>QANU01097938.1:53985-148617 GCA_003254905.1 Nissolia schottii
AATTTTTCAAAAAAAAAAAAAAAACAAAAATAGTATCCAACAAATTAATACAATGTTACTCAGCAAAACAACAACCAAAACAACATATTATTGAAAAAACACAACTCAGCTCATAACTAAAAACTACATTGAAACTCAACACAACTTTAACCAATGAGATTTAGCCCTTTTGCAATTGTTGCAAGCTTGTCTTCAAATACTTCTTTTTACGGATTTTAGAAAAAAAGAAGCAACCCACCAATTTTTTTTTTCTAATCCTCACTCCTCGTGTATATGTTGAAGGTGATGTTAATAAAGAATTAATTTATATTGATAGAGAAGATAATATGACAATTTGACGCTTATATGATTGAAATTAAACTTATTTAAATTGCAATCTTCGAAGTTCAATTTTAGTTTCTAAATCTACTTACAAATAATGAAATCGTCAAATACAAAGCCTACAGACATTTTAATTGTGTTTTACGATGCAGGGGAATTATTTACCAAGGAAAAAAAAATGATACAGGTAAATTTATCACATCCTGAAGACATAAAGCTAATTTACAAGAAACCAACAATCATGATGCTTAACCTCGTAAATTAGATTTTCATTTTTCTCGATATATATATAGTATATATTTAAATTAGTGACAAACCATACCTTTCATGCTATTGTTACTTATAAGTTAGTACATCAACATTGAGGTTGAAATTGTGTCACGCAGAATTTAATTTAATTCATCCACGTAAGTATATATTCACATCATCTATCATCATTGAAAGGGTACTCGAATCCGTTTATAGAACTTCAGTTACGTATTTGCCAAATCAATACCCTTTTCCTTTTACCTAAACAATGATATATTTTGTAGAACTCCTCCTTCCTTTGAATTTCTTCAACTTTTATTTCAGATGCCATGAAGATATTTTTTGCTTCGGGAATAAATCCACGAATAAAATTCGGGAAAAATGTAACATAGATTACGACTACTCTCAAGATATTGACATGGACAAAGTATTTGAACTTCAGAAATAATTAACTAATTACTGAGACTTATTCTAATTCTGCGGTATGATTCTCCCATACAGACACGTGCCTTTTCAAGAAAAAATCTAAAAGGAAAAAAATATTAGATGAGGAGAGAAATAATTATCTTTAGTTTGTTAAACTCTTCAATTGAATGAACCAATAAGGTGAAATAGAGAAAAATATCAAACGAGTGTTCGGTCTCTCGAACTCATCATTAAGGTCACAAGCGTCAACTTGTCTTAAACCTCTTCAAAGGGGCCAAAATTTTGGTTGGCACTAGGATAGAGAGCAGCCAAGGACATAGGGATCAAACCACAACATCGGTGAGAAACAACTACTAAGACAACACTTCATAATAATAAAGTAAAGCAAATCAACACTTAAGGTGGCGTGTTAGTTTGTGATAAAGTGAGAAAAATATAAAATTGTGAAGCAGACTTGAAGTTTTGCCCTATAAAACATCATATTGAAACATTCTTATATTGGGATTATGTTTAGAAAATCGTTTGAGTCATCAAAAATCAATTATATAACATAGAATTGATTTTGTTTTTTATTTTAACATATTTGATTTTTTGCTGATGATATTTTTTAAAATTAATTTAGTCTCTAGAGTTAGTTTTTAAAAAAGTGAAAATTTATTATTATTTTTTTGTCAAAATCACTTTTACAGAAACTACAAAACATAAATCATTTTACATCAAAATCACTTTAACTGAAATCAATTCTGATAAAATTAATTTTATTAATAATCAAATTTGTAAAAGTAGAGCTAAATGAAGGTTAACTCACGAGGTTAGTTCACTTCATCGGTTTTATACTCATATATTACTATGACTTGGGTTTGATTGGTAAAACTTCACTGAAAGAAAAATGGTGTTATGGGAGTTGGAGAATTGGATTGATTGCTATTTGTTGAAGAGACTCTATAAATAGAGACCGGTTGCGAGAGAAAAATTGAGTTTTTGAAGAGTTTTTAAGAAGGTAGTTTTAATTGCATACGCCAGAAATTTTATATATAATTTCTTTATTATATTTTTTAGATTTCTATAATACTATAAATGATGATAGTAAGAGAAAGTCTCACCAAAATACACTATATTTTGGATGTCAGGGTAATTATGATTATCATTAAAATATAGATACCAAAATCTTGTTTAAACCAAGATTACCTAAAACATATCAATAACCAGTTTCTTGGATGGGAAATGACAGGGTTTGTGCACTTCTTGACCTTAGAATAAAACATGAACTTCTTCCTACGTTTCACTTCTAAGAAAGTGTGACACATGGAACATCTACCAATTTTGGACTATCAATCTTTGTCTATCAACCATAAGAAAAGACGTCAATCTATCAACCATAAGAAATGATGTTCATGAGTACCATTGACGTCAATAATCGTTATTTCCTAATTTCTTTTTGTTCAACACTAGTTAATTCCTGATACCCGGATAATAGAGCTGCTAAATTACATTCGTCCTTCTTTAAATATTGGAGATTACGTTTAAAAATAATTAAGCATAAATGTGTAAAAAAAATTTGTTGTATATTCTCGGAGCATAAAGATGAATTATGTTTTATCTAATCATATGTAAAATAATATTTTGACTTCAATTAGTGATATGACGCACATTTTTGTCTAAAATATCACTTTATTATTAGTTAAAACACGATTTGCCTAATACATCATGGCCATGAATTAAAAAAAATAAAGATATTTGTACTCATTTAGCGTAAGATATTATATCAAGTCACAACTTATTTATCATGGGATGATATTTTAATTAAGTTTACACTCACCAAGATCTCACTCATCCAATGATGAGTTGTGAATTGACATTATATCTAATTTTAAATGAGTACAAATAATCAAGGTTAAGAAAATCGGATCAAACGTCAAACATGTCAAGATAAGAGTTCAGAGGTTCAATTGAGATTTCAACTGAGGCCTAATAAATATATATTTTATTATTTATATGTATATATGATTAATTACGTTTTATATAATATGTATATATTATTAGTGTTGTGACAGTGTATTTTTTAATAAAATATGTAGGTAAAACTTTAAAATTAATAAAAAATATATTTTTATTCAAAAAATTAAATTTTTACTTTTTTATTTATTAAAAAAATGGAAACCGAAGCAAAATGGCTTAACCCAGCCGTCCGATTTTCTTAACTATTCAAATTATACAACTCTATTGATGATAATGATCTATTGATGCTCCCATTATAATATAGAGACAAATCAAGACAATTGAATCTAGTCAAAGCAACTTTTCCCTAATTGCTAATTAACCCTTCAAGATACATCGTTTCTCCCTAAAGTCCCCCCCTCCTTACTAATAACAAAAGCTTAACAAGGTTGTGAACCACTTCAAATTTCAACATGCTTACAAAAAAAAATTGAAAACGTTTCCTGAATTCTCACTCCAGCCACCACATCCCCAACCCCACATAAAGAGAACGAGAGCCCTAGTCATTTTCCACATAGGAGTACTTGTTTTTCTTTCTTTCTTTTTTTTCCTGTCACAGTCCAAACTCCAAACTCTTGTATGCTAAAAAGGCTTCTTCCGGTGGCAAAGCCGAAACGTATATACACCAAACGAAAACCAACGTTACATATTTTAATTTTAACAAAATTTACATTTTATTCCTTAAAAATAACAGGTGTTAATAAATTAGTCCCTAAAAGATAAAAATGTGATAAAATAATATTAGATTTATAACATATTAGTCCCTCAAAAGAACTAATGTTTGCTTTTTTTGACCTCAATGACATTGTTGATTAACCTAATAAAACGTTACATATTTTCTGAGATTAAAATTAAAAATATAGGTTTTGTGTTTAATGTTTCTCTTTTCATTCTCTTATTTCTCAACTCCGCCTCCTTCAAAACCAAGCCAATGGCACAAAACTTGAACCAAACAACACCACCCCCTCTTAGTCCAATGTCTCTTTCTCCTTAACAACCCCAAGTTCACCTCAAAAATAGAAAAAAAGTATTTGAAGACTCTCCCTCCTCAACACCATTGACATGCCCTGGCCCAAGTGCTAAGCAAGGTTAGGTGAAAGACAGCAACCTTAAACAACAACATCAAAGCATTCCCCTTTTTACAGCATAACCTGAATTGGGTTATTGCAGTTTTCCCCTCTTGCTTCTTTGATCATTTGCTGCATTGCCAAACGAAATAAAAGTACCAAAAAAAGGCTTTTAAGAGGAGAAACTCATATATAGCCCAAATTCTTCTTCTTCTTCTTTTTTTTTTCTTTTGGTTGCTATTTTTGGAGTAGTAAAACAATGCAGCTGCACATATCACCAAGTTTGAGGCATGTCACAGTGCTTCCAGGGAAAGGGTTGAAGGAATTCATCAAGGTGAAGGTAGCATCAAGGCGCGTCTCTTATAGGATGCTCTTCTACTCGCTCTTGTTCTTCACTTTCCTTCTCCGGTTTGTGTTTGTTTTGACCTCTGTGGATGGCATTGATGGAGGAGATCATCATCCCAAGTGCTCTACCATAGGTACATTCATTATTCTCTCTCACACACATCACAAGAATGAACAGAATGCATCAGAGGATGTGAAACAATAATAACGCGCAGGGTGGATAAGGCTTCTTCAATATTTTAATGTATCAAAGCTTAGTATTATTGTTTTACATAGTTTTGAACATTTTGATGATATTTAAATATTAAATGGCTATTTATTTGGATGCATTCACCCCCCCCCCTTCGATCAAATGGTTACCGACTTTTGATTTTAAAATTCTATGATTAATGGCACTTCTGATAAATTTAGGGAACTTGTTAACATAGTATAGAAATCTTGTGCATACAACATAGTGTGTGCTCTTTTCTTGTGTTGTGTTGTTTGGACTCGTTCTATGTTGAATACTGTGCTACTCACTCAAATCTTATTTACTATTGGATGAAATTTCAATAAAACTCACACTTTATTAAATCTCGTCTGATGATAAATGAGATGTAAATCAGCATCGTGTCCTTAAAAAAAAAATAAGTACACAACTTTTCTTTTTTTATTTAGATTTTGGCTGATGTACATGCATACTAAGTTGGCCTATCTGATCAGTGATGTATTAATTTACATCTCACTCTGTCACAAGGAGATCCATCATCCATGTGATGTGAGAACTGTGAACCTGTAGTAATATGCTATGCATGACACAAAATTGTTAAACAAATCAACTGATGTGTTTATTTATTAATTATCCCTTTTGTCAGAACTGGACTTTTATGTAGTTTGTACTGTATACACGGAATAGCCGAATAGGATTCTTCATAGTTAATGTTGGTGTAAACTTGACCATCCAATTACATCTTTTTTTAAGTAGATAAGGTATATTGCATTACAAATCCACGTGCACACTACTTTATGTACTTATTTCTTAAATACCATGATGAAAACTTAAAGTGTACTCCAGAATTAGTGAACTTTAGATTATGGACTTCTATAAAATAAAAAAGTCGTTATTATATAATCTCTGACCTTTTGAAGCAAGTAGGTGACCCTTTTATGTGTTACTGTAAGATATTGTAATTCTGGTAAATATGTTTTTTATGTCATTATTTATGACCTTTCTTATTTTCTCCAAATCACATCTGCAGGTTGCCTGGGAAAAAAGTTAGGGCCAAGGATTTTGGGAAGAAGGCCTGAATCACCTGTAATCTCCTGAAACTCTTCCAATTATATCTGTCACCATCTGAAAAAGATTTGGAAATTATTTCACCTGAATTTTTTGTTTAGTGGCTAAAAATGATATCATTGGTTTCTGATAGGTCCCAGATGTGATATACCAAACCTTAGATGAACCCCTTGGCAAACATGAACTACAGGGAAGATCTGATATTCCACAGACTTTAGAAGAGTTCATGATTGAAATTAAGAGAGGTGGATATGATGCCAAGACATTTGCCATTAAACTTCGAGAAATGGTACCATTTTCCCACTCTTTCCAACGATAGAAAATTGTGATGTTTGGCTTTCATGTGAGAACACTCATAATTGATTCTAACAACTACCAGAAGTGAAAATTTCTCACTCCTAAAATTTCAGAATCAATTCGGAGGGTTTCTAACCTAAAAACCAAACATGCTAGACGAAAATGAACTTACTGCATTTTTTGTTTGGTTTATCACTAACAAACACTGGTTTGGTCCAGTGAATAGGCAACCTTTTTTTTTTTTTTTTTTTTTAACTTTTGCGGGAACCATGATTTGAGACTAGAAATCATGTTGAAATGTATTGAAATCAGACTCAATTTACAACCCTCAAGCCATAGTTTGAGGTGCAGAAACTGAAATCAAAACACGCTATAGAAGTCTTGATTAATAAATGCTGAATATTTCTTAGGTGACCCTTATGGAACAAAGGACCAGGATGGCGAAAATCCAAGAATATCTATATCGCCATGTAGCGTCGAGCAGCATACCAAAACAGCTTCATTGCCTTGCCTTGAGGCTGGCCAGCGAGCACACCAACAACGCGGCAGCACGGCTTCAGCTACCCTCTGCAGAACTAGTCCCTGCCCTGGTTGACAATTCCTACTTCCACTTTGTCCTCGCCTCAGACAACGTGCTGGCTGCTTCTGTCGTTGCTGCGTCGCTTGTCCGCAACAGTTTGCGGCCTCACAAGGTTGTCCTGCACATAATCACGGATAGAAAGACTTATTATCCCATGCAGGCTTGGTTCTCATTGCACCCTTTATCACCTGCTATAATTGAGGTCAAGGCATTGCACCATTTTGATTGGTTTACAAAGGGAAAGGTGCCTGTGCTGGAAGCGATGGAGAAAGATCAGAAGGTGCGGTCACAGTTTAGAGGGGGCTCGTCGGCTATAGTTGCAAATGCCACCGAGAAGCCGCAGGTTATTGCTGCAAAGCTACAAGCACTTAGTCCAAAGTATAATTCAGTGATGAACCACATCCGCATACATCTTCCAGAGGTAAAAGCAATAACATAGGAATCAAATCTCTTTATTTTGCAACTCATAACCAATAAGCCTATTTTGGTTTTGGTGCCTGTGATGCTTATATTGTCATAATACCTTTTTCATGGCAGTTGTTTCCAAGTCTTAACAAGGTTGTCTTCCTTGATGACGACATTGTGATACAAACTGATCTTACACCTCTGTGGGACATTAACATGAATGGAAAAGTCAATGGAGCAGTGGAAACATGTACCGGAGAAGATAGGTTTGTGATGTCAAAGAGGTTGAAAAGCTATTTGAACTTCTCTCACCCTCTAATATCCAAGAATTTCAATCCCAATGAATGTGCTTGGGCTTATGGAATGAACATTTTTGATTTGGAGGCTTGGAGGAAGACCAATATAAGCCTCACATACCACTATTGGGTTGAGCAGGTATATACCATTCTACCATAATGCTATGGAGAGAACAAAAACAGTAAACTACTTTTGATATACTTCAAACTTGTCATTAAAATTTGAGTATAAAAGAGATAGGTGATCCACAATAAGCATTGACATTTTGTTTTGCTGTGCAGAATATAAAATCAGACCTGAGTTTGTGGCAACTAGGGACATTACCTCCTGGATTGATAGCATTTCATGGCCATGTTCACATTATTGATCCCTTCTGGCATATGCTGGGATTGGGATATCAAGAAAACACAAGTTTTGCTGATGCTGAGAGTGCCGGTGTTGTCCATTTCAATGGCAGGGCAAAGCCATGGCTTGATATAGCTTTTCCACAACTGCGGCCATTGTGGACTAAGTATGTTGACTTTTCAGATAAGTTCATCAAGAGCTGTCACATTAAGGCGTCGTAGCTTATATCCTCTGAAAATGTGACCTTGTTGATGAGTTGAAGAAATGGTATTTGCATACATGGGAAAAAAGGGGAAAATGACATAGTTCTTTCAAGCACAAGGCCTTCCATGGCAAATACAAGACAACAGCCATATGATGATGCTCCTTTCTTGCTTTAAAATTTTTCATTTTAAATCTCTTTCTTCAGTTGAAATTCTCAGATTCTTTTTCCCTTCAATCCATATTGTAAGTATGAGTACTTTTAGAACATATATGTATAGAGACACAGTTTTTATTTTTTGGAAAACAAACATCTGATCTCAAGGTTTAGCAATATAAGCTTTTGTAAGCTGAAGAAATAAAAAGTTCAGGGTATACGAGAGAGACTAAAGGGCCAGTTATTCTGATTTATTTTCAACTAATATATATGCATATCATGCTAAGAGCAGAGCTTCTTATCATGTCATATTCAGACAAAGGAATCTTGCAATCATATGACATCAAATTATCTCATAACTACACTGTATGCAAAAAGATCAAGAACTTAAGGCATAGTCCTTGAAATTAATCTAAATTCTCATTCAAAATTGGGGAGTACTACTACATTCTCACTTCATACAACAGTCACAGAAGTGTAGTTACATTCACTGAGACAAATTCACAAACATGTTCTACTCATATCAGTTCATCATGGGTAAATCAAAAACCTCCAAGTTGAAGACCAATCCCTTAAATCTCCACTCACTTTCTCCCTGTCACATTGGATACCAAGCCCTTGATGAACTTTGCAGACTTGGTTATGGGCGAATTGATCGCCATCAGATTGTACAACACATTCTCCACTTCGCCGATTGTTGGCCTCGCCTTGAATGCTGAAACCAGTTTCAATTCCACCCCTTCTTCCACAAAGACACCCCACCTCTCCCCGCTCACAACCCCATCCCTCACACACCTAAAAACCACACCTTTTCTCTTGCTCAGCAAACCCCTCACCTCCAACCCCATGAAGCAGTAAACCACTTCAAAGGAGCCCACAAAGCCGCCAAGATCACCAAAGTCGCTCTCTTCCTCAAATGTCCATTTGGGGTTAAACAAGACCACTGGCTTGGGATAAAGTGCATCACTCACCGTCTTGATGAGCGCCAATTGGGAGCTTTCTGGAACCATGAAAACTGCCACGTCAGCAGAATTAAGGATTCTGGGGTCAATGTTTTCAACTGAGGGAATGTCAAAGTTTTCAACTTTGGTGGTGGGTGAATGGGACTGGAAGGCCGCAGTGGCAGCTTCTCTCAGCTTGGGATGAGGCCACAGGATCAGGGTTTTGATGGGGGAGCCTTTTCTCTTGACGGGCATGTCGGCAAAGATATCAAGGGCGAGTTGGGACAGGGAACCAGGCGAGTCATCGGTGAGTGGGATCTCAACCCTGAACTTGGGTTGCCTCAGCTTCTTTAACTTGCCTATGAGTTTGGGGTTGTTGAGGGGCTTCTCCAAGGTTGTTGAAAGGGATGTCTTTGCCTGGAGTATGGCCTCATCCTTTGTGATGGGTGGTTTGGGGGAAGAGAGTGAAGCTTTGAGGGGCTTGTGATGATAGTGAGGAGGAGAGGGGAATGGGATTGAGGAGGAGAGTTGGATATTGGAGTGTGGCTTCGAGATTTGAATAGATTGGAAATACGCTCTGTGAATATAGGATACTGCCATTTATGCTTTTAATCACTCAACAAAGGTCTATGCTATATGGTTTCACAGCTCTCTCTATCCATTCCAGATAAGAATCTGTGTGTGACCCTCTTCTCCCTTCCCTTGCCTCCTTCTGTATGCCCACTTTTTCTATTCTTTTCTTCAAATTTGTTAATAATGAAGTTTACAAACGTATCGTTTGTTTTGTACACGTAACCTCGATTTTAAATATTTTTTAAAAAATAAAATAAAATTGACACAAGGAACCCTAATTTTAACCACCTTATGATTATAAATTTTACAATCAACT
Source organism: Nissolia schottii (assembly GCA_003254905.1). Lineage (NCBI taxonomy): Eukaryota > Viridiplantae > Streptophyta > Magnoliopsida > Fabales > Fabaceae > Nissolia > Nissolia schottii. The sequence continues at coordinate 63,780 of QANU01097938.1, forward strand.
CATATTAATTTTTTCATATTTTTGTGGTCTGTTTTTTTTGTTAAAATCGCCAAAATGTCACTACTTCTACCACTGTCACCCTTGTAGCGACGCGTTCCATCGTTCCGCCACTGTCATGTGCTCCAGCTGAGGTGGCCAAACCCAAAAGAGTGGTGAGGAAGATGGACATACATCACAAAATACAAAGATAACATCAACGATCAAACACTTCACAAATAGAAAAGCTAAAGGGGAATAACAACTATGCTATCTCCATTGAAAACAACAACTAAATTGAAAGGGGAAAAAAAAAAAAATCCACATTGCACTGTTCCACAATTCCACCATCAAGGGGCTAGTATAATCCCTTAATTTATGCTGGGGTGAGTGGAGTGGTTGAGAGATTGAGGAGTTTTAGTGTAGCCAGAGGAAGAAGACGAAGAGGAGAGAGAATGGTAATAAAATAATTATGTTAGGTTTAAATAGTCATTTTAAGTATTATTTAATTTTTAAGAATTTAAAATGTAAGTTAAGGGGAGGTTAGTGTAATGTACTTGAAAAAAACTTTAAGGGAGTCTAACTTACACTTACAATTCAGAGGGAATGTAAGAATACTATCAATAAAACTAAGGCGAACAGTTGTAATTTGTCTTAAATTATAGATTAAGATCCTCTCCTTTTCACTATGAGAAGGAGGAGGGTTATGTTTACCATTGTTCTAATCATTTGAAAGGTGATGTTATATTAATATGAGATGATCGTTTATATGATGAGATGATAAATATAACTCTTTCTTATTTTCATTTCAAAAATGAGAGGATCTTGATTCTTAAATTATCTTGACTCAAATTGGATCATTGATCAATACATAAGGAGCGCCAAGCACTACCAAGCCTAATCAAAACTTTACATAAAAACTAATCGAGATTCTTCTAAAAATTAGTCATCATTTCACAAATAACAATAACTTGTGTTACACATATACATTTGACAAAGGTAAACATTTATCGATGAACACAAGAATTTAGGTTGTCAAAATGGACTTAGTCGCACATTGATCCTTTTCCCAGTATTATAAAGACAGACTAAACACTAAAAAAATCACTTAAAAAAAATTGAACTCGTTGAACCCAGCCTATTTAACCCGTGGGTTAAATAAGCCGAGTTGACCCATTTGATAGCTCTACAAGAATTATACGAAGAATCACAAGGACCACAAAAACAAAAGTAATCTAGCCTAAAGGACACTTATATCAGGGGTCTCCCAAATGGCAATTAAGCCAAAACAACCCTAAAGAAAGGATAATGAGATAAATAATTTATGAACCACGAGAAGCAGATAGATGACATGAGGGCTTAGGCAACACTTCAATTTACTACACCAATATTTTGTTAAATCATATAACATTTTGTTAATAATTAAGCATAGATTTTTTCTTATAAAAAAATGGAACAATAATTAAGCATATTTTTTTTTCTCTTCTTTTTTACATACAGATGTAAGTATGAGTTCAATTTCTCCTGTCTCTTGATCTTCTCGCAATCTCTTCTTGGTGAGCCCAACTATTTATGGGTCGCTGCTGCTTGGACCCTTGTTGTTTTAATGGTTAAACTGTTGTAGCTCCATTAAAACTTCATGCAAAATTAGACCCCATATATGTTTATGACTGAGTGATGTTGTATTTTAGAGGATCATTTGAATACAAGAAGCAGACTAACATGAACCGAGCTCTGTCTGGGAGCAATTTGGTCTTGATTTTTATTTTTAAAAAATGAAAGTATTTTTTAACCTTTTTATTTATTTTTCTAAAAAAAACTCAATTCTCTCTTTCACTCTCCACTCCATTGTCCCATCCTTTTATCCTCTTCCTCCCAACAATGTTGCCTCCCTCCTTCATACAGAGCCATCACCCCTCACCCATCCCCAACGCCAGCGTCCTCATCAGTGACCCCGTCACACTTCACATCAACCTTCAGATCAAGATCTGAAATATTTTTAGATCAATTTTTTTTCTTCCTTTCCTTTCAAAGCTTGTAACGAAAACTAAACACAACTTTCGTCAACTTTCAGACCCTATGAGAAAATAAATAAATTCTGTGCCACCAAAGATAGTAGCAGCAGCATATCTAGTGCTAAGTTCATGGCAAATTAATTAACTACACACAAACAATCCTCTCGAAAACAAAACAAGTACCGATGCCTCCACGGAAACCATCAAAGTTCAATCGAAAATACGGAATAGACAATGGTTAGATGTGTCACCGTTGGGGGGCCTAAACATCAATGGAATTTCTTACGCGCAGGGATCTGCGCAGCTAATATCGATTTCTGTTCCGGAATGCTGCATCACGCAACTCCCACATTGGCCTGCTCTCGTTTTCAATGTCCTGCTTGATCAGTCCCTCTATCGGCTTCATGATAAAGAAGTACTGTAGGCAGCAAACAGTAAATTAAAATGAGAAAGAAAGCATCACTTCTGTGTCAGTCCAAAGAGAGAGAAAACCAGGCGTATCTATTTCAAAAGTCGCGTGTTTTTAATAACAAATTTCGGGACAAGCCTTATTGGGTAAAGATTAGGCGTATGGCCTCTATTAATATAGAAACTAATGATTGTGTTCAGAGAGATTTCTTTCTCATACATGTTGAGAACTGCGAGAGTGGAAAGTTCTGCTTTATTTATGGGTTTTCATTTTCTTATTTTTGTTAGTTCGCATTTTGTAAAGAGGATTCCTGTCCTCTCATATCTTTGTATCTTTCACTCTTCATCTTAACAAAAATTCTATTTTATCAAAAAAATAAAATAAAGAGAAAACAAGAAAAGTACAAAAGCTTACTTGGAGAGCAAATAAAAGAGGAATCCATAATTTCCCTCTCTGATTCGGGTTCGGCCCTTCAATTAAATTCTTGTCAACATGAATAGACTCACTTTTGTTTAATGTGATATCTGTGATTGTTTGCACTAGATGAGGAATCCAAGCAGTTCCATTTGGAAGAACCTGTCACCAAGCAGCATATGTCCACTCAATCGTGGCTAAGCAAGATCAATGAGCTAAAAGAGGGTATAAGAAAAAGCCATACAGCAAATCTCCAACCTTTTCATCACTATCATTTTTGTTGCATCTCCCGCTGTTCTCGACCAAAACAACAGGAATATTAGCAGCCTAGGATGCCATAAAAAAGGGGAAATTATAAGCATGAAATTTACAAATTTACAAATTATAGACAAACAAGAAAAGGGCACAACCTAGGCAAAAAGACAATGAACAACACATTATAACCAGGAGGAAATTTACGCAATAAAATGATGCTCTCCAAATGCACAGAATATCTATCAAATCAATCTGGAAAATAAACCTTGCATTTAGAGACTTAACAAATCTTTTTTCTTTCTAGCCACCCAAGGGATTCTTCCCATATTCCTGGAAAACTATTTCAATAAATAGCAGAATCATGGATAGGGAACTACGCCAGCAATCTACCAAATTTTATTGTAGAAATTTTCAGAATCGGCGGTTTGAGTAATTGAAAATTTGGCCAGAAAAAAATTGGAAATTCATTAGGTTTTTTCTTCTCTATCAAGATCTAATTTTAGCCAAAATTTCACAGCTATTAGTTTCAGAAATTTTCTTAACAGAAAATTAAGTTCTGCCTCTATCTTGTTCTTGTATTCCCTTTTGTTTATATTCTCTCTCTTGGTAAATCCCGCCAGCTTCATCAAAGGGAAAAAAAAAAAAAAAANCTCTCAGTTGGAATGTTAGAGGGTTGGGGGACCCTAGGAAGTGGGGAAAGGTGAAAGAGATCATTTTGAAGGCTAATCCGGATATTGTGAAGATTCAGGAGTCTAAGTTAGAATCTCTTGATAGTTGGCTTTTAAGGGATGTGTGGGATGTTAGACATAAGGATTTCGTCTATCTACCTTCTAGTGGAGCTTCTAGTGGCATGGTTCTTATTTGGGATACTAGTTTCGCAAAAAGAGAGGTTGTGTTTCGTGGAACTTTTTCTCTGTCAGTTTGCTTAGACATTTCAAGGACAGGAACTTGGTGGTTCACTTTGGTTTATGGACCGAATAGACTTAGGTAGCGAACTCTCTTCTAGGAATAACTAAGTTATGTTTGCAGTCTTTGTTCCCCTCATTAGCATGTGGGAGGTGACTTTAATGTTGTCAGATTTCCCAACAAGAAACTAGGCGGCGGGAAAACTACGTCTAGTATGCGTGGGTTTGAAGCATTCATTCACAATTGTGGGTTAAAGGATCCGCCTCTTTCGAATGCTACTTTCACTTGGTTTGTAAATAAGACAAATTCCTTTTCCCTAATGATTTCAAGGACGCTTTCCCCAATTTAGTTCAAGAGGTTTACTTCAGATCGGTCTCTGATCATTTTCTGATTATTTTGGAGTCTACCAAGTTCCAATGGGGTCCAATGCCTTCTAGGTTTGAGAACATGTGGTTATCTCATAGTTCTTTTGTTCCTTTGGTGAGAAATGCTTGGGAGAATACAAAAGTACAATGTTGGGAAGGGTTTTAATTCATGAAAAAGTTAAAAGGCCTTAAAGATAGCTTGAAAGTTTGAAATTGGGAAGTGTTTGGAGACATCAGAGCTAAGAAAGATGAGATTCTTAAGCAAATTCAGTCCCTAGACAAAATGGTTGGATGGTTTGATCTGTAATTAAGATAGAGGGAAAAAGGTTTCTCTGCAAATGATTTGGAGGAGATTATGTTGAAAGAGAATATCAATTGGAGGCAAAAGACCAAGATCCAATGGGCTAAGGAAGAAGATGTGAATTGTAGGCTTTTTCACAAAGTGGTTTCGCAGAGAAAGAGGAAAATGATTGATTGAGGAGTTGGAGATTTGGGAAGGTCAATTTGTTAGAGATAGTGGTTTGATTACCACAGAGATAACAAGATTCTTTAAGGAGGTTGGATCTCGGAAATTTGGTGTCTAAAAACATGGCCTTGGCAACTAAATGGCTTTGGCGCTTTCCTCTAGAGTCGCACTCACTATGGCGTCAGATTATTAAGAGTAAGTATGGCTTGGACAAGAATGGTTGGGACGCTAAATCTGCATCACTTGCTTCTCATTATAGCCCCTGGAAATTCATATCTCATGGTTATTCTACTTTCCAACCTTTACTTTCTTTGTATGTGGGGAATGGTTGTCGTTTTAACTTTTGGGAGGATAATTGGGTAGGGGGACACCTCTTTTAGGTTTTCTTTTCCTCGTCTATACGTCTTTCCTCATTACACAATTCCCTTGTACAAAACTTTTATAGTGGTCGGGACTTTATTATCTCTTGGGATTTTCACTTTTTTAAGAAATTTGAATGACAAAGGGGTTTCAAAGTTAGTTGTCCTTTTGGGTCTCCTTGAGTCTGTTAAGTTGTCTTCCACCTCAGATGAAAGGTTGTGGTCTCTAGATTTTGTTGGGTTGTTCACCTGCAAGTCCTTTTTCAAATTTCTAACTCACTCTTCACTGTCCCTCTCTTTTCTCCTTGCGAAACCTATTTGGAAGTCCAAAGCCCCGTGTAAGGTCAAATCATTTATCTAGACAGTTGTGCTTAATAGAATTAATACTAATGACATGTTGAAGGTTCGAAGGTCTCTTAAGGCAATCTCCCCCGATTTGTGTGTTATGTGTGGGGTAAATTCTGAATCTACTGCACAACTTTTTTTGCATTGGTCAGCAGCTAACTTCTTGTGGAATAAGCTATTTGGGATATTTGGGGAATCTTGGTGTGTCCAGCAACCCTAGATACTTTTTGCTGACTAGTTTTGTTGGCTTTGGGAGGAGAAAATCAACTAGAAAATCAACTAACTGCTTGTGGCAATGCACAATTTTTGCCACTATTTGATGCATCTGGCTAGAAACACAACTCTCGTGTTTTTAATAACAATTTCTCTAACTCTCATGTATTGTCGGAGAAGATTAGGCATTTATCATCTGTTTGGTGTAAAAGCACACAATCTCTTTAGAGGATTCTCCCTCACAGGTATTTTGAAAGATTGGAAAGCTTTACTTCATAGATAACTTTTGTATATTTTGGTTATGTTCTTCCCTCTTGAGAGAGAATCTCTTATCCTCTTGCTTTGTATATTCTCTTCTCTTCTTAATGAAATTCTTCTTTTATCAAGAAAAAAAAAATGAAAGATATGGTTTCCCCTTGAAATTACATACATTTCACTTCAACCAGATAGACCGTACAACAGAATACACGGTATGCCTCTACAAAGCTTTGCTCTCTTCACCTCTTACTAAAACCTTTAAACTTGTACACACAAAATTCAACATAAACTCAAATGGTCTACAACATTAAATAGAGAGGTCAATTGGCAATGTAATAAACCAAGCTACTACCAGAAAAAATATTCAATTATGAACCAACACCAGGAAGTTCTCAAATCAAATATTTAAGGCTGTGCCTCCTTACCAATGTTTACATAAAATTGGACCACTCTTTGAAGTAGACGAAAGAGAGGTTCAAGGTTTTGAGATTAGACTAAGGTTGAACAAAACGGAACTTTAATAAATGCATGTATAACAAAAAAATAAATGATACTGTGTAAAAATATGAACAAAAAAAGAAAAATATTAACATACACTTGTAATTGATTGAATTGATTCATGACATACATATAACACTAAATATACTAACTTCATAGTATGGATATGATAAAAAATTTAAAAATCTTTACTAAGAAACAAATAAAGGAATGGCTTTGCGGCAGGGCTAGGAGACCATCACCTTTTAAGAAATCCTGGTTAAATTCTTATAATTGACTTTTGTAATATATTCTTTATCTCAAAAGGGCATACCGTAACACATATAAAATAAATTACGCTTTAAAATTAAGATATAGCTTTGGCATGGTGGTTGAACACCATCCTACAATGCACCAACCCATGTTCCAAAATCCTGGTTTACTTGATTTATGCAAAATCTCAAATAAATTGAACCAGTTCTACCAGCCATGCTGTGTATCTAATTTCAACATACAAGTAGACAAGCTGATCAGTAGACCAGTTCATGTTTAACCTTCTTCAATTGGCTGACTCATCTAAGTTTAAAAACGCTGCTATTTAACATAAATACCATACATATAAATTGGCCGAGTTTCCTAAATGGAGCAATGGGGTAACTATACTCATCATAACCAACCCAGGAAAACAGATTCCGTGATAAGAAATGCCTTTGGAAAGCATAGGACCAACTAAGTGGCAATTCCTGGTCTTGCCACTCAAGGATCACAGTTACAAGAACTGAAATACAAACACTTTTTAACTTCTAAGACCTTTATAGTTTTGACAAGTTGAGATGTATTTGAAGGATAAGACTGAATTCACAGAGGTTAATTACCTGGAAGGCATCTTTCTTAATCCGGGCACCAGACCTAACGACTTTCAAGAGAGCCTCGGACCTTTTCAAGAAGAATTCCTCATAAGGCAGTCCATCTGGTGGAGAGAACTGTGCATGTGTGAGTGCTATTATAGCCTTGCTCCATATTCCCTTGCCGAAACTATCTGTTATAGCTTTGGCAACCAACTTGTCCAAGTTGTCCACTCTATATGCATCCAGACGGTCCACGTAAATTAGAACATCTATGGTCTTGTTCAGAAGGAAACTACTCAGACAGACACAGATTCCGCCCAAACAATAGAAAAGAGCAACCAGAAAGAACAATGAATCAGTAAAAGGAAGAAAAAACGAAAACCAAAAACATTATTTGAAAGTGTAATGCTACCTATGAAACAAAAGCATACCGTTTTATTATATCAAGTGCCATATCATTGATGTATCCCCCTTCAATGAGACCAGGAGTGTCAATAATGTTCAACGTGAAACCAGCTCTTGATCGCGATACCATCACAGGTCTTGGCCCTTCTGACTATTCCGAGAATTAACATTTTCACTCACATAGAAACATAAACATGCGTAAAATAATGGAATAACCACCATATATGGACCATTGCTGGAAAGCACAACCACATACCTGAAAAGGACTAATAGTAACTACCCTTTCCCCAATGATGGAGTTCACAGTTGAAGATTTTCCAACACCTCCTTTTCCCATCACAAGTATAGTCAAAGAGTTCACATTCTACACCCAAAAAATAAAAATTAAAAATTGGCAAAGCACAGAGAAAAACCTTCTGTCAAACCATATAAACTATCTCTAAAACATGTAAACAATAGTAGTAGTACAATAAAACTAACAAGCATGAGCAATTTCTTTATGCGTGCATTAAGGGTGAAATTTAAAAATAAATAAATAAAAAATAGAATAGGCAAAACCTCCTGTTTGAGTTTTCCCAAGAGCTCAATCAGCTTTGTCTGGGTAGCAGGTGCGAATGTATTGATTCCTGCCCACTCGCGTATGACTTGGGATGCCATTGAAGGATGTTTCACTAACAGAACATTGAAAATTTTAAAAATCACACAGGCAAAAAAAAAAAACATATAATAATAATGATAAAATAAAATAATGTCATAGTGAAAGTTCGACAGAATTGCGAAATGTAATGTGAGCCCTTACAAACATAACCTCTAACAAACAATTCTGGCACAGAAAAAGTAACAGTATAAAAAAAAATTATAAACGTGCGAAATGATAATAACTTAGCGGCATTGCGGACAGAAAAGGACGACGGTACATAAGTCAATAAAGAGAGAGAGGGAGCTATGGGGGGTGAAAGAGGTAAGGAAGAAGAAAAAAGGAGCAAGTTACCTGAAGCTAGAGGGGAAGGGCCGAAAGAGAGGAAGGAAGAACCTTATCCGACTATTCCAGCTTTATAGTCAGTACTGTGACCTAGGGATGTCACCCGAGCGGGGCGCACCCCCCGTCCTCGCTCCCCAAAACCCCCCGTTCCCTGTCTCCGCGGCGGGAAAAACTGCCCCCATCACCGTTCCCCGACACCCCGCGGGTGCAATTTTTTTTTTCTAAAATTGAAATTATTAAGGGGGGGGGTTAGTTTCCTCCAAATTTCCTCAGTTTCCACAGTCGCCACTAGTCAGTGGACCGTTGAAACTTAAGCAAAATGTAGTACTACTATATGCATATGCATGCTGGGTGTGTTCATTCATTCCTTCTTTCCACACACTCACCAGCTAAGCGAAAACAGTGACAGTGAGAGGGGGTTGCACTTATTCTACTATGGATTTGGCCACTGAAAGCGATAATAGTGGCATTTTCCACTTCAACGAACGCCCAACACCCGTGAGAGGGAGGCACAAACTGCCTTAGGCATTTCATCAAACAGAACACATGCATTCACCAATAACTGATATTCATTAAAAATAATAATAATAATAATAATAATAATAATTAACCCACAATCTGTTCTCACAAACCTTTACCCGATGATGTTGTGGCGGTGCCGTGCAGAGAGTTGGCGGCGGTGGCTTGTGGCTGTGCTTAACGCAGAGAGACGAAGCACCACGAGAGAGGAAGGCAAGAGAGGAGCAAGCCGAGAGGAAGGTGAGTGTGGAGAAACGCGAGAGGAGCCCGTCGGTGGCTGGCACGACGCCCGACGAAAGAGAGAGGCGCCGTTTGTGAGAGAGAGAGGAATTTCTTATTGTGAAATTGTAGGAATTGGGAATTAGCATATGTTAGTTTATCTTTTTATTTTTTAAATTAAAATGTGTAAAATGTCATAAAATATACACATATATATAGATAAATATATACTTTTTAAAATTAAATAAAAATATTATAGACTTTTTAAATATACCATATTCCTTGCGGGGTGTGAACGGAGAGTATGATTCCTGTTTTAAAAATAAAAATCCCCGTCCCGTTGGGATTTATTCGATGCCGACGGAGTCCTGCCTGGGATTTTATTTGACAACCCTAGATAAGATGTGACATTAACTTACAACCACACAAATGCGAAATGTCATGAAAACCAAGGGCTTTTTATTTCCCTTTCATGACTCGCCTCTCATTTTTATTTTCTCGCCACTTTGTATTCTGGGTTTTCATTCTATTAGAGCCAAGTGAATTTACTATGACGCGTATTAAATAGCATTGATCATGTAGCTACAAGCCTGTTACCACCTATGTTGTGGTTGCAGCAAATTTTAAAACTAACGCAGTTTCTTTGATTCTTGGATTGCAAAACCGGTTCAACTTGCATTGCATCGCATGTATGCATTCTTGCCTATTTGGTGGGACTAAACCGAAATAGCATGTTGCGGTACTTGACCATTGATTATAATTATATCAAAAGCTTCAAAACGTTAATAAGCATTGAAGCGGAGGGTAAGATAGCCAGACAAACTAATTTACAGGCAAACACTGGCGTTACTTCATAATAGTATCAGAAGCCAAATACAGTCAAAGCCACCACTGGGTACAGTTAGAACACGTAGTAGATAAACCAAGGTATGGGGGAAATGAATACAACTTTTGGGACAAAAATGGGAGCCCAAACAATTGTACAGTGCCAACTTAGGCAACTGGTGGACGGAGTACATGATCCTGTGAGGTGTCAACAGCAGCTGGCGGCATAAACTGCCACATGGCGACTCCTGGGTAACTGATGAATGGCACCAACTTGTTACCAGGAGCTTGGCCTTGCGGAGCAAATGCAGCAGGGATTGGAGGAGGGGGTGGCAAGAAACTAGGTTGTGCATTCATAGACTTCACCTGCTGCTCCAGCTTCTCTTTCTCTGCCTTGAGCCTCTGTTTCTCATCACGAAGTTCGTTCTTCTCAGACTACACAGTGGATAGGAATTTCAAAGTAAGTATTATATAAGCATAAATAACTTTCCAATCATAGCTACGATAAGGTACTACTATTAAAGCATAAAATAAAACTCATGGGAAATGGAATGATCTAGACTACAGAACTCCAAATAATTCCTTCCATGATCCATCTTATAAACACACACAATGAATAGTGAATATAAATCGAGGCCTCCCTCACCTTTAACTCTTTAATCTTCTCTTGAAGGCTCTTATTTGAGTCCTTCAACTTCTCGGCTTCACCCCGCAACTGTGTCACCATTCGGGCAGCATCAATCAGAATAGCAGCCTTGTCTGTTTTGGGAGGCCTTCCAGGCTCCAAGATGGAGCCTAATTCAACAAACCTATCCATGTCAATCATCAGGTACTTTCCACATCAATACACTTACACATGAACCTACGAATAGAACAGAAATAAACAGAGGGAACATGGTGAGGATTAAAAGGTTTACTTGTCATTCAGCCTATCCCTTCGCAACTTCTCGCGACATGCCTTAGAGCTAGAAGAGGCACTTGAATCAGATCTACCCCTGCAACAGGAATGAACAAGGGATATGTAATAACTTTTTTCCAAGAATAATCTACTTGAATTGGATCCATTCACTTTAAGGTTTAAGTGTTGATATAAAAAGAGCAATCAATGATTTTAGAAAGGGAAAGAAGATGGTAGAAAACTAGCTCACAGAAAACGGGAAAATAGAGTAATGTCATATCTAAGCAAGTTAACATATATACAATACTGGAAGCACTTATCAGGAACAAATTAGAAACCCTAAATTGATTGCAATCTATGTAGCAAAGAGCAATTTTATTTAAATTATTTTTATTAATGCAGTCTTGCAATTCCAGGCTTCAATTGCTACTGAAGCACAAAAAGAAAGAAAACAAAATGGTACAGTGAATAACCTAAAGCCTAAACATTAAACTAGCAGGGAACACAGGCCAAACAACAGATATTGGGAAGTGAAAGTAACATAGAGCTAAGAGGGACACCACACATGTTAATTATTTGTTCTTTCCCTTAATTAGATGCTCAATTATCCATTTGATATAAAAGAAAGGGGAATAAAATTGTGTACCTCTTCTTCGCGCCAGGCTCTTTGAGACAATCGGAATCCCCCGATGAGCCATCAAGTTCAACACTAGGAACAAATCAGACAATATCATCAAAACAGAAGTGCGAGTTAGTAAACATATATTATGGGGTGGGGATACACATTATGCAACACCCTGACTTAGTTGTTTCCCACTATTATAGCAAAGCCAAACAATCCATGGAAAATTGCATTCTCAGAACAACCGCGGGAATTGCGTGGGTGGTCAATTTGCACGTGCAACTAAAACATCAACTACAACACATGGTTATAAAACAATCAACTGGAAAAAAAAAATTCCATCGACAATGAAAATTATATGACCTAGACTGTTGTGAGGAAACCCGAATTGATGCCTAGCTCAAGTTCTACTAGACCTAAACTGAACGAATTCTGTAATATTAGTGAAAATTGCAACTACTTTTATTATTGTTTCAAACCAAATCAAAGCTAATAGCACACAAAATTTGCAAACCTATTCCACTTCTCATCAGGGGCAAGAAACCACGAACTGAACTCAAATCAAAACCCTAATTATGAATCAGTGACAAAGGGAAAAATCAACTAAAGGGGGAAATTGGATGAAATGATCTGAGTACCCGACATTGGAGGGGACATTCAAGGGCTGCGGCGGCGGGGGCCAGCTGAAGGCGGAGGCGGAGAAGGTGAAGGCGCCGTCGGGGACGGGGATGTCGTCGATCAAGCCATAATCGAAGAGCCAATTGGTGTTTTCCGGGGAAACCATTGGAGGAGCGGTGGTAAAAAAGAATATTCCCCGAAAATTGCGTAGTTGATTTTCTCGGGAAACAAACAAGGGGTGGGAGTAAGGAAGGAAGGGGGTGAGTGGAATTTGAAAGCACGTTTAAGGGCTGTGAGAAAAAATACGGGAATTTGTTTTTCCTTTTTCTGCGAAAGGTGGGAATCTGTGCGTGGATGTGAGTTGAGTGATGTGATAGTCATGTTGATGTTAAATGTAATTAGTGTTTGAGTCACGTACACTAAAAAATATATACTATACATATATTCTATATTTATATGTATAAAATTTATGTTTTAATGTCAGTAATATTTGTGCACTTAGTTAAGTATAATTAAAAATATTATTTATAAATTTGTAATATTTGTGCACTTAATGATGTGTGTATAGATGTATAAAATTAAATGCATATGTAACATTTTTGTTAGTGTCAGCTGCTCAAATTATCACATTCCTCCTCATTTTCAACCATTCTTGGGCTTCACTTTGGGCTTTAGTTCGGGCTTCAAAGCCTGATTTCTAAACAAACTTGTTTCTTTGACCAAAAAGGTAGCATGCATATCTCTAGTATCTAGGACCCAAGTAGTTAAATTTACACCTATAAAAGACAAAGTGTAACATGTACTTGTTGAAAGCTTTTTATACTCTCTTCATTTTATATATCATCCTTTATAACTTTTAAATTTCAGAGAGATTCAATTGCAGTTATAGTTATTAAAATCGCGATTTAACACGTAAAATCGTACGATTTTACGAGTTTAGGTTGTAAAATCGAGCTAACTCGCATGTAAACTCGTTTCTAGGTAAAATCGGGTAAACTCAGATAAAATCGGGTAAGCTCGCATAAAATCGCGAGTTTACTGCCGATTTTACGAGTTTACCAATTAGGCAGGTTTTTTTTTTTAGAAACAAAACAAGTTTGATATTGTTTTGCATAACTATGAGTTTTTAGATTTAGGTCATTTAAGTATTTTAGATTTGTCATTTACAGTTGCACCTACAATCGTGTTTCGTTGTGCTCCGTCGTTGCTTGTGCTCCGTCGCTAATCCATCGTATGTATTTCATCCTTTGCTCAGGGATCTTTCCCACCAGGGTGCGTGACCTCTGCATTGCTATTTTTACGAGTTTAGTGTTCTAGATTGAAGACATCATCGTCACAAACTTGCTTCTTGCGATGTTCAGTAGTCAATCCTATGTATTATGTTATATGTATTATGTATAAATTAAACTTAGAACTCATATATTTCATCTTTATTTGTGCTTTGTTATGGAGGTAAATGTATTTATGAATTTCAAGTTTTATTAAATATATTTTTGTAGCATAATAATTTTTTAAAATATTTTTTAATATTTTTTTAATAATAGGTAAACTCGTACGAGTTTACGATCCTAGTTTACGATCCGAGTTTACGGAGGCTCCACGAGTTTACTTAAACTCGCGAGTTTGATAACCATGATTGCAGTATAGTCGGGTACAGTCATATCCACAGGGAGTTGAATAAATCCATTCTTGAGTTTGTTAATTAAACAATATGGTGGTTGATTTATAAATTTAGTTTTAGAACAAATAAAGTAAAACAAAAGGTAAAATGACAACGAATTAGAAACAAATAAGGAAGCTTGTTGAGAATTGAATCATATTACAATTTTCATACATCCATTTACTCAATGCATATGAATTACCAATTCTTTGATTCCTCCCCACCAGTTCTTATCTTATTCATCTCTTTCAAGCATGAAAAGATCACTCAGTTCCCTTTGGCATTTTGCCAATCTCTTGCACAAACTAACATAGCAAACCGATATATGATTTCGGGTGTTAAAACGACTAATAGCCCTAACCCTATCTCTAGCAATTAGGAATATTAGATGATTTGATATAGTTTCAACTTAATGATGCAGTTTTCACTCACAACAATTAAGTTTCAAATCAAGTTTTAGGTAGCTAAACTAAAACAAGCATTAAGCGTAAGATCAATTCATGTAAATCAAAAAAATCGATAGATTCATACATACAAGAGTTATATGGATACAATCACACCATAATATTCATCAAAATCCCAACAATAAGAGGATTATAAATCCATCTTACAAGAAGAAATCAAAGGGCTAAGTGATGGACGCTCACCATGACACGTTCTCATGTTTCCATGGCAAGTGTCGTCGTGCTCCTTGACAACTCTTGGCTCTTTCTCCAACCTCTTCTTCATTCTCCTAAGGCTCTCTATTTTGTATTCTATGATGGAACTGATTAGAGCTCCCGAATCTGTGAACTGAAGCTTTATTTATAGAAAACTTTAGTCTATGTCGCTGAGTGGATGCAGGGCATCGTTGGGCGGTTTCAGGGCGGTTTGGGATTGCATGGCAAGTGCCGCCATGCTCCTTGACAACTCTTGGCTCTTTCTCCAACCTCTTCTTCATTCTCCTAAGGCTCTCTGTTCTGTATTCTGTGATGGAATTGATTAGAGCTCTCGAATCTGTGGACTGAAGCTTTATTTATAGAAAACTTCAGTCTATGTCGCTGAGTGGATGCAGGGCCTCGTTGAGCGGCTTCAGGGCGGCTTGGGATTGCTTCACTCTGAAGTTACTTCACCCTTAAGCAAGCTCTTTGGGAACAAAGTTCGCTCAGCGGTTTCTCAAGGCCGCTGAGCGGACTAGAGCTTCATTTTCGTTGCTCAATTCTTCTTGCTTCCAATTCCTTTGCTTTGTGCCTCTTATTCCTTTAGGATTTTAACAATAATTGCATTATTTCACTCATATGCATCTATTCTCTAGAAATATACTAAATTTATACAAAAGTGGGGAAATTGGTTAGTGAATTCATATAAAACAATGCAGATAAGTGTCATTTTAACCTATGAAAATACCAAAATATGACACTTATCAATACCTAAAAGAGTTGGATTGGAAAGGTCAGTCACAGTGACTTGATTGGATATAGGTGCAGGTGTTAAAGTAAGACCAACAATGCCTTGCATTGCTTTGGTGTAAATGAGAACTAATAGTACCCACCAGTTTCCTTAGGAGAATTTATCACAATACTATTATTATCTTCAATATTAGCATCAGCAGTTGCATTACTAATATTCTGAGGTTTGGGGTGAGGATATTTCCCAGCAATTATCAACAATGAGTGCAGATCTTTGAAGTATAATTGATAGAATATCCTTTGCCATTGGTTGATCTCCCCTTGAGGAATCACCACGGCCTCCTTGTCCTCTAACTTTGCCTCAACCTCTATTACTTGAGAAATTCCTCCCATCTAAAGTGGCAGCAACCACATGAGAGTCTGAGGTTTCAAAATTCAATTGTCATTCTAGTTGCAATAAGAGTGACAATACTCGGTTCACATTAGGCACCAGATCCATAAGCATAATTTGAGAATGAACTCCATTATATTCTTCATTAAGGCCTCTCAAAAAATGGATCACATAATTATGTGCATTGTAATTTCTAAATATACCTAGGCCACAATCACATTGTCCTAAACAGATGCATGAAGGAATTGGCCTGAAATTCTCTAGTTCTTCCCATAGTGTTTTCAAGTGAGTAAAATAAGAAGTAATGGTAGCATCACCTTGTTTGTGAGAGAACAAGCTTTCCTCAATTTCAGCAATGCGGTATAGGTCACCTTGATAATATCGTTGCTTTAGATCGCACCACAGTTCAGACACAACTTCAATCTATTGTACACTTCTCATGATATCCGGATCGAGAGAATTGGTGATCCAGGACACCACGTATGTGTGAAGACCCTTAAAAAAAAGGAACGCCACATCTCGCGCGAGTCATAATCAACTCACGCGAGACAAGTACCGACTCAGCTCTGCACTTTTTTGTTGGTTTCACATTTTTGGGGCCCAACCCGCTTCTTTAGCCACTCCCTCTCCTATATATAGAGCTCTCCTCCCCCATTCCAACCTACTCAGAGTTCAGACTCCTTCTTCCCTATTAGAAGAGTTCTGCTCAATTCTTTCTCCCTTTTAGGTGGGTTGTCACTCCTTCTTTTAAGATGACCTAGGTAGTAGGCTTCCGCGCCACCGCCGCGTTGGTGGTGGCCTATGGTGGTCCTCAGGATGCCGGGGTGATGCCGGAACGCTATAGCGATGCTAGAATGGCTACTGCGAGGCTTATCATTTTACAATTTTGTTTTAAGGGTTTCTGATGGTGGTTTCGGTTGACTTTCCACGTGCTAACGTCGCGCCACTAGGAGCCCCCAGTGTCAGCGTTTCTCCGTTCCGCGACATTTCAGGTGAGTGGCAGTCCCAGTGTGACGATGGTCCCACTTCGGTGGTCCACCAATAGAATCAGTTATGCCATGCATGCTAGGAATTTGTTAGATATTCATTTCGTCTATAACATGCTAGTAAATACTTAGACAAATATACGTGCTCAATAAATGCCATGCTTATGTGATATGCTATATATGTCATGTGTTTATACTTATGCTATGTTATATTTATGCCATGCTATGTTAGGACAGAAACCTAAACCCTTAGACCCTATATTCCTTATATTAGCTTGATTAGGATTATGTAATGAGACTTCAAATACTGGTTAACGCGTGAACCTTAACAAGGGGCAAGTTCTGGCTAAGGCAATACCTGGTACTTAAGATGTCTGTTGTGATGCATCTCTCTTACCTGGGAATCTTGTCCTAAGTGTAGGACCATAATCCTTAGGTCGGACTAAAAAACAAAGATTAGTTAAATAGGACACTCTTTTCATAATCAGTAGCCTTAGGCTAATTGAAAGACAGTTCCTTAAAAGACTTCACGAACAGTAGATTCTAAGATGAACTATTTAGAACAATACTAGGTCCTACGATCTCGTAACCCAGACCCATCAATAGATAGATATGAGTGCAAAGCTCCACAACATGCGTGTCCTACTAGAGGCAAGGCTCCTCAGTTACGGCATGTGCGCCCTACCAAGCCCCTGAGCGCAAGGCTCCTTAGACTTAGGGTATGCGTAACCTCGCAGGTATCCAGGTTGCGTGCATACTGGAACCACTCGGAAATATTCCTGGTGAAGTAAAGTCGAGTTGTGACTCCCTTGAATCATGCTCCTCCCCCAGGGACATGGGCATGCGTACAATTTTACTTTCCAGTTATCATTTCTTTAGTTATATTCACTTTACTTTAGTTATTCAGATATATTCATTTTTCAGTTACTTTAGTTATCCAGTTATATGCTTTATTCACCATGTCAATTCCTTCAGTATACATGTATGTATTTATATGCCATTATATGCAGTACGTGCGGTTTGTGTGGTACCGAGGTACCCACCACTGAGTTGACAACTCATCCTTCTGTTAAACAATTTTTAGATTCGGCTAAGGATAGTGAAGACGTCCCCCTCGTCCAGTAGCACCGAGGATCCAACGTCAGTGGTAAGCTCCGCTTTGCAGTGGGATCTACCAGAATCTTTTAGTAGTTGTGCTCTAGACACTTAGGGCATGATCCATAATAGTTTTATGAACTTCATTTTTAGACATTATTACTTTGTAACTCATTCATATTTCAGTTCAAATATTATGTAAATAGTTTTCAGTTATTGATTAGTTTACAAGTATTAATTAAAGAATTAGTCAGTATTTATTTATCATTGCATTTATTACATGTTTAGTATGCCACGTCAGTGCTTTCGTAGGGAAGTAGCCCTACATACGGTCACGTCCTAAGTTGGGGCATGACAGAATGTGTTGCATCTATTCCAAGCATAGAAATTTGGATGATTCTCACTTCTCAGTCAGCTTCGGGCTTGTTCCGTCAATGAAGTGCAACTTATTCTTTGCCTTCAACACCAAGTGTATTGCACGCGCTCAGGAATAGTAATTCTTTCCCGTGAAGGTCACAACAACAATTGTGGAGCCTAGACTTTCACTAGGGTGCAGAGAGTAAAGGCTAGCAAGATCTTGAAGTGGATTTTGAGCTGGAACAAGATGTTGAGCTGCATTCATGATGAATTCCAGTGTAATTGGAGGTTGATCGGTATAAAAGAATTGAAGAGAAGAATCAGAAGAAAAATTGTGAATTAGATTTTCGATTGGTGAAATTGAACCAGGAGCGAGACATCAAGGAATTAATCGGTGAATAATCAGTTAAATTGAACTAGGAGGGAGAAATTGGGGAAGTAATCAGTGGATCTTGGTGTTCAATTGGTAGAAAAGATTAAAACAAATTTGAGAAAAAAAATCGATCGGTGAGAAAGATAAAACTATCAAGGAAGAATAGAGATGACTGAAAGAAATTTAGTTTAAGATCTGACATATATTAATTTTTTATACTGCTCATTTGCATTAAATTACTCATTATTATTTGTATTTATTAAAGAAAAAAAATATGTGGTTTGTTTTTCAACCAAACATGCCCAAAAATAATAATTAGAATGACAAATAACTAACACTTTTAATGTTATAGTTTAAAAAAAACAAAATATGATTAGACAATTTACAAAAGAGTCAAATATGAGGGGAAAACTTGGTTAGTATAACAAGTAACAATAAATTTTAAGAAGTACGAACAAAACATGTTATGCATGCGTCCTTATTAAATTGCTATAATACATTTATTTAAGGATGAAATGGTCAAATGATAAGAGAGTGTGTGAGAGAAAATTTTCAACTTTTGTCTTTGAGAGCGACGAAAACTCCCTTTCTACGTAGAATCAAATTAGCGACGGATAGCGATGAAATTTTTGCTGCTACAATTTGCGAGGGAATGACTTCCGTCGCCAAAATTTTAACTAGGAGCAAATTTTTAATGACATTAGCTACGAAAATATTCCTCGCTGTTTTATTTTTAGTGACCGAATTCAAGCATTAGCGACAGATTTTTCCGTTGCTAAATGTTGATTTTCT
Source organism: Nissolia schottii (assembly GCA_003254905.1). Taxonomy (NCBI): domain Eukaryota; kingdom Viridiplantae; phylum Streptophyta; class Magnoliopsida; order Fabales; family Fabaceae; genus Nissolia; species Nissolia schottii. The sequence continues at coordinate 83,216 of QANU01097938.1, forward strand.
AGTAATGAAATAATTAGTCATAGATTAACTTTCTTAATAATATTAATATCTCAAAAGTGTTAAAGTAATCATATACTTAATTTACACGAGAGATATCAAAAAAGTTCATTACACAAATTTTACACGGGCAACGCCAAAAGTGCAATACACAATTAGTAATTTACTTATCTTATAAAAAAAATAGGGGATAAACAATTTTATAAAGTTTTCACACCTCATACTACAAATTTATTTATATTAAAATATGATTTAAGATAATGATATTCATATGACAAAAATAATTAGTTGTTTGCTATGTTAAAAACTATCTAATGTCTAAACTCATTGGAAAAAACAAAGTATATTTAAGTCCTTATTCACTATACATAGAGGAAGGAAATATAAAATTTGAACTTGATGCTTTTAGCCCTAAGACTCTAAAAAGTATAAATTGTTCAAGTCTTCGAGCCCATAGACTGATATTGAAGTTGGTGTTTGTGTAATATTTTTATTGATGTTATGTATTGTTTTGATATTGTACTTCTAAAATAATATTTATTGATTATCAGATTATCATTTATAAGTCTCGTGCACAACACGGGCTATTACACTAATATTCAATAATTTATTGTTGTATAAAAACAATTTTTGACTTTCAGATCTATTATCCCTCCGATCTCAAATAATTTTCCACATTTCCGTATTTCTAGAAATAACTATCTGATTCCTAAATCTAAGCAACATTAATTATTTTCTTTTTTATCATACCCCTATTAAATAAACTTATCAAAAAAATATTAGAAGAGAGAGAAAATAAAAATAAAGGCATTAAGATAACTTGAAGTATTTCAATCATTTTTTAATACCTGTGCATAACTTAAAATAGACAATTAATCAAGAACAGAAATATCTTAAAATTCTTACATACGATGAATGTTATTTGTATAAATAAGTTTAGACATCTTTAAACATACATTCAATAAAATACTTTAGTTGTATCTATCTCTTTATCTATGCGACTATGTCATATAATGACTAAATTGTTATGTACAAATATAAATTCCAACTCAAATAATAATGGATGTATGTATTAAAAAAAATCATCTTTCTTTATTATAATTTGATTGTTGTTAGTACTTGTTAATGCTATCTTTGTTTTAAAAAAATGACAATTTTGGGAAAACTACACTAATAAAGATATGAGATCTACTATAGTTTAATAAATTTATTTTTTAAATCATTATTGATTTTAAATTTTTTAATATTTATGTATTTGAGCAAAGTAACATTTAAAAAGTATAACATTACTTAGAGAGAGAAAAGTGCTGATATCTTTTTCAAAACAAAAAATGTAAATATCATAAATAGAGATTAAAGAAATGGATATTTTAATTAAATTATTTATTATATGTTGTTAAATATAATATCTCATTATTAATTAATTAAATAAATTCTATAAATAAAATAAATAATAAATATATTAATAAAAAATATCACATTTAATAATATATGATAAAATATTTAATTGAGAATTTATTCTCATTACTAATTACTAAATACCGATTACTGATGTGTATACGGATCATCCAAGATGCAAAGAAAAATGGTGTCACTTTGTTGTTCCATGTGGCCATAGTAAGGTGGAGAGACAATTTGTTTGTTAGGCTTTTATGGTTTTTGAAATTTCGGGACAAGTTGTCGGCCTTTTTATGATTTCGAAATGGAAAGTTGATTGACGTATTGTTTTTTCTTTTTTCTTTGAGTGGCTGTATTCAAAAGATAATCAAGAATATCTTGTGTATAACACAAGATTGAACAATAAAAGCAGCTAAGTTTTTCACAAAAATATAAATATATAAATTTTATTATAAAAAAATTATAAATATGATGAGATTCATATTTTTATCAGAGAATTAATTTTTATGATTTATATTTGTATTATACATATAACATTTTTAAAGATTATAACGACTTTCTCACTCCCATGTTTTGCACATGGAGTAAAAGAAAATTATATTAAAGGAAAGAGTGGCTAAAGCAATTCTCTAAACTCAGTCAACGTCACCCCCCTAATGGAAAAAAATTCTGAAATTAAACTCAAATGCCAACTATGAGCTAAAGGTTAACCAAGTCATCCAAACCTATAATACTTCTTTTTATTTATTTTATTTTGTCATTTTTATCTTTTAGGTACATTAAAAAATTAATGTTATGTATAAATATAAATTTTTAAATGTATTAAAAAAATGACAAATAAAATAAATTAGAAAGAGTACCTCAATAAAACGTGAGTCTTATTAAAATATTATTTAATGATAAATAATTAACGAGTTAACTTGGTGTCTCAAAATTAATAATTTCAAATAACACTAAATTAAATTATGAGTAAACTTTTGTATTGATTAATTAGGTGTATAAATTAATTGTTTGAACATGAAATAAGACTTGGTCTAATATAGAAGGAACCAATCAGTTTAACATTCTCGGAATGATGAGACCATAAATAATATTTAAGAAGAAAATGGAAGAAATTCAACAATACACTAAAACCCCATTAAAACAATACCATTTACACTAACACCCCAACAACTTTCCCACATTCAAACTATACATCACATGGTCACACAAAACCTTTTTACAAACAAACACTAGACAACCAGTACTACTATATATTACTTGGAATTGGAAACATACATTTATGAAAATAATTCCAATTTACATCAACAATGATTAAAAGAAGAAGAAGAAAAAACAGTTCTAATAAGTCTCATTTATAGCTTTGGACCAAAAACTCCGTGTTCAACATTGTCCATGGTTCAAATGGCTTTATGGGAACGAGTTGATTGAACAAAATGATCCACCCTTTTCCTTATCTCATCAGGATTTGCACCCACAATTTTTTCCTCTGGAGTTCCTCCATTCATCAACATGAAAGTAGGCATGGCTTTAATTTCAAACTTGGAAGCTATTTCCTGAATAGAATAAAAAGGGGGTTAAGAAAACTATAAATTCTACTTCTAGTTAGAAATCATGCATAGGATTCTTTTCCTTAGAAGATACAAAAAGGATCACAAAAGTTGTTATTTTCTTGGTAAATCGCTATCATATCATTCATAATATTAGTAACAAAAATGAGCAATGTGCCCAATAACTAGAAGCAGGGGCCCATGTTATGTTTTGAAGGGATAAGGAAAAATGGGGGGAGTTAGATACTACAATTGCATGCTTATTCACAATGCATTAGATAAAGATTATCTCTAAAAAAATGTTGCACTTAATATTTATATAATGCATAATTTCATTTTAGAAGTTTTAATTCTATATGAATTTTTCTTTTTATTGAAGATTAGATTAGAGATAATATATAGTTGTATTCTATGATTGTTGATATAAACAAGTCCAAGTGACCTCAAAAGTGGGGTTTGGAATCCGAAGATAAACAATTTAAAAGGATTTGTGTGGATATACTTGACGTGATTCCTCCTTAATAAAAATGCAAATTGCATGTTCCATCAAAAATAAAAAATTGCAAATTACATGTTTCTGCAAATATATTAATTGGGAATTGCAGGGGTGTGGTCTGCTACAAAAAAGGAACTAAATGTTCCAATACAACAAGCCTGTTGGGCAATGGGGAGTCCAAAATTTAGAGACATTTAAATCAACGGGTTAAGTAACCTACCAAGCAAAGAATCAATCGTCACAACTATGTTTGCTTTGATATCAATTGTTTGACAAAATGGTTAGGAGAGTTTAAAATTGAATAGACTCGTATAAGTGAAAAATTAAATAGGAAATCGAACCCAACATTTTAATAAGAAAATCTTTAAGTTTATTAATCATCTCAAATAAATATCATTCATTTAGTCTATTTTTAACCGACATGAAATCACATGGTTACACTCCAAGCATGGTTTTGTTTTCACAAACAAAATAAATGAGGGGTTTGTGAGGGTAAATCAAAATACCTTAACCTCATCCACATCCAAAGTCAGAAACACAACATCTTGATAGGTGGAGGCCAGTTCTTCAAAGAAAGGATTCATAACCATAGAAGGCACGCACCAGAAGGCAGAGAAATGAACCACAACCTACAAAAAATTCATTAACCAAAAGACATGTAGTAGTAGTTTAGAACAAAAACATGTACTTTTACATGTCCGTCCTTAATGTCCTATGAATCTGGTTATATTAATTTCTTAACCAATCAATTGAAACAAATAAAATGGAAACTGATTAATTCTAAATGAAATTCCCAGAAAGCAATTAAAAGGAGGGACACTATATACTCACAGGGTGGCCTTGTTTGGTAGCACGAGAGATGTGGTGTTGCCATGATTGAACAGAGTCTATTTTGACATCCTTGGACTTTTTGAGCTGCTCTTGCCCCTCCATTTCTTTCTTCTTCTGCTGCTTCTGCTTCTTCAAAACAAAAAGGATGCTATATATACACATTAAAATGCTTTGCTAGGAAATATGACTGTTTGAACAAGAAATAATGCATTTTTTCCTTTTCATTATTATTATTTTTTTCTTTTAGAGAGTAAGCCATTAATTGAATTGATATAGATAGGATCAGTTGTATTATTTGCACATATTAAATTGACATGTACTGATCACATTCCAAGTAAATATATATTTTAATTATGTAAGTATATGTTTGATTGAAGTGACAAAATAAAAATTTAGCTGGGGTCGCCAATTGAATTGTCATGGGCATGCGATTCATGCATTGAAATGATCAAGGTATTACTGTCCACTTTTATTTTCCACAGAAAGCATAAACAATTAAGCTAAGAATTTTTTGAAAAAAATAAAAAGAAAGAAAATGGGATTCATTGCCAGTTGTCAGCTATAGTTAGTGATTCGTGGCATTGTAGACATGCATAATTAAAAATAATAATAATAATTTAAAAATGGTACATTTTTCTTGGCTCGGTATTAAAATCTCTGGAGGGTGGACCATATCTTTTTGTGGGTCATGCACAGAACAAATACAGGAGTATACTAGTATTGTTATTGTTATGATTGATATCTGTTAGGAATTCTTATCATAAACACATTTTGGGTTTTTCTTTTTTTATGATAAAAATAATATTCAAGAATCATATATCATAAGAAAAGGAAAATTTATAAGGGATTTGGTTTCTTACTCTTTTAGGAAGTTGGTAGGATAGAAGCAACCAACAAAAACCTTGAATGTTGTGGTTTCTCATTCTATGGGGGAACTTGCATTTTTTGAGGTAGAGAGCTTATCATGTCTTTTTCACAGGCTAATATAGATCCAAAACCCTCTTCATTCATTTCCAATAGGAGATGAATGATACCCTTGTATGCAATATAAAGATAAAGATTATTTGGATAAACCTTATCCCTACTAAGAAATGATGGATCGGTTACCTTCATGATTACATTTTGTGGGTGTAAGTTTGATATGGGTAATTATCGGGGGTATATTTTTGGACCTCCATTTTCATACATTATTAAGTTCTATAATTACTCAATGACACGGACATTCTTGGAGCGCCCTTATAATGTGACGTGAGTGTGAGTATCATGTATGCGAGAGGGTGTTTTGATGTTTAATATCAAATTTGTGGAGTAACTTTATTAGTGAACTTTAGTGAATTGAACTAAAAATGTATGTGTCATTATGTGATTAGAGAACCTAATAGAATAAATGTATAGAAATTGAGCTAAATTTTATCCTATAATTTTATGGATGATTGTTTATTTATACCTTCATACATAAACTTTATCCATAAAAATTTATCCCATCTTTTACTTACTCTCAAGAATAAATGGTGAATTATGGTTGATTAATGATGTGTTTTAAGTGTGAATATAAAATAATTTCACATCGATGAAGTTTAGAGTAAGTGGATAATATATTTAAAAACACTCTTAAACCCGTCATCTTAAAGATTTGGGTCAAGATGTGACGTTCAACCCACTTATTCCATTGATATAAATCACGCCCAAATTCAGTTTTTATTTTAGATCTTTTGGTAAATTCACCTAATAACATTGTGTCAATTTATTTTTGTTCAAATAAGTTTTCATGCAACAAGTTTAAAATATCAGATTTTAATTCCATAGCCTCACATTAACATACGTACAATTATTGCTAATAGTTTTTTGGGTCAACGCTAATAATGAAGTTTTTTGGTTTGGTCGAAATAACCAAGGCTCATTTGCCAGACTTGTTAGTTGTAACAAGTTTGGTTCTGTCGAGGAGTGGCCCAAAAGAGGTAGTAGGCTCAGCCCACATTGTAGCGTCCAATCAAAGCCCAAACACGCCAATACAAAATTACCACTTCACCCTTAATAATAAGGATATCCATTTCCATCTAGTGGTCACCAATGGATTGCACTTCCCCAATGGATATGACACAATTTTATTCCCAATCTATTGATGAGCTAAGTTTCTCATTAATTGAGTCCCTTCACCTATGGCTCCTCTCACAAACTTGCATGGAGTCTCAAAAACCTTGATTCCCATTACATCCTTTCCAAATGCACATAGGGCCCACAACAAGAGAGTGCAAATACTTGGAAGCAAGACAACACATGAATCATCAGAGTGTCCAACAACAATTCAGACCACAAGAAGAGGAGCAATAGGACTTGCCTCTATAATCCTCACAGGCCAATTCAGTGACAACAAGGTTTCACTAGCTAAGGATAATGGGTGGTGGTATGATGAACTACCTTTGCCATCACCAACTATCACCAACAGTAAGCATTTATTTGAATGAGAAATTATTAGGCCCCTCGTGAATCTGGCGCATGATGACCATTCAGAAATTTCTCTATTTGCACAGCCAGGAAACTATAGTATAAAGATAAAATGAATTGGGATTTGGCTTCCATTGCCCTCATTTGTAATTGGGAAAAGTATGATATATTCCATTCGTTTTATCTATCGCTTAACAAACTTGATATATATATATATATATATATATATATATATATATATATATATATATTTTCTTGTAACATTTTTAATGTGACTAATTAAATTTTCTGGCCAGACATTGCAAATGAGAAAACCGGGACTCGTTCATTTATTAAGAAGGGGCTGTACATGGCAAATATTGGAGTGAAAGGGAGTGTGTATAGGATCAAGAAGTATGCATTTGATCTTCTGGCAATGGCTGATTTGGTTGCAGTGGACACACTCACCTACGTGAGGAGGTACCTTAGGCTCAAGTCAACCTTCATGTACTACGATTTTGACAAGGTTATCTCTGCTTTGCCAGTGGATGATAAGCAGAATTTAACTGACATGGCTAACAAGTTGTTTGACAATTTTGAAAAGGTACACATTTATATTTTTGCTTTCCAAAATATTGAAATATATGAATAGATGCATGATTAACAAAATTGACTTTATTATGTGCATTGGCAGCTCGAGGAAGCTTCTAGGAAGAAAAGTTTCCCTGAAACAAAATCGGTGTATCAGGAAACTGAAGTTATGCTCAAAGATGTCATGGACCGGATGACTCTATTGTATGATACAATTTGATATGAATTTAATGAGCTTGTGTTACTATTTCTCTTGTCAAAATGCATTTCTTGTTTTGTTTTTGATTTACCATGACGCTTGCCACCGTGCTCGCGTGTTGCCTTCATCGAGCATAGCTCATCAACGGATGCCCCCACACAGTGAGAAAAAGCTTAGTTCTTCTTCTTGTTATTTTTTTATTTACTATAATTAATTCCAAGAGAAGGATGCCCACACAGAAAATAAAGGAATTTCAACAAAAATTGCATGTGTATGGCGCAGTAGCACTAGTTCTTAATCAAGATGTACTTTTCTCACTTCCTACATTTGCATTTACTTTGGAAGTAGCCTAATTTGACCCTCAAAGTTTGTACTTCATATCACTTCAATATTATTATGTCTTTTAATCAATGTTACCCTACAACTTTGAAATTACCAAGTGGCTTTGATTAGAAGTAGAAGTAAATCATGTTTATTAAAATTGCTTTTTATTGAAATACTTACAATACTGTTGTTTTTTTTACTTTGAAATATATATATATATATATATATTCTATTTATTAATATAAAAAATAAAGTTAAAAAATATCAACCACTCACATGGGGTAATAAGAGTTTAAAAGGCCAGTCAACTTCAAAGGGCGACTTCAGATATCATAATATAGATAAATAATTCATCCTCTACCACTTCATTTTATCTAATCACCATCCATATACTCTATTGGAGTTCTGACTAATTTTCTACAATGCCATAACATTGCTCTTGATAATGAACCTAACTATCACTTTGGTTCTTAGATTAACATTGCAACACGTTTGTCAAGGCTCCAATACTATGCAGTTCTGAGAGTATTTACGGTGCATATTCACCAGAAATGCAAAAGGAGCTTATGGAATGTTTGATTTTACAATAACAACTAAGTGACACTTCACTATACAAAAATCTATATGCGGGATGTTAGAATCAAAGTTAATTTGGTTCTTATTGTAGAGATCACATAGACAAGTGGCAATTGGTTGGCACAAACAGGTTAAACATATATATACTAATCCTATCTATGTAAAAGATTAGAAATAGCTCAAGCGCGACTCGGTGGTGCGTCCATTGGTGTGGCGCCGAGGCGTCCCAATCTCACAAGCATTCACTCTTGACGCGAACCGGAGTGAGCATAGCGATTCACCGGCTGAAGATTGGTCGGGAGAGACGTTCACAAACATCAATGTCTTTGAGTCCCCACCTAAACATGGCTGTTCAACATAGCATGAATTGGAGGAATTAGATCGCCTCAAATGATCTAAATGCTAGCAACAAATGTATAAATATTGTTATTTTTACATCAATTTTGTCTACACTTTGACACATGACAAGTCATTTATTAATACTTGAGATCTTACCAATGGATGTGAAATTTTTTCACCACATTTAATAGTAAGATAACTAAAATCCTCACATGTAAGTTCATCAGTAATGTAACGGCAATCTCTAATCATAGATACATAATTTTTAAGGTTTCAAAACGGTATATACAACAGCCATGTGAAAAACACACATTATTTCAAATATATCATCAATATTCTAACATTCTATTTACTGCATCGCAATTTAGTAAGTTTGATTGGGATGTACATTCAATGTAAAATAACTTTTTATTGTCATTTCATATTATTCTTTTATTGAGTTTGACATGTCATGCATTTTCATGTCAATCAAATTCATTTATGGTCTCTATCATCATAATTTATTTTATGATATAACTACAATAAAGGGAAACAGCCAATGCTTAGAATAGGAAGTTCTTGTTGAGAAAGTATAAGATAACATTACCTGAAGTAGATATGTAAGCTTTGAATTCCTGAATGGCACATGATCCTCCTTCTTGGCCAAGGCAAATATAACATCACTTAACGATGACAAACTCTTATTGATTGCCTAGATACAAATGAAAGACAATTTAACTTATTTGAAATCAAATAAGCAAAAGTATATGAAATAGGGGTAAAAAAAAAGAGAGTCATGTCTTGCATACTTGTGTTTCTTTCAATCGGTCCCCAGTTGAGCCACTCTTAGAAAGACGCTCACTCCCAGCAAGATCAATAAGATTCAAGATGCCTTGTACTTGTTGTTCAGTGCTCTAGCAAAATGACAAGGAAGGTTGCAATTGAGCCATGTTAGTGTTTGTGAGGAAGAGTGAGACATAAACTGTGAGTGGAATGTGAAACATGATTCTTATTATTATAATTAGAGAAACATCCATACCTCATTTACACCATATATTCGAAGAGTGAATACAAAATGACTTCTTGAAGATTGTTCATTCATCTGGGTTTTTCCAACAGATCTAGAAGGAAATGAGCAAAAGGCAAATAAATATGTCATTCATGAGTCGATAAATCAAAATATTTCGCTGCTCTCAAATTATGTTAAATTTTGTTTAACCAATGCTGCAGGGCCAGAATTATAAGAACTTGTCAAGATTCAAGAAATGAAGGCCATTGATCCACCCAACGGTTAGGAAGTCTAATCGTATAATAAATTCGTGAAATGACAACTTCATTCATCTATAAAGGAACTTTGTGAACTAATTACCTGCTATTTGCAGCTTGGTTTAAAAGAAATGCAACCTCTTTTACACTCTGAACATCCACTACTGTAAGATCAGAAACAAGAGTGTTCCCATTTGCATCGTGTTTGATCGTATACTGCTTTCCAGGACTGGGAGTACCATTTTCTATGCGTGCTGCATCCGGCGGTCTATTTGTTGATAGCAGATCACGAATGGTTTCGTTGTATATTTCTAACATTGACACCTGCCAATTATTTTTGAAGAGAAAATCACCTTAGATCTCAAACATGATAATATATAAGAATTTATGAACATTGCAATGAGGGGTGAACCTGCAGTTCATATTTCCAGCCTTGGGTTTGCAGAGACTGTCTTGTTTGGAATATTTGTTCTAGCGAACGCGGTATCAAACCCTTTTCCCCAGGATGTCCGGGCCTACCCATCATTGTATAGGTTTTCCCTGACCCTGTCTGACCATATGCAAAAATGCAAACCTGTAGAAGAAAATGTCCATCACATTTCAACGAATCCATGGTGCTAAACATACGTGCATACAAATTAGAGATAAGTGTGGCTATGATATAAAATAATTTGAAATGATACGTAGGGAATAAAAGAACTTAGAAATTACCTTGTAACCATCCAAAGCACTTTGCACAAGCTGTGAAATTTCTATAAAAACATCTTCTTGTGACGTGTCAGGTGCAAAAACTTTATCAAATGTAAAAGAATGTTTTTGGCCTAAGCAAAAAATAGCAACATAAGTTACAATATAATTAAATGATTATCTAAAACAAATCACGAATCAATAAGAATAACTACTTCAACAACTATATCACAAGACATACCACTTTGCGTCAGTTCGATGCCTCGGCCAGAAGCTTCCATTGATGTGGGATAAGATATAATCTTGCCTTCTGTACAACCTTCATCAGGTAACAAAGGACGCACTCTACAAAAGACACGGATATTCCCTTTCAATTCCTGTCAAAACGGAGATTTGTGAGGTTAAGATGTGGATTTTTTTTTTAATTATTACTTATCAACAAAGTTTGGCTCAGGTAATTACCAATATAGTATTATGTAATTCTTTCCGTAGCTTCTCCCCTTCTATAAGTTTATATTCTGCATCAGTCAAGCGTCTCTGTAACTCATTTACTAGTTTTTGCTGCCCTTCAAATTCGGTTCTTGTCTCAATTGCAGATATATCATAAACCTGGTAAGGAGCAAAAAAAAAAAAAACATCATATCATAAGTTCAATGTGACTTTCTTTTCTACATAATCTATGCCTCATTACCTGCAGTTTCTCCTCTGCAGTTGCTAGCTGCTCTTGTAATGCCTGTATCTGGCTATCTTGCAAGGTACATTTTGCCTGTGTAGAAAAGTCAACATCTCATATCTATATGGCAACAAGAGGATCTGATGTTTACTAAAACAGAATAAGGATATAAACCAACCTCCAGTTCGCTTGTTTTTATAGTCAAGTTTTCCAATTCAGAGCAGGACTTTTCCGAAGAATCTTTAAACTTCACTAATTCAGAAGTTATAGTTTGCACTTGAGATAATTGGCGGTCCCGGTCATCCCTTACTTGTTGCAACTCTCCCCGAAGAGAAGCAACTTCACTAGTCAAAGCATCCTTCTGTTTTGTGGCCTCTTCTTGAGCAGACTAATATAGGAACCAATGAAACTATGTAAGATAACAATTGTTTGTTAAGGCAAACAGTTTAGCTGAAACTTCATCAAGGATACTAATAACGAATCCATAACCCTTATTTTTTTTTCTTCGATAAGTCGGTAGCCGATCGTCAATTTTATTCCACAAAAGATAGGAACAAAACAAGGATCACCATAGCAACAATTTTATTGCATGACCCTCATCTACTTATGGTTAAAGTTTATGAAAAAATGAATAACACATCTGCTATTAAAAGATAAAACTCTACAACTTTTTAAATACATATACAAAACTTTCCAAGATATAACCCCTTGCAATTCATGTTCTTCCCACTAAGGTTATGATGAGATCTTTAGGAAACTCTGCAAATGAAGAACCATTTAAGTATCAAGAGCTTTATGATCAACATAATGCTGCTAGGTTATGCATGCAAGGGACAATTTTGAATGGTTGATTGTATTTATTTGCAATGAGGAAAGAAAATGCAGGGCCAACAATGAAGGTGCAGTCCAGTCATTCAAAAGAATAAAGAAGATATTTCAAAAACCTATTGCACTCAATCTATTTTAGAAGTATAATTTTCATATAAACCATCCCCTGCTGAAATCAAGAATGAATAAAAACATAAGGTTCTTCCTTCACATCTATCTCAGCAATAAACAATGCACTTTACACACTTCTGTTCTTCTTGAAAGAGCTAACGGTATTTCTGTTTTACCCATAATCTACATGAATTCATAATGGAAACTGCTCACACACCAAAGCAAACTCACCATAGATATAGTAAGTTGGCCCTTCAACATGGTGAGGTTCTCCACTACAGTTGCCTTCCCTTTCTCTACACGTTTAAGTTCATCTTCAACCGTAGAAAGCTCTGAATGAAGTTTTCCATTGTACTGCTGTAAGCTTGTTATGTAATCTTGTAATCTCTTATACATGTCATTGAGTGATGATATCTACATAAATCCATTGATGCAAACATTTATTTATACAATGATTCCCCACATGACTAACAATAATGAATAAAAAGTGTAAAGAACCTAATGGATTGGGATTGCATTGTTATTTTACCTTCTGATTTGCACTTTGGAGATCTCGTTGAGCTCTTCCAAGGTCCTCTGATAGTGTAGCCTGTGACCTCTCAAGGTTAATCCTAGCCTCTTTCTCTTGAACAAGAGATTCCACTGCCGCCTTGTGTTATCAACGACAATAGAAATTGTAAATTTATGATTAACCTTTCCCTTGCAACTTGCATCAAAAATTCACTCTTCAAATCAAATTACATTGACTTGAAAATCTCACTTACCGATCTTTCTGTTTCTTCCTTTATTAATTTCTCTTGCAAAGAACTGCAATTCCTTCTCATTTCCACAATAATTGAATTTAGTTCTTCTTCCTTGATTTTGAGCAGCAACTCTGTAATTAAGTGAATCTAACCACCATCAGTACACAAATTTAGCAAGGATTTTTCAATAAACCAAAGGGGAAAAAGTTGAAAGACGATCTTTACCTATCTCCATGCATTTCTGCTGGGCTAATTCCAATGAATTCTTTAACCGTTCTTGCTCTAGTGAGTAGCTTAACTCAAGGTCTTGGAACCATCTGATGCAAACCTTAAGCCTCTTTATATAATCCACCATATTTTCACATCTTTCCTGAAAATACAAAGTCAGGTGTTAACATATATATGTTAATTGTTATCAAGCAGTCATTCAAGTAACAATACCATATGCCATCCAAAATCAAGTAAGGTCCAAAACAATCAAACTTGCACATAGAACTTGATACCCCCGTTTGATCTCAAATTCAAATAGCCAAAACAATCACTGAAGAAATATAATCTCACTCAATGACCTTAAAACAATTAATTTTCACTGACCTTGTAATTAAATCTGTCCTTCCTCTTGGATTTCTCATTCAGCAATGCTTCCACATCATCTCTTGTGAACTCAATAACACCATAATCAGAACCAGCATTGCTAGGTGTACTAGGGCCATGATCATGTCCACCGCCATTCACAACTCCAAAAGCTGGCCTTGTTCTTCCGTTAATAGGAGTCCCCACCATTTTTTTCCTCTGTTCTAACTTGTTGGTCTCTGTCTATGAGGAATTCATCACCCACAAACTTGGGAAAACCACAACAAAATAGAAAGAAAAAAAAAAAGATCACATTTTTTTTAAGCAGTGTGTGTGATTTCACTTTAAAAATGAGCTAAACGAAAACTACCCATTACTGAAACTGAGGTGAAAATGGAAAACAAAACATGGGAAACGAGAAAAGGTGGTACCTTGGAGCCTTGAAGTGCTTTGAGCTATGAAGGGTAATTCATTGTAACCATTTTGAAGCTCACCAACTGCAAAGGCACAAAACAAAGAGAGAGAGACCGAGTATGTGAGAGAGACACTAGTGGTGTGGGGCCATGGATTGTGTTGGAAGCTAACAAGGTATCAAAGCCGTTGCTTTAGCAAGAAGAGATTGGAAGTGATCCACACACAAAAACAGAAAGAAGGGAGAGGGAGAGAGAGAGAGAGAGATGTGAACAACACTTGAAATGAAGGGAAAGAGGTGAAAATAGAAAAAGGTGAAGGCTTTTTTTTAATGTTATCATTAAATCTTGGTCACTGGACTTACCAATAGATTCTACGGATCTGTTTGTGTTGTGTTTGCTACTGTTTGTCAGTTGGGGCTTAGTTTAGGTTTACATTCACTGCCCTTCCTCCCTTCAATTTTTTAACTTTTGAATAATCAAACTGATCACGTGTAAGATCCAGTCTCCCATGCATTTCATTAATTAATATATGTTTTTGTTTTTGTAAAAAATATATTTTATTTTAGTGTAAAAGAAATTAAATTGTGATAGTCATTTATAATATCAAGTTCGGGTTATTTTCATTTCTTAAAATAAAAGACCAACTTTTTAATATTCAAAATTATAGATTATATTTGATAGCATCTAAAGTTGCAAAAAAGATTGTGACACTAATTAGAGTTAAAGACATGGTGACATCACTTTGAATTACAAACCTCTATTACTATTACTATGACATCCTCGTATGCAATTGTTGATACTCCGACCTTATTTGAAAGTGTTGCCTTAAACTATCTGTGGTCTAAGTTATTATCGCAATCTCATTAGCAAAAATTTGATAATAAAATTATAATTAAAAAATTAATTTTATTTATAACTTATGATTTTAAAAACTAAAAAAATAAAATTTAAAATTTTAAAAGCCAAAGAAACTTATACTTAGTGTTTCAATAATGAAAATGAGTTTTAACTCAAAAAGTTTATTAATCTTTTAATTATTTATTGTTCGATAACAACAAAAGTGCTTGACGCATGATGAGCTAATCTACTTTAAATTAGATGAAATAGAACATCAGTTTGACTTTACTCTAACGGACATTAGTTGATTAATTGTTTTTTAGCTATTTATAAATCTCATTAAAAAAAATAAACTTACAGGTACGCCTAAAATCACCAATAATGTGGGCTAGACTAAGCAAAGCTACGTGTGCTTAATGATCTCCAAGGAATTGGCAAGTATATGTAATAGGCATGGGGGGACGAAAATTATATGATAATAATAATAGTTTGGTAGCATTATATCCTTTAAGTATAAGTAAGAAATGCATCTTTATATTATGAAATATTATTATGGAAAACTGAGGTGCTTCCCTACATTGACTTTTACAAAGTTTGATGTATATTTACTATTTGCTAACTGCATTATGCTCTCCAGTTATTTCAATAGTATTTATTTGAGATATGATTTTTGAAAGATAGCAATGATATGCATAAATTCATACCAAAAAAATTGCTGCAAAAACCATCGAGATCAACAGTTGTAAAAGTGCAACATGATTACTAGAGTATAAACGAGACAATAATTATGTTGAAGACATAGTTTTATTTTGCATCTATACTCTGTAATGTTAAAACTAGTTGGATCTCAAAATTAATTGTGTCCCCAAATCTGCAGGAACAACAGAATATCATTGGTGACACACGTACAAACATTTTTTTTAGTACATCATGTACAAATATAAAACATGTCCAATTTCGTGTTTTTTTAACTAAAAAATAGGAATACGTTATTACCGCGATCCAACAGAAATTGCTCCAAGTCCAGACTTTGCCTAACTGCTTCGAAATAAACAATTACTACAGTACTTTATATTCTGTTGCGTCAGATTTGAGTTAAGAATTTTCCTTTTCATGCCCCCAAAAAAGTTAATTACCCAACTTTCTCTGCCAAGTGCCACATTAGCACAATTGAACCACTGAAAGCACATACCATACGATGCCCTTAGAACAAGGAAAAAATAATTCTTTAATTTTATTTATATTTTTAATTTATGTGTCATATAAATTTTTAAATGAATGAACCTTTAGTTTATCTTTATGGTTATCAAAATCAATCAAATTCATCCTTTAGCTATAAAAATGATTATATTAATTCATGTTATTACCAGTTAGGTTAATTTTTAGTAAAGATAAATTTAAACAATATTAAAGAATTATCTTGATTAACTTTTGATAATTTCAAAGTATAATAAGACCATTTTTATAACATGAGAACAATAAAAACAAATTAACCGACATTAACAATTTTTGAAACACGTTTAAAGATTTACTCGATTATAAATATAAACGGTGTGGAACAAAAATTTTATTAGCTAAGAGCCCACACGTAGTTGGTGGTTCCATTCAGTTGTTGGTGCTCAGGTGCAATCCTTGTCCTTTTCCCACCAAGACCCTTATTTATTTAATTATTTTCGTTAGGCTTCTTCCTCAACTATGCTCATGGAAATTGACTTATGGTCCTCCATATGCACCAGAAAAAGTTTGTCCTAAGCGTGCTGCATCACTTCACTAACAGTGGACATCATTTTCCATGTTAAGCAGAATAAAGGTCAAAATTCATTTTATGTCACAATCTTGCTCTAGATGTTCGGATCTTGCCCTTAGGTACCAATGCAGTGTCGGCAAAAAAGTTCCAAGGGATAAAATCAGGCACCAGTTTTGGTCTTTGCTATGTGTACTAACTACTAAGTCTAGCAAGGTACACTATATCTTATTGTGTCCTCCAACAACAAAGTCTTATCATAAAAGATGAGAAGATTACGTGGATCAGCCAATATCATTTAGTGTTATGTCATAAATTAGCATTTACCATAGTTTAAATTGTGATTATTATTGTGAATGTGATTATGATTTGGTTGATGTGATTATGGGTATTGTGGTCATCACGATGTCCATTGCAACTATTCCGACATATTTTTTTTTAAACTTGAGATGAACCTTGTTGCACCTCATATAACCAAAATGCAATTCGATACAACAAATCGTATCGCCGCTTTGAATATAGGAGCGTAGGTGGAGCAACTGCCACTACTAAAGACGTCAATTGACTCTTTCATAAACAATTGCAAACAACAACTATATCTGGACCATCCAGCTTTTCCAGTAGCTGGAGGGAGCGACTCTAACAAAGTCGTTGAGCGGCTATGTGGCTTGTTATCTGGGAGGTAGTAGTATCATTATTGTGGTGGTAGCAAATATAACATGAAAATTGTGGCGGATGACTTAACTTAGATCACAAAGGTCGATGTGAGGTGAGATGAGATGAAAATAATTTTTTTTAGCAATTCAGAATATTATTTCAAACATTTGGAATATATGGGTTTAGGGTTTGAAGTAGTTGAGAGGACAATGCCTTTTGAAGAAAGTGATAACAATTTTGTTATGAGAATTTTAAAATAGTACAACAATTAACTTAAGACAATTATGATTTAGGGGATACCGGTATGGGGATAAAAAGAAATGTGAGCGATGCATGTGATTGTAATACTAAGGAGAGAGTTACAACTAAGAAAAAGAAGGGAAAAGAGAGTGTTGTAACTAGAAATTGACAACTTGAATAAAAAGATGTGTGGTATAACTTAGTATTAAGATTTATATATTATAATAGATGATTTTAACTTTTAACAATCACATTTAAATATGTACATTGGCATTCACTTAACCCAACCCACTAGTACAAAGAAACAGACTGTAATTTCCATTGATAGAAACAATGCAGTCCTTGTTGCTTAAGCATGTATAACAAAGGCTAATTTCTCTCATATACTTAATTACAAAGTCTCCTTTCAGATGCAGAAATTAAACAATATCTGTTAGGTGTGATTAATAATAACTGCAGGTTGGTTTGGTAAGTATTGAATTTTGTTGCTCTGTACAGTTAATGCATATACCAATAACAATTGCATATTGACATCGTAATTATCATTTGGGTGTATATAATACAAACCCCCTTAGACAGAAATTGCCATTTAAAGGGTACCTTTCAATTTGTTGGTATATAAATGATAGATCATTAATTTTTTAGACCAAGTTAGTAATAATAAAATAAATAAAATAATATTTGGTTCTCCTTTGATAGCCACGGGGATGTAGCTCAGATGGTAGAGCGCTCGCTTAGCATGCGAGAGGTACGGGGATCGATACCCCGCATCTCCATTATTTTGCTGACCAACCTGTTTTTTTCGGCTCTTCCTGATTCAATTCCTGTATTGCGTCATTCCATTTGTTGAACATCATTCCATTTGGCTTTTTGCCTGGTACGTGTTCGTTGGAATGCCCGTGTGCGAGTATATGGATCTGCTTTTAATTAATCAGCAGTGATGGACTATTCTTTATCATTTATCATTTTCCAACTTTATCATTTATCATATAATGTGCGCACTATTCTTAGGATTTGATGGACTTAAAATCTCGACCATGGACCCATTATACTAGATGCTGAGAAAAATTAAGGAAATGTAGTTATGCCCTTGCTAACCTTTGGTAAGCGCTTGATGGAACAAGTGGTAACCGAGTTAGGTCATGTGTTTGAGTCTCCCAGTTGTTAACCGGGGAGAGATTGTTGACGTTATTTAGCCTAGTGATAAGTGGTTGATCCAATAGGTACGATGGATGAGTGTTTGCCATGGTAATGGGGTTGTGAAACTTGCATGACAGAGTTCAAGATTTTTGTTAACTATTTAATGTTCAGTATCCACTATTCAGGTTATAATTTTTTGGAATAAGCAAGACACGACAATAAAAATTAAGGAAATGTAGTTATGCCCTTGCTAACTTTTGGTAATTGCGTGATGCAACAAGTGGTAACAGAGTTAGGTCATGTGTTTGAGTCTCCCTGTTGTTAACCGGGGAGAGATTGTTGACGATATTTAACCTAGTGATAAGTGGTTGATCCAATAGGAACTATGGATGAGTGTTTGCCATGGTAATGGGGTTGTGAAATTTGCATGACAGAGTTCAAGATTTTTGTTAACTATTTAATGTTCAGTATCAATTATTCAGGTTATAATTTTTTGGAATAAGCAAGACAATGCTTCCTTTAATTGGAACTATGGAATTACATGTGAATACAACTTGAATGGCAATCTCCCATTTCGTGGAGAAGAAAATAGACTTGGGTAACTTGTGATTCTAATTCCTTCAAATGTCACGAGTCTCACACTCAGTAAACAACAAATGTCATTGGACTTGAGAATGAGAATGTACCCACTTTAGCCTTTCATCTTGTTTACAGCAAGAAACAGATGTTATGCATAACTTCTATTGCATGATAGAATGTTTTGCCGACTTTAGCCTTTCTTCTTTGTTGTTTGTCAGATGACTCTCGTTAATTTCTGCTTAAGCTAACTAACACCCATTTTTCTTGTGAATTCTTAGATCTATCATTGGAAGTCCTTCTGGTTTTCCAAGCATGTATCAGTAGGTATTGTCACTTGATGAGAAAGGTTATCTGAGGTTTGAGTTTCTGAAACTATCAAGATTTTAGACATGATGTTGCATTGGTTATTTTTCTCATATTCCTCCCTAGTTACATAAAATTCCTTTGCTTTGTTCTTGTGCTGATCCCCTATAACAATTACAACAACTACTAAGCCTAGTTTCACTTCCTATATGAATCAGACGACACTAGAGTGTCATGCCATAAATCATGTTTACCTTGCTGATCTTCGGCAAGCAGCAACCAAATAAAATTGAATGCAATGCATCTTATACACCATAATTTTATTTCTTTATTCCCTTCCTTTTTGTGTATATATGTTTTACATCATCAGAAGGCGTACTTCAGCTTGCTAATATTAGATAGATATATGAGAGTTATAATAGTTTGTTGAAGGTCAAAAAGTATCAATTTGCATAAAAGCTGCTACTAGATTGTAACAGACTCTAAAATTTACACTGCTTTCTGCATCTGGTTAAGCCACATCCTTACCCTGAGGATGATCACAACCCTTTTGGCTCTTTGGAATCCTTATTTCTAAAAATACGTCATTATATAGGTGAGCTTCCATGTTCTTCCAATTTGCATCCTCTGGCATCTCAAGCCTCCTCACATATCCATGTTCCCACCAATGGCCACACCTCCAGTCATTTGCCTTTGATTCTCTTTGCTGCTGCTTCCACTGTCCACTAATCTCCACAACCTTCCCATTATCAACATGGACTTGGACGTTATTTTTCCCAGTTCCTGCTTTTGACAAACCACTTGTGTCACAGAAATTCTGAGTAGTAAGCATATTTTCCTATATGAATCTAAAGAAACTTGGTCTCTCTTTGATTTGAGTGGACCTAACTCAACCCTACAAGCTAGCTCGAGAGGTTGAGTTAGGCCTACTCAATTCGAAGATAGTATGTCATATGTTATACATGGGCCACCTGCAGACGTCAAATCCTACAAACTTCACACTCCAGATGTTCAGTCTTGGGCGTGAGGGGGTGTGTCAAGTCTCACACCATGTAGGCATATGGTGTAATTAGCCTTTATATAAGCTTGTGCAACCCTCTTCCCCGTAAACTTGCTTTTAGGGTTGAGTTAGACTCACTCAATTCTAAGAGTTTCATCGACAACTCCTACTATTTCAAGTTGATTTAATTGGTCATTTGAATGAAGGGTCCACTGTATTATAGGTTACCTGGTGTTATTGATGTTACTATAATATAGTAAAGAAGAATTCTGATGCAAGATGAAGGCTCCCCTTGTTTCAAATCATGGTAGGAATAGTTTCTCCAATTCTAAGATCCCTTTTTTCACAATTTTTTTTTGGCAGGTCTTAAGATTGCTTAGGCAGTTTTGTAGTTTCATAATTTGTTCAATACAGATTCAGTTCAAAAATTAAGAATACGAGGTTGGTGGTGTGTGAAATTTGTCTTACCTGGAATTTCTGCCTTTAACATGTAGCCTTCATCAGTCTCAGACCAATCCACAGTGCTTTGGCTGGTGCTCCTTAGATGAGATAACAAGACATCTGACTCAAACTCCCATAGAGGGAATGCATCAGAAGGATCAAAGAACTTCCCAAACAACATAGGACTGAAAAGTGACCCATCACCAAAGACCTTATGCACTGTTGGATTAGCCTGGCTGTAAAACCTCTTGAAGACCTCTTCTCCCAATGAGATGCACCACTTATGTGGTGTTTGGTCTTCTGTTTGGACCTCAATTAACCTCTTGGAACTAGCCATTGATGCTTAGAAGAAAAAAGAAAAATGAAAGAATGAGCTATTAGGGAGGTTCTGTTGGAGAGGGTTTTTTGTGGTCTTTTCTCTTATAGTGTAATAGAAGCCACATGTTAAAAAAAAACACAGCATAAATTCCTTTGGCATATTTGGAGGGCTCTAAAGCTTAAAAGGGAATATTTTTCTTTTCTAGACCTTTCTTTCCCTTCCAAAGAGAAAAGCATGTGAGGCATATTGCATATGGCTAAATGTTACGTGATAGTTGGGAATGAATCCTCTCATGTTAATTTCTTACGTGATTTAGTCATGTCTGATCACTCACATGTCTTGCTTAGGACTCATCTTTTGAATCGCAGGATCACACCCGAAAACCTCGTAAAAATTAATGAGAGAATCCGTTCTCGTGTGGCAGATCATTGCAATTTGGTTGTCTAGCACAAGATGCGGAAAAAATGGAGAGGGGATACTAACCCTTTTAGTAATGCTATGGCCTCATCATCTGTATTATAGTTAATAGTACTTGTGCAATCGTGGTAATGCTTTTGTGGTCACTACTTTTTTACCTTACTGCCCACTCAGACCTGATGAGCCACAAAATTTAGTCATGAAACTCCAATATGTTACATGTAAATTTCTAGATTATAAGGAATTGGACCCCCATTTTATATTCTCAGCTATAAATCAAGTTTTTGGTAAGAATTTGCCAATCATTGGAGTAATTAAGTGGGGCAGGCTTTGATATATGATAAATGAATATTTATGTTATATTTACTTCCTTTAGAAAATCTAGTTGGAGATTAGTGTTTCCACATATTGAGAATCCACAAGCATCAATCTTCTTGTTTCTTTTCTCTGCAAAGACATCTTTAACTGATTTATTTAACTGTTTTGTCACATGGAGAATCAATGCTTTCCTGTTCTAGACTGCTTGTGTATGAGAGTTGAAGATAAGGACTCTGCCATGGTGATATGTTTTAGGAACATAATCAGATTTCTCAAGTCAGATTCAAATATAGTAAACAGCTGCCGGTGCCATTATGAATTCCACCATCGCCAAGTGTCAATCCTATTAGAATAGTAGTTCCATTTTCATTCATCTCTAGAGAAATTTCCATCATTTACAATAATTATGTAATTTGCTTTTCATTGACCCAAACCAAATTAACCTTCGAGATTCTTCATGATGTGCCTCACCACAAAGCAAAGTCAGTGGGAAAGGAATCTTTTGCATGACTTGCAAGTTAATGGATGTCCATTGTCTTTTGATGCACATTCTCAATCCACGTGAGCATATTTTTCTAACAGACTATATATACTTCTTTTTTGGCAAGGACATTGAGCTTTTCACTGCTGCCAAATGGCAATGAAGCCCTAAGGCATTAGTTGTCGTAGGTGCTACGATAAGTCGAACTATATTCTGTCTATTTATAAAATGATATTTTAATTTTATGTAATGAGAAGATAATTTATACTTTTATCTAAAATATCACTTTAAAAATAAGTTGAACTTATGTAGTAATTTCTATCTAGCATAAAACATCTTAAGGGACTATTTTTATTTTTTTAAGAGGGAAAAAGCAGGTTTGGTATCTAGTTGATGGACTTTTACATTTGATGGCCAATGGAATAGTAAAGGCACTTTCGGTGGTGGGGTCCTTTACCAGCAGGCGGTGTGCTGATAATATATGCAGTAATTATCATTGTCTTTTTAAATTAGGATAAGTCATGTTCCACCATCTACCTCCAAAATGCACCAGACGGGGAATAAAGTGCTCCATTCATTATTGTCAGTAGCGCAATACAATCTATTTTTTTAAAGCAAAATAATAATTTCTGCAATCATACAAGTTTAATGTTAGTAGATGGTTGTCTCAGTTGCATGTTCTCCATGGGAATAAAGGCGGTTGTGAAAAGAGATGGAAACAAAGAGGCCCACAAATTAGCCCAATTAGCCCTTACCAGTGTGGATGGAAGGAGCACCATGCAACATTTGTAATCTGGACCTCTTTGGCTCTATTGATTGAAACCATCCATCTTTTCCCTCCAAGAAAATAAACAAGAATAAAGGCCGTTGTTAGTTTGATACAAAAATCCAACCTCAAAAACAACTCATTTGGGCCTCTATTTTTCATACCATTTGGGCTGTATTTTAAATACAATTTGAGTCCCCCACACACATTACTCCAACTATTTAGAATAACTCATAATAACTACAAACTTTTGGCATGTGTGATTGTTTTGAAGTTATATTAAACAGCTATCACCATAATGGATGGATGACAGCGTGAAAGAAAGAAAATAAGAGAACGCGGGTCTCGGGGGTCGTAAGGATTTGGGTGTGGTCCGAGAGGGTGGGTCGGGGAGACCCGCATTTAAGGAAGCGGGGATCGAGATTCTCGAGCTGGCGGAACTTTGATTTGACGGCCTCGGCGAAGCAGTCGTAGATCATGGCATTGGGGGGGCGGCGGGGATGGAAGGGAGGAAAGGTGGGGAGCCAATGCCGGGGAAGTGGACAGAGATTGGGCAGTGGCGACAACGGCGGATACGGTTGGGAGGAGTTGCCGGTGAAGGATCCACCTTCCACTGTTGATGAACATTTTTAAGCATACTCTATTTTTTTTTAATGCCACATGTCAGATTTTCATTGGACCAACCAAATTCTCGTGAATAAAAAACTTTTCAGTTTCTCTAAAGAGATTGGTCATAGCTATTAAAAGAGAAGTTACAATTTGTTTAATTGAAATTGTTTAAAAAATAATTATGTGAAATTTATCTTCATCATTGATTACTTTTTAAGAGTTAAAATGCGTGCACTTTAACACACTCTTTTACAGGAACCCTATGATAAATCAGTTTAAGTGAGATGTGTGAGTGAAGAAAATTGTAAACAAACGTAGGAGACACACAATAACAAGGTAATTATTTAATAGAACTTATATGAAGGTAAAAAAGAAGAAAAAGTTAACCACTAAGAAGTAGTTATTCATTAAAATCTCTTTTATTGTATTGTATAAATTAAGGAAATTGTGATTTGAGATTAGCAAAGCCAATTAGAAGCAAATGATTTCAAATTCAACTAATGTTAGTGTCTTTATTTTTTAGAGATCTTGATTTTCAACGTTGAATATTTAATGCGTAAAGTTTGTAGAAATGATCATTTGTGAGTGACCCATCATTGATCTTACGATAGACTCTAATACAATCTTAAGAATAACCTAACTCGATCCTAAAAGTAAACTCAAGGGATGATGGATGTATTGATACTATGAAAGTTATTTACATCTTATACCCAAGCAACATAAGACTTGATATAGGTTCTTGGAGGCTTTATTATTGATTATTTATCAGGTTATGAGTGACATTGTGATATAGCCAAATATAGAGAGATAATGAATCTCTGATTTTACGGCTCATAAATTTTCATGTAACATCCACAAAATTAGAAAACTGCAAGAAGAAAAGAAGAAGAAAAAAAGTAAAGGAAAAAAGAAAGAAGGTAGAAAAGACAGAGAGAGAGAAAAACAAGGTTAAAGAGAGAAGGGTGTGTTCCAAAGTCCTAATCCAGAAAATCATTTGACAGGGACGGCCCTTCGCGCGGAGGGTTATCGCTCGCGCCAAGAAATCAACTTTCCCATCGTCACAATCATCCGAAAAAGACACAAAAATTTCATTCACCAACTTTGTTACTATAACTTTGTTTCCAACGTTGCATGATCCAACAGCACGTGTTCTTCAGCTGCTTCACCTGGATCTTGTCACATGCAAAACAAAGACCCCTTTTTTGAATCCTTCTCAGAAAGCTTTCATATGCATTTGCATTTTGGATTTCAATTATGCCATGTGCCAGGGTCTGTTATGGGGTGTGACCCTCCTATGGCTCAGCATTTTTGGAGCTAATTTTGATTGCTTTCTTGTGGGTTTTCATTGTTTTTGGATTTGAATTCATCAAATTCAATAATCAATGACAATTTTGGAGAGAGAGTAAAGAAAGATTGCTTTTTTTTTTTTTTGGTTATTTTCATATGCCACAACATCCTTGGTGGGCATTGTGGGTTTGTGCCTGCGTGGATAATGAAAAATGAAACTTTTTTTGTTTGGGGTTGATGGCGGCAATGTAGACCTGTGTGCTTGTTGGGTTTATAAGGCCTTGGTGTGATAAGCAAGCATAATTTGGAATGACAATGCAACAATATATGGGTGTCATAAAGGCTAGCTTTTGCATTGCTTTGGTTCTTAATCTTGCTGCAGCAGCTAGCATTGAAGAGGAAAACAAGGAAGCACAAGAAGAGTTCCTTAGCCAACTATTTGATCCCCAATCTCGACTTTTGGATGACGACACGGTGAGACTCGCTTCACTGGTTATTTGTATGTAGGGAGCCTTTTAGGTTCAATTGCATTTTTCATGTTAACCACAAAGAAGTAACGAAAATATATGAAGTGTGGACACAGCACAAGAACATAGGAATTTTGAGGTTTGGAGTGACTTTCTAATGGAAGTACTAATTTCGAGGTTGGTGTGGGTATTGTGTTCCTTACCTTGTTGATTATCTTAACATGTCAGCATAATCTGAGAATATTGCATCCTCAAGGAAGCAGCTGTGCCATGGATGCGAAAGTTCATGGTTCCTTGGTCTTGGTCATGTGAGAAATTAAAGATGACTTCTTGAATGAGTTTTTTTTGGCCTAAAGATGGTAATAATAAGAAAGTAAAAGATATCAGTCAGTGATGTTGAACAAGTAGAGGCTAATGAGCCTATCATATTGATTTACACTACATCCAAATGTATCCTGCTTTTCTTTCCCATCCGGCAGAGGCTTATTAGCTGGCCCTTTCAGTTTCAATTTAAACCGCATGGTGACTTACAACAATGACTATCTTACTTCTGTGTGTTTATCTTCTATGTTCATGTGGAAAAGTGGGTGATAAGGGAGGGAGGATTTCATTTACTGTTTTACTTTCTCCAATATTTCCCAACATCTTACCTGGTTTTGATACCGAACTTTCAATGCTGCCCTCTTGTTTGGCAATCCTTCTTTTGGCCATTGTTTGTGGTCTTTGCTATTTAACTGCAGAATATAGTTTTCCAAGTGTCTTAAACACACCAAAGATCATTCAACTGCAAAGTTTTCTCATGTGACGCGATTGCTTTAGTTTTTGTGTCAATTGAGAGGAGCGCTATTTTGATTGAGAAAGTTGGCATCATTTTATAATGTATCAACACTTCTACTTGGACCAGATTTTGGTCTGAAATTCAATAAACTTTCACAAGATTTGAATAAGCATGCACTCTCAAATATATAAGGATAAGTTTCTTCATTTTCTCATTTAATTATTGCTATAGTCATGCACCAAGTGCTTTGATTATTTTATAATCATGTGTTAGATTTGTGGACACACAAAGGCTCACATTATGTGCTCCGCTGTATCTAAGAACGGATGGGTGGACTCTAAATCTGGTTATAGTTTCATGACTGCAGGCAGAGGTACTATGGACCACTTGCTGGGAAGATTTGATTCATTCAAAGAAAGAAGTTGGAGATCTCGACTTATGCCTCCCACAGGAATCACCCAGTAGCACCAATGAAATTAGCACAAAAAGTGGATCAGTAGATGGAAAAAACTACCGAAATTTGATTGACACTTGCCACTCTCAGTTGAAGCAAAACTTTATTCGATGTTTAAGAAAACATAACCTACCAATTGCATTCCATGTCTCTAGAGAAGAGGAGGATGACTCCAAGATTTGGCATGCCAATTATGTGAGATCATTTCCTTCCCGAAGAAATTTGGGTCATGTTTTGCCTCAACATGTATCAAAAGAACAAGATTCTCGTGATATACCACCTCCACCACCCAAACGTAAAAGTGGGAAAACATCAAAAAGAAAATCCAAGTCTATTAAGCATAGTGACCACCAACAGACAGTTGTTCTTGCCATAGCTATAACTGCATTGATAACATTTGTAATTGCTGCAGTGTGCTTCATATGCTGCTGTCGATGTGGGAGAGGCCGAGTTAGTCAAAATGATGAGAGGCCCCTTCTCAGCATGAGCATGAGTGACTGCTCAGTCGGTACATATCTCATCAAGTAATGTTATGAGTAATATTATTTGTACGTCAAATGTAAACATGAAGATGGATACCATTGAGAAAAAGACACAAAGCATTCGGGTAGTGGTGGATAGGGCCAAAGCTTTGCGTCTTTCTCTCTCTCTATGATATCACTCCAACCCAAGGTCTTCACTTTTGATGTGCAGATGGCATTATTCATATCATATCTCCGTTATCTCACAACTTGTGAATGTGATGTACTAATCTTGACAATACTCACTTCAATGTTACAGGCTCTTCTTCCAATAACAATCCTTATAAGAGCTCAATGAAAGATGAGAAACTTCACTCATCAAGTAACAACTTGTTTGATGACAAAATGAACTCGGTGCAGGAAATGCAGTCAGCGGGAGTTGCTAGTGCTGCTGCAAGGCCATCATTTGATCTGAAACCTCCTCCTGGGAGGGTTGGAGCCATACCTTTGAAACCTCCTCCTGGAAAGCTTGGTCCTCTTCCACCGGAGCCACCTTCATTTGAGCCTTCTGGTAATGCCACTGCTGCTGCTGCTGCTCCTGCTCCTCCTCCTCCAGCACCACCAAGGCTCAGTAGTGGTGGGCCTCCACCTCCTGCACCTCCACCGCTTGCTAAGGGTGGCCCTCCACTTCCTCATGCTCCTCCACCACCACCACCACCACGTAGAGGTGGCCCAAGTCCACCACCACCTCCTATGGGTGGTGGCCCTCCACGTGCCCCTCCTAGAGCTCCTCCACCAATTGGCTCAAAGGGGCCTAGACCTTTAGCTGGTGGAGCAAAGGCCCAAGGGAATGATGGAGCTGGTTCAGAAGGTGGATCTAATGCTCCTAAAACCAAACTAAAGCCTTTCTTCTGGGATAAGGTTCAGGCCAACTCAGATCAAACAATGGTTTGGAATCAGCTCAAAGCAGGATCATTCCAGTAAGGATAAAATCTCAAGCATATTTTGTTACTCCTAGGTAATGATTCATCATTAGTTGCTAATGTCCTTCATGGTGAGTATTTGACAGGTTCAATGAAGAAATGATGGAGTCGCTTTTTGGCTATAATAATGTGGAGAAAACTAAAACTGTACCGAAGAAAGATTCTTCCTCCGACCAGTCGCCTCAATTTATCCAGATCATCGAGTCAAAGAAAGCACAGAATTTGTCAATTCTGTTGCGAGCATTGAATGTGACACTGGAAGAAGTTTGTGATGCGCTCCTTGAAGGTGGTGTTTTTGTTCTTCTTCATTTTTTTCTTGCAAGTATTACTGATAGCTAAATAATGGTACTAAATGCTTATGGGGAAAAACAAAATACTGATGCTTCCTGGCTATCCTAGAGCTGGGGTATCGTGTAGATTCTTTGCAACTAGCATCATTTTATTGCAGTTGAGGAGGATCTGATATAATATTATTGTTGTTGGGCTTTGAATGTCTATTTGATTTATGCTATCATGATGTACCAAGTGCTTCACAAAACATTTGTTGAGGTTATTACAAAAGTAAATTAATCTGTTTAGGGACGTAAATGAGTGATTTCTTTTTTTGGTTAGCGGAGGAGGCTACATGGAAAGAAAAAATGCATCCGTAGAAATCATATTTTTCAAGATTATTATTGAATCTTAATGGAAAAGTTGAACTATGTGTTAGCTCCAGGGGCTTATTTTTCACCCTCTGAGTGGACATCACAAGCTTGAGTGAATTCATGAGCGTTCCTTGTAGTGCTGCCTTTTCCATGAGCAATGGATTCTAAATACAACTGATTAGAAAGATTCAAATGATAAAAAAATGATAAAATGGGAAATGGAAAATGTAAAAATGAAAGGTGCTAGAACGTTTAGTTGTGCAGGCTATGTTACAAAAACCAATATGGAAATAGGGGCATTATTACCTTGGAAGCTTTCGTAAGTGCTAAATCATGGGACATCTTTTTTTTTTTTTTTTGGTAATTCTCAAAGGGGATTTTACTAATCAAAATGGGCGAGGATCACCATTACGGAGATCCCCAAGCCACCAAGAAAACATACTCAGCGAAGTAGAGAAGGCCGTGTTATCCCCTTTGTTAAAATCATGGGACACCTATTTATCATGAATGGTATTGTATAGAAACGCAACACAAAAGTAATTGTTGGCTCTTGTTCCTTCAGGAAATGAGCTACCCCCAGAATTCCTTCAAACATTGCTTAAGATGGCACCAACTGCAGAGGAAGAGCTTAAGCTAAGAGTCTTCAGCGGGGACCTATCCCAACTTGGGCCTGCTGATAGGTTCCTGAAATCCCTCGTTGACATTCCATTTGCTTTCAAACGAATGGAAACTTTGCTTTATATGTGTTCTCTTTCAGAGGAGCTCACTTCTACCAGGCAGTCTTTTTCAATTTTAGAGGTAAGATCGGTAAACTGCATCACTATTGACCTGCTTATACTCTTTATTTGACATGATGATCATGACATCAAAGATTTGTAGTTAAGCCAAAACCAAACAGGATTATAAATTGAATTGAATGTACTATATCATCTCGATATATTGCTAATCTTAGGATCACAAAGGTTATGCAATAAAATGTCAGGAGTAAGACATTTGTTACATATGTCCAAATCGGTGCTGTAAGTAATCTCTTGAAACGAATTGCCAGTCCAAACTTGGTCATATTGCATTTTAACTTTTTAAGTTACTTCAAATATTTCATTTAATTTTCCTTAAGACTCGTCCATTATTAATCTCTTTTAGAAGAATAGTGTTGCATCAAGTTATGTCATGTTGCAAGTGCAATCAACATTTATGCTGGTGTCAATTAATTTCAACTCATTATATACACAGACATATAAACATGTATATTTTTGTAATTAGCACCCTCTTATCACAATCCATTTTTTGTTCTACGGGTTTCTGCTCTCAACATCTTAGATCTGACCCCCAGAAAAACAAGATATATGTTATTTAAACATGCCTATTAAGCCCCAATCAAGACATCATGGATACATATTAAAAACACTCATACTTTTTATTTTCAATTTTTTTATTATATCTACTTCTCACCCATCCCACCCATGAGATGTCTAAGACGATTACAAAAGTCATTTCCGGAAAAACAAATCTGATTCTTCTTACACCTTCATATGATGCCAGGTTGCTTGCAAGGAACTAAGGAACAGCCGGTTGTTCCTCAAGCTTCTTGAAGCAGTTCTCAAGACAGGAAACCGCATGAATGACGGCACATTCCGGGGTGGCGCACTAGCCTTCAAACTTGACACACTGCTGAAACTGTCTGATGTAAAAGGAATAGATGGCAAGACCACTCTCTTACACTTTGTTGTCCAAGAGATAATCCGTACAGAAGGCATAAGAGCTGCACGCATGGCAAAAGAGAGCCACAGCTTCTCAAGCATCAAAACTGATGACCTTCTTGAAGACATCACCTATGAATCAGAAGACCACTACCGTGAGATTGGCCTTCAAGTTGTGTCACGTCTGAGCGGTGAGCTTGAGAATGTGAAGAAAGCAGCAGCACTAGATGCTGATGGCTTGATAGGAACCACTGCAAGGCTTGGGGAGGGTCTCATAAAGGCCAAAGAGTTTGCAAATAAGGACCTTAAGGAGCTAGAGGGCGATAAAGGGTTTCATGAGGCAGTGAAGAGTTTTTTGGAGAGTGCCGAGGTTGATGTCACGAATTTGCTTGAAGAAGAGAAGAAGATCATGGCACTGGTGAAGAGCACCGGTGACTACTTTCATGGGAATGCTGGGAGGGATGAAGGACTGAGATTGTTTCTGATAGTGCGTGACTTCTTGATAATGTTGGATAAGGTGTGCAAGGAGATAAAGAATGCACCAAAGAAGCCAGCAGCAGCAGTGACAGCAGCGAAAAATGTGAAGCCAGAGAATCCTAGTAATAGAGGGCCGCCTGCCTCAACAAGACCTCCACCTCCCGGCATTCGCCAGCAGCATTTTCCACCAGTGGTAGATAGGAGGATGGATGA
Organism: Nissolia schottii; assembly: GCA_003254905.1. Lineage (NCBI taxonomy): Eukaryota > Viridiplantae > Streptophyta > Magnoliopsida > Fabales > Fabaceae > Nissolia > Nissolia schottii. The sequence goes on from QANU01097938.1 coordinate 114,529, forward strand.
CTTTAGTTCTGATGATGATAGTCCATAGATTAAAGTTGGAAACGGTATTTTCAAGCAATGCTTTCTTTGGCCGTATCGTTACTAGCATGTCATATTGTGTAGTATTTAGACATGACTTGGTTTTTCTTATCTAAATTATGTTATTTGAAGCCTTTTTTTTTTTTTTTTTGACATTGGGAATCAATGTATTAATTTCTGGGAAATTTTAGTTACATTATTGGCGAATGGGATCTCATCTTTCATTCTATTCAGCAGTAATGTAACCGAAACGATTCCGGTGCCCAATATGATTTAAAGGTTTGTGATTGATCGATTCCAATTTTGATAGAGTCATGGCTTTCCTTTTTTGCAGAGCTATGGTTAGGTATGTCTCTTGTTGAATGGTTGAAGTGGCAATGTGGCATGGTGTTACTGCTTTCTCAACTGAAACAAAAAATTGTCACATGTACAGGCATGGCTGGAGCTGACATCAGGCAGTGCGATCGTTACTACCATCATCGTTGGCTCCATTGTGATTAGTTCATAGTTAAGAGAGAAAAAGCCACTCTTGTCTCAGTAGTAGTGATATAGGGTCTTGATGGTTTACTTTCACATTTCTTGATTCAATTCAGTATATATGTTTTTTTTTTTCTGATAATTGTTAGATGGCTAGCTGCTGTGAGAGCAAAAGCTCCCTCTTGCCTTGTTTCCTTAGTTTACGTGGGAGAAAACTAATGAAAGAAATGGAAGCAAATTAAAACAACTTCACCTCCTTAGCCTTGATCGTTAACTTCAAAATAATAGAATTGTACTAAGCGATCTTGATCTCTTTGAGATTTGTCCTCAAACTCTAGCTCATAAGAAAATTATCAAAAATAAAAATTCACGTGTGATCAAATCGTGTTCCATGAGAACTTACTTATACATCCACACACATGAGGTGAATATGATAGTAAATAATATACTAAAATTAAAATTGGCTAAACTTCAAAGGAGTTATCTGCACAGCTGGTTTACAATTATTATTATTTTTTTCGTTGAATCTAACACCACGTTTTATAGTTTCATAGCTTATTATAGTTTCAACTGATGTTTAAAGCCCTAACAACCATGGATTGGGGTCACAGCAAGCAAAAGCACTAAGCAATGCTGACCAAACATGTGTTGGGTCGATCTTATTTCAATTCAAAGTGCAATTTTGAGTAAACCCATTGGGCTTAAATAAAATTTTGGGCTACGGTGTTATTGGGGGTATCCCTCCCAAATGCCCAACAAAAATAATAGTAAGTAAACTTTGATGATATTGTTGACCAAAAATCAAAATGTTGACGCTACTAAACAGAAAAAGAAAAGATGCTTTGTGGAAAAAATATAAAAGGTCTAGGTTTTTTTGTCACATTAATGGCAATGGCATGTCAACTGATAACCTTTATACACATACATAAGAGGTCTAATACAACAACAAAATTAAAAATAAAAATAATAAATATTTATTATAATATTACATTAAATTTACATTTAAATAATAAATAAATTTTATTATGTTATTTTTATTTACTTTTATTAAATATTTACTTATAATCATCTTATTTATTTATACTTATAATTTTATTTTAATATTTTATTTCAATTAAAAATACGTCAAAAATGTTATATATTTATTTCAAATAAATAAAATAAGATTTAAGTAAATCGTTTCATTTTTTAAACTTAGATACAAAATTGATTGTTCTATGGTATTTGTGATTTTCAATGTTTGATTACTATGCTCAATTAGTATAAAATTATTTTATATCATCATCCAATTAGATATTATCACATAAATAAAAATAATTAATTATTCTCCCAACTTGTAAAGTCTCCCGTATCCCAAAAATATTAGGATTCAATTTGAAAGGGCTAGCAAGTAGTGGGGTTTGCACATCAAAATGGCTTTAAAAATGGCTTAATACATGGATATGGGTCAAAATAATAATTTACAAACGTATGAGTCTAAAATCTAAAATTGTCATGTTGAGGCGATTTAAGAAATTTTTGTGAATTAATTTTTTTTTAAAGTTGTCGAACTTGAAATCGACGCCGTCAGTAGCGATTTTAGGCCGACAAGAGACAACCTGACAAGACAGTAGATTATTCAGGGTCGAGACCCTTCAGGTGAGGCGCTACCTAGTCACCACGATGCGGGCTGTAAGCGTGGTTATAGCCGTGTGGCCACCGCTATAAGGGACGAGGGCGAATATGCTTATAAGGCCAACCCTGTAGAGCATACATATAAGTAGATGCCAGCTGAAGCTTATACCAGTTTTCAGAAAATGAGGATTTTAGATGATGCTTGTAAGTTAAGACTTATAGAGCATGAGTAAGTGGAGGTGAGCTGAAGCTCATAATTAAAATGGGCACGGTTATAAGTGGAGGCGAGCTGAAGCTTATGGTTTTTCGGAAAATGTGGTTTTTAAGACAGTAGTGTAACTATGTGAATTATGTGACAATACATGATTTATGAGTTAGACTAGAGAACAGACGACATAGATAATGAAAGCATAGGTTCCCCAGTCACCTAGTAACACATGTAAAGCTGCTCAGGTCTAGTATGGATATTAATAACTAGTAGGACTATAGTATAACTGTGACACCAAGAGACCCCTGAGCGGCGGAATCATAATTGAGTATAAGAAGAGTTAAGACGATTAAGGTTTCCCACTGAGAACGTTGTGTTCTCATCCCCCACTCCTTTATGGTTCTAGGTGGGCAAGACGGGGGTGAAGAAGACGTCAGATCGGTGCAAGCAATACAAGGATGAGCAGTACTGAAGAAGATGGACAGAGAAACAGGGAAATCAGAGCTACGATAGAGATATCGCACTAGTCCTTAGTCAGCAGGCTATATGTTTGTACTAATATGTAATTGTACGTAACATCTATGATATTACATGTGTAACTACTTGTGAATATATGGCATGGACCTTTGGTTGCTATGAATGTTGAGTATGCCTAATTCATATTAGTTAAATATGCTACGTTACCACTTACAATATATATTCTGTCAAGGACCAGACTCATATTTTATACTATGATACGTATAAAGGAAATTTAAAATGATCCATATTTCTGGGTAACTGTATTTTTAAACTCATAAGTGGGACTAAGTACTACCCCAACCAAAGAGATAACAACCTAATCGGCAGGTTTGCGACTTAAGCATGGACTAGCTAACTAGGGTGTTTCAGGTACCGCTAGGGGAGAAGGTCACATGCCTGCCCCTTCATAGCTGTGATATGACTTCCGAGATCATGAGATGATACGGGCACTTGACAAATACACCTCGACGCAGGCTCCTAGAGATATGTAGTTAGTCTTTTTTTGTTTTTGTATTTTTGTTTCAATGAATCGTCATCAGTTTCACTGTCTTCAAACATGTCACTTTTATGCTCACTCTAACTCGCATCGCCATCTTCATCTGCAGACATCTTGTCATCTGACAGTAATGTTGGTTCACAGTATTCCCGGTATACTGGATTTGAACTCGGACCGCCATGATTATCAACATTAGGATTAGCCTCCTCGAAGTTGAAAAACAATTCAATGCCACTAAGATTTGTCTTATAATTTTCGTATAAAGAAAACATGTACTACCTGGAGGTTGTTTGATATCGTAACAGAACGATATTTAATCAAGCCATTAATGAAAGACACTAGAGTCATATAACTTATTCTCTCTATGCTCCTATTAAAATGAGAAGAAATTGCACCATGCAAATCGGAGAATGACATAGACAACCAAATTACTACAAACTCTGCATCGTTCTCACTAACAAACTCTGTCCCTTCAATACTAGACTTTTTCACAAAACTATTATAAAAAATAAAAGCGGCAACACCTTCCCTACTCATGTTTTTTTTCAAAAAAAACATAGACAAAAAATAAATAAGAGAGATATGGTTTTTGTGAAAGAATGCTGCAATGAGAAAATGGAGAAGAAAAGAAGAGAAAATATATGTGAAGTTTTGTTTGATTTCTTTGTACTTACAAAGGGAAGTCTTTTGATTTTACGATGAAAATAGAGAAGAAGAGAATAGGAAGGATGTGTGATTTTTAATCAAAGATTCCTGAACCGAGACAAAGGGCTGAAATCCCCACTCAACCCAACAATTTCAGGTCTTTTTTTTTACAACAAGTTCTAAAATTCACATTGTCACTAGTAATTTCAGCACCTTTCATCGTCACCTCCTGCAAGAATAGAATCACACTTTTTTTAAACAATCGATCGGGTGGCGGGCAATTTCAACACCCCACCCATACAAATGTAAAAAAAAATACCCACAATTTAGCTAATTGTTTTTTAAAGAGCCACATAAAAACAAAAATCCAGCAAATAGTAGCCAAGTAACAAATCACAAATGCTTGCATTCAATCCATGAAAATATTGAGTAAAGGAGGGCAGCAGTAGCACACGTCAAAATCATCACCTCGCACATTGTATGAACCTGCTCCCCTGTTCCAATCTTGGAATTGTTTTTGAATTCACATTCAGAAACGTCAATTAATTATGGCCTCAAAATCTAAACTGTTAAGTTTTGTCTTTGCACTCTCTGATTTTTCTTGCAACTATGTAGCCTTTGACATGTTTTGTCTCAAAGTCATGCATTATAGGCAGCATAAGGACACGAGGAACCCCACCTCTTACCCCTTCCCTCAAGCAATGAAATGAATCACGAAATTAGACACACAAGAATTTGTGATTATTAGTTGTTAGTAGTAACTAGTAATTTCCCCTATAATTATCTCTTTTTAAGCATCTTATGTACTTACTTTGCTTGGAGTTGGATTTAATTTGTTACAATTTGCTGCTACAGTAATATTACATGATTACACTTACTTGATGAGAACTTAATTTGTATAAAAGCTAGATGTTGGATCGAGTGCATGAACTGATTTAATTGGACCTCTAAGTATTCGCAAAATAGGATAATAATCATTGTAATGTAATCATGAGGTCTCATTATTTCCTTCTTTTAATTCCTAGAGCCCCACCTAGGTTCATGTTGAAATTTGGATTCATAATTACTCCCCATCTAATCCCCAAATTAAGGTGTGGGAGGTAAAGTTATAATCTCATGTCTACAAGAAAGCAAACAATGGTGGGCCGGAACTAGATTCTTGTTTAACAGTTTCACATTTGGGATGAGACCACAACAAGGTCTAATCAAGGAGGTAATACATTGATTTTTTATTTATCTATTTATTTATTTATTAGAAGATACCATCAAATGAGTTATATTGAAAATTTAAAAGGCTTTTTGGACATGAAATATTTTAATTCGGTCGTACATACCATATTACACTATCGAATTCCATACCTATGATCCCATTTGATGTCAAAAAATAGTTTGAATAATGAAAAATTCTCATATATACACTCTTAGAAAAAGAAAATTTTTGTTTTGTATTAATTATTATCCTTTTATGTTAGAATAATAAAATTGTTCCAATTTGATTTATCGAGAAAAAAAAAATCCTTTCGACACATTAGTGCCGTTCTTATATATACTATTAGAAAGTTCAGCCTTTTACGCTTATTTTATGTAAGTTTAGTAGTTTACTAACACACGTGACGATCCCCATAAATCAGCGTGTACTCTGGCTGTCGGCATTATGGTTGGTCCATATACTTAACTGAGAGACTATCAAATAATTATGATTTATGGGTCATATATAGATATTTAACCTTGTGAAATTTTATAAAGTGAATATAAATATTATTTTGATGAAGGTTGTGTTGTACGTACAGGTCAAAAATGGTACAAGCGCATGTTTTTGTAAAGGAAAATGCTTCTAATTAAACAGAGGATTAACCTCATATGATAATGGTGATAACCTCACCTTACATAACATTATAGTTGATATGTGATATATGTGAATTTTGCTTTCCAAGTAAATGGTATGGGAAGAAAAAAAAATATTATTTGTAAACTCTAAAAGTTGACATCTTATGTATAATACATAAAAAAATAAATATTATAAAATAGATAAACAAATATTATCACTAAACATTTATTCGTATACGGACACGCATGTATTTAATATGTTTATGCATTTAATAATATTTGTTTATCTATTTTGTAATGTTTATTTCTCTATTTTGTTATGTTTATTTTTCTTTGTAGTGTACACAATGTGTTAATTTTTGGTGTGTTCAAATAGATAGATTTTACTAACATAGCTCAATAAGGTATGGGCATATGGTGTTGTGTGTTTATGGTAAAAATGTCACGGATTTAGATCCTTTAACTAAAATTTTTTATTTTAGAGGGTAAAATGAGATATTTCATTAATAGATTGTGAAAATAAAAATGAGTCTCACTTTTGCTTTAATGATTTAATAGTGACATTTTTCATTTTATCCTAAATCTCACTTTAAAGGATACTCAAAAAGAAAAAAAAAAACACAACCGGAGACAATTTTTATATTCTTGGCTCTGCTAATTACCGATTCTGTTCTTTTATTTATTTATTGGATCATGCTAATAATTCCACTATGCTATGTCCGTACATAACTGCATGTCCCTTACTTTCAGTTGGAACCCGTTCATCATTAAAATCATAGGACTAACCTTGTATTTTTTTATGAATCTCTTTACACATTGAATAGAATAAAAAACTAAATGCAAGAAAACTTTATAACTAGTGAAAAATTACTTTATTTATTATGTAAAAAGTATTCTTAAATTAATTTTGTAAAAGATTATGACATTTCTCAAAATAAAAAAATAAGAAAACAAAATTCATATCTCTTAAAAAGAGGATCAAACTTTAGAATTGTTAGCCATAAGAGGTTTGATATTATGTTAAAAATTATTATCTCAAAAATTTAAATTATTAAACAAAAATAATTTTATATCTTAAATAAAATAAAATTCAAAAGACAAATTTGTGTATCCTGCACATACAAGGAAAAAAAAAACAAAAGCTTATGAGAAACTCTATGGTTGTGTTTGGTGTTAAAATAAAAATATGAGGATAAAAGTACAAAGACAAAGATAAAAAAATTTATTGTCTCTCAAATTCTCAATTTTTTGTTCCCCTTATTTTAGCTGTAGAGAAGTGTTTTGTCATGCTATCTTTATTTTTCTCTTGTCCCGTCCCTCGTACTCTTCTTAAAGCCCGAATTGAGCGGTACTAGTACATACAAATATAAAATACTCACTCAGTGGGAGCTACTTCTTATTATCATATATTAATGGTTTGTTATTGTTTTAGGCACCAGATTAGTGTATTTTATTGCTCATTTGTTTCTTTACATATGAAGTAATCACCACTTGACCTAAAGAGAATCTCTTTTAATCAAATGCCTTTGCAAACTTGGCAATAAAGTGTTTACTCCATATATGAATATCCAAAAGAAAAAAAAAAACTAAACAAAATATTCACAAAGAAAACTTCAATGTGTAACTTTGGTATCGGAATATGAGTGATCGATTTTTGGCATTATATACCTGAAAATCATGTCAAACTAATTTAATTTGATAAGAAGTGTGGGTAAACCTTTAAATTTGTTCAAAAAATTATCAATATCAGTCAAGTCCGTCTTTAGATTATGAAAATGATCATATTAATTTGTAAAGTTGTCAAAATTCAATCAAGATAATCTTTTAATTTAACATTGATCAAATTAATTTGTTGTAGGTATTTAAAATTAACATAACTATTTTCATAATTTAAAAATAAATTTAATTGATTTTAATAACTTTAATAATAAAATTGAGAAATTTAAATGTTTATCCGGAGAAATGTTATCCCAGATCAGCCTAAGAGACACAACACATGGAGATCTGAAAGGGAAAGGGTGTGTGACCAACTGCTATAGAGTAGGGGAAAAAGAAAGGGCAAGGGCAAGGGTAATATGGTATCTTTGCTTTGGTCAATGGGTATCTTTGGTTTATAACTTACAAATTATGATTTTTGGTCTAACGAAAAATATATCTTTTCCTTTATTTTGACTCAAATTATAATTTGAAACTAAAAAATATGCTTTTTTTCTTGACGGGATAAACTAAAAAATTATGCTAAACTTATCTCAACTTAATCTTGTGAAAACATATTACAAACATAACTCGAGTGTAGTCAAAGCCAAAACAAACATGTACTTGATCATTTCACTGCCTCCTTCATCGTCCAATCATAATTTATTTTAAATCAAATTAATTTTTCTAAAAATAAAATAGTCACTCCATTACAAACTAAAACGGGTGAAATTACTCAAACGAATTCACATTAAAATGTAACTTCAACTTCAATACAAGTCACGTTTCACCTCAATCACATGCTAGGAAGGTGACTATATTCCAAAGGTGATCATTTTTATTTATTTATTTTTGACTTTTTAATTAATTAAGACTATCAAACGGGTCAGCCCGGTCTATTTAGGCCCCAGTCCAGCTAATCTGCAGGTCTAAATGCGTTGAGCCTTAATGGATTTTTACTATTCGCGAGTCAGTTTTTATATGTTTGGCTCGTCTATTTATGTGAGTAAACGGGTTAATCTGTGGATTTTATCTATGTTAGTACTAAATTGGCCAATTTGGCCCACGGGCTAAACGGGTTGGGTCTAAACGAACTTTTATTATTCTATACATTTGATTTGTCTATTTAATCGGATAAACGGGTGGTCTCATTTTCACCGTCCTATTAATACAATCAAAACCACTATGAGATAATGTAACAAGTAACAACGCAAGCATGAACAGGCAATTTTTCTCTCTACTAAACTCGCATTTAATAGAGCCACTGAACACGGTTTTGTCCAAGTTATAGTTGTCATGTTCTTCCAAGTCCTATGAGACCCAAAAGATTCTTTATTTTCTCCAAAATAAATTAAAAAAAACACTCTCTTTAATATTGTCATCCACGTTCTACGGATTTAATTTGATTTGAGTTCCTTTGTCTCACTTCCTTCTCTCTCTCTCTCTAATGTGCATCACTGACACCACCCTATGCTATTTTGCCAAAAAAAATCCTTGACTGTGCTGACATAATTTGTACTTAATTTTTTTCATTGCTACCTGAAAGAACCGCTTGAATTTTCTCTCTTTTGTTGAAATTAAAAAAAAGAAGAGCACTTTTTGGAGTTCTTTGTAAATTGTTCCATAGTTGTTTCAGGGCAAAAGAAGAAGAAAAAGGGGTTTTTTTGCTTGAAGGAAGGATTTGGGTTAATGCAAATGGAAAGTGGCATATTTTCTCTTTCTAGCCGGAAAAGAGAGAAGAAAGGTGGAATGTGGATCCTTTTGGGATTGAGCATTCCAAAAGAGTAAGTAAAGTTGTGAAAAAAGAGTTCTCAGAAGCTTTTGGAACTTTTTGCAGTGTAGCTGTTTGTTGAATTGTACCAACCAAAACAAGGAATCATTGAAAAAGGGGGATAGATAATATGCCAACAGTGTGGTTCTCTCTGAAGAAATCTCTACATTGCAAATCAGAGCCCAGTGATGTCCATGACCCAAAGACAAGGAAGCAGCTGAGCACAATCTTGACCAGCAAGAGGGCAGGAGGAGGAGGGAGGTCAGGTTGCTCAAGGTCCATAGCAAATCTGAAAGATGTCATCCATGGCAGCAAGAGGCACATGGATAAGCCACCAACAACCTGCAGCCCAAGATCCATTGGGAGCAGTGAGTTCCTCAACCCTATCACCCATGAGGTCATCCTCAGCAACTCTAGGTGTGAGCTCAAGATCACTGGCTATGGTGGTGCTGGAGGAGGGCTCCAAGAAGGTGGTGGAGGTGGAGGGGTTGGCAGCAACAATAATGGTGGTGGTGGTGATTCAACATTTGTGGGGACTTTGAGGCCTGGTACTCCTGGCCCTGGAGGGCAGTACCCTACAGTGCACTACTTTAACCCTTCTTTCAGGACTTCATCAAATGCTACTCCACCAAGGAAATCCCCTTTCCTTATGCCAGAGAAAGAAGGGTGTGGCTTACAAGGGGCTGGGATTCACTCTAGCAACAGGTTGTCCCTTGAGACAGATTCAAATGGGTCTTGCACTGTGACTTGTCACAAATGTGGAGAGCAATTCAGCAAATGGGAAGCTGCCGAAGCTCATCATCTCTCCAAGCATGCTGGTACTTCTTTTTATTCTCTTGTAATCTTGTCTAATTTTCATGGTTTCCATCTTCAGTGGATGATGTCCACAATGTATCCTCACGCTAGCTGTTGTTGCGGCCACATCTATATCAGAACCTTTAATAATTACTTCTTGACAAGATTTTCCCTTTTTCATTACCTTTTTATTCAGAACTTCTCTTGGGATTCTCCACTAGTTTGAAGTTTTTATATTTTGTTTTTCTGTGCAACTAGCAGTTCCCCATTTTTCCTTGATTTGTTAAACTTCAATTTTGTTGCTACTTTTGCATTGTTGACACATTTTCAAGTTTTCATCTATTTTTGACTACTTCAAACTAAAGAGCAAGTTTGTGTTTTTGACAGTAACTGAACTCGTGGAAGGCGATTCATCAAGAAAAATAGTGGAGATAATATGCAGGACCAGCTGGTTGAAGTCTGAGAACCAATGTGGGAGAATAGAGAGAGTCTTGAAAGTCCACAACATGCAGAAGACTTTAGCAAGGTTTGAAGAGTACAGGGAGGTGGTGAAGATCAAAGCCAGCAAGCTCCAAAAGAAGCATCCAAGGTGCATAGCTGATGGGAATGAGCTCCTGAGGTTCTATGGCACAACACTTGCATGCTCCCTTGGCCTCAATGGCTCCTCCAGCCTCTGCTCCTCAGAGAGGTGCTGTGTCTGCAGGATCATCAGGAATGGCTTCTCTGCAAAGAAGGAGCTCAAGGGTGGGATAGGGGTCTTCACCACTTCCACAAGTGGAAGGGCCTTTGAGTCCATTGAGGAATTTGACCATGACCCTTCACTGAGAAAGGCACTCATAGTGTGCAGGGTCATAGCTGGCAGGGTCCATAGGCCTCTGGAGAACATTCAGGAGATAGCAGGACAAACTGGATTTGATTCATTGGCTGGGAAAGTTGGCCTCTATTCAAATATTGAGGAGCTCTATTTGCTCAATCCTAAAGCACTTCTTCCTTGCTTTGTGGTAATTTGCAAACCATGAATCAAAAGAATCAAAGTTTTAGAAAAAAAATGGCAATATTAATTGTGTAGTGTTCTTTTTCCTTTTTTGTGAAATGGAGGTTCTTTGTCCATGTATTGAAGGATTTTGATTCCGCTTCCATGCCAGATTGCTTCTTTGTTGATTGTATGAACCTCCTATTCATACATTTGTATTTTTTGAACACTGAAAATTTTCATCTGCACAATGATGTAGTGCTTATTATTGTATAAGATAGTGACATTTAACTAAGATTAACTAATTAATTATCCCTTCCACATTTCCACTTAGATTATAGAGTTATGGTCATTGCAGATTACTATAATATTGTGGCCGTGCTATGCTATTAATTGGTCTTAGCAATATTGTCTCCCTGGAAAGAGTAATAACCAACTAACCTGATTAAATTTTGGTAATACTGTCAAATTGTTGAAGAATCCTAGTTGTGTGTGCATTTAATTAAGTGGTACAGCCTAGGACAAATTATGAAAACTAGTGGCACAAATTAGTTTGGTTTATAATTGCAATCGAAGACTAGATTCTATCTCAAGTGTTCATTAAATAACTCAAGTTGAATGACAACCATTTATGATGATTGGTGGGTTATACCATAATCAGTTCCATCTTTAAATCAAGCAATATGTTTGACCTTAGCCTTGTAAATTAATGGAAATAAACTATGCTGTAAAGTGTGAAAGCCCCTAAACACTACATTGAGAAAATAATGCAAAAATATACCATTTTCTATTGAGTAAGGAAAATAAAAAATTAATTAATAAATAAGTAAATAAATAAAGGCATGTGATGTGGTCCCTGTTGAGTGACTAAGGATCAAGTTCAAGACATAGATGATTCCAAACATTGGGACAAATATGAGGAAGGATTAGAAGTATATGTTCATTGTTGAGGCATATATTCCTTGTCTCTTCTTCTTCTTGACATTGTGCTGTTAATGCTTTGATAAGTTGTTTAATTGCCAGTTATTCTTTCATTGGATCTTATGGATCATTCTGATGTGAGAGCAGCAACGGTTTAAGATAAGATATTGGACCCATCTCTCATTTCTATCTCACTATGTTTTTATCTGGAAGAAACACTTAAGCTATAGAAAATAAGGATGTACTAGTATTTAATTTGATAAAAATAATCTTAATCAACAAAATGATCTAAAAGTAGATGCATTTTTAATCTTGTTTACTATTATATATATATATATATATATATATATATATATATAAAAGTTTATGTGTGCTAAAAGATGAAATCCCACTTATGTTAGAGAAGACCTCTTTAAAATTTGTTAGGAGAGATTACATATCGTGCAACTAAAGGAGTACGCACCCTTATAGAATACAATTTAATCTTGTTTGATTTAATGTATAATCCATGAAAAAATATTTTTAATAAAAATAAAAATAATATTACATTCTATAAAAGTGTATCGAAAGATAAATTTATCATGATTACGTTTTCGATGTGCTCTCGTAAAGAAGCATTTTGAATGTACATCTTGTTAATCATTGTATACCTATGATTTTCACTGTTGACTATAATATGATTTGAATTAATGGTTAAAAATAAAAGGGTCTTGTTAGTGTAGAACTTAACGAATAAGGCCTTCTTTTGTGCCAACAAGTTCCAAATTTCTTTTACTTTTCATATTTTATAAGAAGAGGACTTTACCCCTAATAATAAATCCACTTTTTTTTTCCTATTCCCATTCTCCCTCAATGTATCACCAGCTCCTCCATTCAACCAAGCGCCACCACCGCGCGCAGGACACAGCTCCACCGCAAGCCACTGTCCACCACCGTGCTCCTCCGTTAATTGCGCCATGTAAGAGTGAATGAACTCACCACGCGTGTGAGAGGGATACATTGATATATTTATAGAATGCAATACAATAATAATAAATAATGAAAATAATAACAGAAGTAATATAAAAGAGAATTATTTCCTAACACATCACAACGGAGCATCCTATATTTAGTTGCGATGCCGCCATTCCGACCACCACCTCCGACTAGTAGCAACTGAGTTACGTGGCGGCGTGGCTAGGTTGCGAAAATGGGTTCGGGGGTTTAATGACAGAGATGTGCAGTGGCCAAGATCGACGAGGATGAGTGGCGGGGGTGTCTTGATTTGTATGGTGTAACGGGTATCTCCAATTTTGGTGGTTGAATGTTGCTATATGTTGTTTAGAAAATCATTGGCTGTAAACCTAAATTCAATTGATATTGGCTCGAGCATTAAAGATTTGAATACGAAATTCGTACTGGAAGCTTAATCTTCATTTTCTTCCCTGACTCATTCATGTACTTGTGCAACATTAATTAGTAAACACAAATGAAAATTTTAACTAGAGTTTGATATGAATGACGTCTATCTAACTCTGGTTGCCTATCTAAAAGCGAGATAACCTCTAATTTATGTTTTAGGCATTCACCCTATCACATTTGGCAAATTGCTTTTTCTCTCTTCTGGTTCGTAAGTTTTTTTTTTTTTTTTAAATTTCTGGTTTATAAGTTAGACATAGGAGATAATGGCAACCAAAAGAAAATTTGACTTTAGGCAAGGGATAGAATAATCCTTATATAATTATTGAATTAAGAAGGTAAAACAAAAAAGAGAAGGAAACTTGTTATTTCAAGTTGTTTGAGATGTATATTCAATATACACCTTTTTAAGGTGTACACCGAAACGTAACCATTTATTCTTTCTAATATGTCGCACTCAGAGTATGAATGTGGCAATGAAAGTGGCAAGCTAAGAGTCTCTTTGGTTTTTTTTTTTTTTCTAATTTGTTTCCCATTTTAAAAAAAAAATTAGGAAGGAAATATTGAAAATAGAAAATGAAAAGAATAAACAAGATTTTCTTATTTTAATTGTAAATCGTTTCTTTCACAAAATTTTGAACAATATAAAATAAAAATATATGTTAAATGTATAAAAATAAACAATATTCTGAACAGATTGGTTTAGATGGTCTGAAGTCTTAACTGCTAATGGCATGCACATTATTGTGGGTTGGTAATGACAATTCAAAAACACTGTAACATCTATACAGCTTTCAACTTCTCATGCCACATGCACCCTCATAAATGTGTGTACTAACCCCCTCTCATTGCATCACCCCTCCCTTGTTTGGCAATGGATGTCATTGAATGAAAACCTCCATTGGAAATTTCAAAAAATTTGTGTGTAATTGGAAAACAAATTCGAACATAGGGTGGTGGTGCAGTTGGCATGAGGCTCATAAATATTATGGACTGCAAGAAAACACAGCCCATGAGGAAGCTTTAACATCAATTCCTCTGTTGTTCTGACAAGCTTTTTGTGAACCATTTTGTGGTTTCTCTATTAAATGTTTGATGCAGACTTACACAGTTGCTGATAGCAATGCGATGTATTTAAGACAATGAAAAAGTAGTGCAGGGTTAACACATATGCTATATTAAGGACATGTTTGTTTTGAATTCTTTCCAAAAACAAAATTCAAAAATTGACTTGTGTTTTTAGCAGAAGCAACTACTGAAAGTAACTCAAGAAGTCAAATTCTTCCTTTTTGGTTGGAAAAAAATTCAAACCAAACCAGCATTAAGAATTGCCAAATTTATCTTTGCCCTGGTGTTTACGGTTTTTCCTCTGCATATAACTAATTTTTTAAGGGATATGTTATTTGTGCATCTTATTTTTGACAGTTCAAACACCTCGTTACTGATTGACAAATATTTCAATAATATATAATCACTAATGGTGGGTTTGAAATCAAATGAAATAGAAAATGATTTGATTTAACATGATTTGAATTAAATTAATTTGAATTACAAATCAATTATCATGTTTGAAACCAACTACGTAAAATGAGAATGGAGTTAATTTAGAAATCAATTACTATGTTTGAAACTCATTAAAATAAGAATTAATTTGATTTAGTTTGATTAATTTACATTTTTATTTTTATTTATATAAAAATTGATTTTTTTTAAAAATAATTGTTTGAAAAAAAATTGAAGAAAAAAATATTTTTTGAAAAAATATTTTTAAAAATTATTTCTTTTCACAAAATTATTTTTTGAAAAAAAATTGGTTGTTTTTGGGAAAAAATATTTTTGGTATTTTTTTTCTTCGAAAAACGTTTTTTTAAAAGAAAAATCTTTTAGAAAAAATGGGAGTAAAATAGTTTTTTTTATATAATAATAAGATTTAATAAGTTTGATTTGATGAAGATGGTAAAATTTGTAAATTTAGTTAGTTGAATGTAGATAAAATAGTCTTTTGTGTTAAAATGAAATCAATTCCAAGCAAATCCTTACAGAAGTGATATAATTTTTAATGTAATCAACTTAAATTCCCTTAAATTTAAGACATTAAATCAATTCATTTTTCTTAAGATACCAAAAATGGGAATTGATTTACCAATCAAATCATTTCCCATCTTATTTTATTCCAAACATACCTTAAATTACCAAAGATGAGAATTAATTTACTAATCAAATCATTTTCCTTTTATTCTAAGCATACTCCAAAAAAAAAAAGTTGTAAAAGATTTGAAGGATGGATGAGATGTCTCTTCTTTTTTTTTTCCACTGATGAATGTCTATATCTATGACTTTGATTGCTATGTACATGTACCATAACTCATTTTTATATGAATTGCTCTTTACAATCTATTATAATATATAAATCCTAATACCAAGTTATACTATAGTGCCTTTTTATCCAAGTTGTCAATCTTTGATTACAATACTCTCTTCTCACTTCTTTTTCTTGTTGTAATTCTCTTCTTAGTATTATAATCACATGCACCCCTCACATTTCTTTTTTATCCTCATACCTGAATCCCCCAAATCATAATTGTCTTGAGTTAATTGGTATATTATTCCAAAACTCTCATAACAAAATCATCACCATTTTCTTCAAAAGTCATTGTCCTCTCAACTACTTCAAACCCTAAACCCATATGTTCCAAATGTCTGAAATAATATTACAAATCGCTAAAAAAGTTTTATTTTTATCTCATCTCACCTCACCTCACCTCACCTCACCTTAACCTTTGTGATTTAAATTAAGTCATCCACCACGACCTCCATGTTATCCTTGCCACCACGTACCCCAATAATGATACCACTACCTCCCAAACAACAAGTCATGTAGCCGCTCAACGACTTTGTTAGAGTCGCTCCCTCTAGCTACTAGAAAAGCTACACGGTCTAGATATATTTGTTGTTTGCAATTGTATATAAAAGATTCAATTGACATCTTCAGTAGTGACAGTTGCTCCACCTACGCTACTTTCTTCGAAGTGGTGATATGATTTGTTGTTGTAACAACATGATGAGATCCAAGGTGCCATTTTGTACTACACTAGACGGGTAGTTCCAATCTGCATTTATCAATATGGATATAGAAGTTACTAGACACAAATTAACTTGTGTTGTGATAAGGCCACCAAATCAAGGTTGGCTTTGCGTAATTGATTTGATTTACATAAACATACCCATTATATCTATTATGGTTCAACTGATCAAGGGAGTATATAAGGAAACTTGGAGCAACAATAAATACATGATTTTTGGGGTGCTTTTTAAATTATTTTGAAATTTGATGTTCGATGTAGCCCTAATTTTTGTAGTTTCTTATTATTAAGTTATGTAGACGTTTTATTCTTTTATTTGATTTTTTTTTTCTTGATAAGAACAATGAAGATTAACTCTTTACAATAACATAAAAACAATAAAAAAATGAAAGATATATTGCATATTAGTTAATCTGTTAATTTTAAGAGTTCAAATCCTTCATCTAATATTCTCCATCCCTCCTCTCTCTTTTCCTATTACTTTTTTATATCCACTCACAACTATATATGAAAGAAATTACCAAAGCTTAATTATAAAAGAATGAGTTTGATGTCAATAGTAAGATATAGTATGATTTTGTGCTTATATAGTTAGCATTGATACTACTAGAAAAGTTGTGAATGACAAGTTTAATTGCTACACATAAATTTGTTTAATTGCTACATATAAATTTTGCAAAAAGATATTTGTTTTTGGAGATGAAAACATGAGCAAGAGGCTTTCTTAGGGATATAGGAAGAAGCTTGTCATTGTTGACTATCTTAGCAACAATACTAGACATGCAATTCTTGGCAGAGCCATAGTATGTTGTTTCAAAAATTTAAATAATACTTAGCTATGTATAATCATAATACCTTACATGAGCATAGCTTCACTTTTTTTTTTTTCTTAACATTTTATTTTTTTACACTTTATTTTTTGAAAGATCGATATGTAATCGACCCAAAATAATATATCGTATCACAATCTCATTTAGTTTCGTAGAGACTTATAAAAAATTTGATAATTAATCTGAAAATTTAGCTTTCATTTTATTAAATTTTTTTAAAAAAAAATTTCAAAGTAATATTGAGACTAAAAATAAGAAATATCTAAAAGGAAATTTGTAAAAAAATTATCAACAATAAAAATACTGACTCATATTATCAATTAACTCTTGATCACCATTGTATAACATTATCATATCAATTTATTAGACTAAATTACATTATTAAGACAATATGTAACTTTCTTTACCCACGCATTGCGCGAGTCTAAGTCTAGTTATCTTTAAAATTCACTTCAAATTGGTTAACCAGAGAGACTTTTGGCTCAATATTTAATTAGTTGGTTAAACTGGTCAAATGGTTGAACCGAAAGACAATATCGAAAGTCTTAATTACATTCTTGACTTTTCATACGCAGACTGAATTCCAATATTAAAATCAGCTTGTTAGTAGATGATTCACAATGGCCTACAATGAAACTGCATTAAGAAAAAATTGATTCGAGTTAGTTGCACATTTATAATTCACCAGCACTTAGTTATATGTATCTTTCAAAGTGACTTATAAAGTCGGCCTACTGAAAAATCTTATCAAATTGCTTTCAAAGTTTAATTAATCTCAAGAATTTGGTCTTGATTGATTCCAATTGTAGGCTATAATTCTATTTTTTGCAAGTACAAGCATGGACCTAGTAGTAGCATCTTGGTTACCCCTTCATTTACTCTACACAAATTCAATGCGGACCTACCACCATTCAAGTTTGTTGAGTCAGATAAGATGCAATTTTTAAATTCCTGGTGTTCTTGAACACATCAACACCTTCTGGTTGGTTGTAATTTTGCCGCCGATCGCGCTTGAAAATTTTGGGACCATGCCTCTTCATAAATTGACAAGTTCAAGAAGGAGCTTGGTTTTCAGAAAGATGAGTAAATTAGCAAGTGTTTGATAACAGTTTAATTTTGGAAAACAAGTGCTTTTCTGCCACAAGAAACTTTTGATTATAAGAACTCAACAGCATCATTGAAAGACTAATGGCTAATAGGAGGTAAATAACCATAGTCTAGGCAACACATAACTGTCTCATGGATTATATCTTCAAGGCCATGCTTGTAGCTAAAACCAAGATCTGTTAATTTCTTTGAGGAAATCTCATTAGGAACTTTATCATAATTTTTCTCAGCAACCCTGCATATGTATAGAAGAGAATAACATAAAAGCCCCTGAAGCAAGAAAAATGAGTCTACCTATATATGGAAGGAAAGAATATTATTTACCTTTTCATATTTGAGTAAGAATACTCTTTAGAAAGAAGATTAACCAACTTAGACAATGGACAACTATGGCTGCTGCATATGAATCTTCCTTCTGAATTGGCGTTCTCCATTAGGAATATGTGAGCATTGCATATATCTTCAATGTGAACTAAAGCAATTGACCCCATTCTTGAATTCACAGCAGATAATATCTTGTAAAACTCAGTTTCACCTACACATAATAAAGATCAATATGGTCAAACAGGGCCGCGAAATAAATAGCTTACGAAAAATGCTAGACAACCAGATTGATGTGCCATTACATGAATACTTAGGTGCTACCATTTCATATTAGCTTACATTATTCTAGTTGTGTGGCATTGCTGATAACTCATATAAACATGTAACAAGTTTAATGCTGTATATTCTATGATGCCCAAAAGCATATATTCTCAATGTTTTTTGATAAGTCGGTATCAAAGATACTTTACACACTGAAATTTTGCAATGAGAAAATTCAAAAAGGTTCATGTGCATTGATTGCCCTCACAAGACCAAATTTTGGGAATTAAACAAAACTAGTTTCTTGAGATAGACATACCAGATTTAGTAACATAGTAATAGATGATTGAATTCATTTTCTTGTACAAACTAGCTAAAAAAGTTTGTTGTTTCTTCACATAAACATGCTTTTTTTCCAATGCCTCGTGATGAAAATAAAAACACGTAGATGGTGAGGAAAAAAAACCTGTTATTGGTGACAATAAAACTTTAACACTAGATGGTACATTAGCCGTGAAGAATGGGCCTGCAACAGTGGTAGTTACGATTGACACAAGATCAATGCCATTCTCTTTTGCAAATTGAAATGCTGCTTCTTCAGTTAGAAGTTTTGAGAGTGCATAAACCTGCCACATGAAAGAAAACACACACTCAATTTTTGGTACAATGGAGTGAACCTTCAAATTCTTTCCCAAGATTGTTAGCATCGGTCAAGTTTGTTCCTTGGTTATGAAAATTGTCATATTAGCCCATGAGGTTGTCAAAAGCCGTTGACTTATTTGACCTGCTTTTGCCCACTTTTGGGACTAATATGATAATTTTTATAACTCGAAGACAAACTTGACCGATGCTAACAACTCCAAGGACAAATTTGAAGGTTTACTCCCCGTTAAAAGCATTACTCACTCACTTACCCATCCACTTGCTTTTGTGTTCCAAACATGTTCAGCTTGTATCTGGCAAGATTCATCAACCACAGGCTTCCACTTCCCATCAGAGTCCTTGGCAGTGATGGTGCTTATGGAAGATGTGAAAACAACCCTTTTCACTGAATTGGACTTGAAGCACGAGTTGAGAAGGTTCAAGGTCCCTTTGATTGCAGGGTCAATTATATTTGCTTGAACATAGGCCTCTTCAGGTTCAACACAGGGCACAATTCTCATTAACCATTCCAATGCAATTAATTTTGATATACTGTATCATTTTATACGCTTAAAACTTTTTTTTAATGATGTGAGGACTTTACAATTTCATTTTCAAGTTTGATGGAAAGCATAGGTCATGGTATTTACCAATGTTTTCTTTCTGATCAACATTGAATTCCATTGAAGCTGCAACATGAAAAACGGCATCACAGTCTTTTACAGCCTCATCGAAGCTTCCTTCTTCATGCAAGTCTGCTTTGAAAAATCTCAATCGGCCACCTCCGCTCCACAATGACATTAGGTGCAATGCCTTTTCTGTTACAGTTCAATTCAATTCAATTAAACTTAAGCAAATCACCCTATTGTCAGAAGAGATTAGATCTTTCCACAAAGATGAAGAGTATTATTATTCAGAGTTTCCATCTAAAAAGTGAAAGTTCTGTGTTCATCAAAACTTACAAGGACACATATGCCCGCAATCAACTATATAATAGGAAAACGAGAAAAGAATGACCAACCCCTCTTATGGGCTTACTATTTGGGCCTAACTGCCAACTACATTAAGCCCAAAACATGGTTCCTGGCCTCAGTTACACAACACCCGCAAATATTATTTCATCTAAAACCCTGCAAGATGTATACTTTTCATAAATTATTCATTCCTGCTCGGTCCTAGTTCAAATGGACTCATTGGCCCGAAATATTTTCGTTAAATTGTCAGAAATTTTGAAAAATAAAATAAAAAGAAGAAATGGTTAGACGAAATAACATGATATAACTCATTTATCAGTTTATAAGTTAGCATAAATGTCACATTATTTAAACAATTAAATTCGAACAAAAATTATGAAATTGCAACATTTTTTATTCTGAACGGGCCATCAAGCCCGAACAAAAGAAAACTAGCTACCAACTATCTAGAGGAAAACAGTTCTCTAAGAATCATCAAATCAAAAGCCTCAAAATAAACAATTCCACTGTAAAGACATTGCCCGTGCTTGGATAGAAAATGAGCACAAAAGTTTGTCTCTCCAAAAATATGAGAAATCTTCACATTCTAATTCATACAATACCCTCGTTAAATTGTGAAAACAGAAATGAATGTATTTCTCTGCCTAGTTCAAAGTTTTTTTGAGTGTGTCACGGTTATTTTTGTTAAACATCATGGAAAAAATGAGAATATGGGACACAGAAAAATAAATAAATAAATAAAAACAAGAGATATACACAAAGTAAAGAATATTTTGAAAAATATTATTTAATGTTGTAATTAATACAATGAAATAAGGTTTTGTTTATAGAGTATAATCAGAATCATGTCATAATAACCAAAGTCAATTTAAAATTAGACTAAATCGATCAATATGAGATATAATAATATATTTATATTTTAAAACATATTCTAACAATTTTATCCAAGAGAATATAGAGTTGTGTTATTTATATTTATTTTTCATGTGACATTGTATTGTCTCACATTTTATTTATAATTAAAAAAAATCTCTATAAAATGAGATCTATTAAAATTTTATCTTATAATAAATAAAATATAAGTTGATACAATATTTTATAAAATGAATACACTCGAACATATATCGTATCTTTCATATCATCAACTTTAGGCAAATACAACAAAGTTATAGGTGAAATTAATAGCAAACTTTAAGTTAAAAATTCGTTTGATATAGTTTCAAAACTCCAAGAGATACTTGAAAGATATGGATTCTTCGCGTATGGGCTTCTTTGCCTCGAAACTAACATTATTTTAAATATATATGAATGAATGAAGAAGAGTTCATCAAAATCAAAATTTAAAATTAAACATTAAAATATAACTAACAACATGTGATGCTTAATTTCTATATATTTAATAATTAAGATACTTTTTTTTTCAAACAAATAAATTATTCCTATTTGATCGTGTCATGCTTGAATGTAGTCCTTCTTCCTTCTCCAAGGTAGAAAGTCCAAACAACCTATTTCCTTACTCCGGAGAAGGAGGCGGAAAAAATTGTGTCAAGATGAATATGCTTAGTGAGTTAAAAAAGAATGCATTCCTCTAAATGCAACTAATTTTCATTAGCAAATAACAAAAGTAAAAACAAGAAAAATTGCTACTAAAATCAAGCAGTATAACTTTCTTTGATCTCAATCCTCTATCACTTGGAAACAAGAAAAAGGAGATTTAAAGAGTGTGGAAATTAGTGACTAACCAGGATCTCTAACAGTGGCATGAACAGTGAAACCTCTTTGAAGAAGAGCCTCCACAAGCCATGAGCCAATATACCCTGTGGCCCCGGTAACACAGTACCTTGTTCCTGAACCTTTCTTCTTGTTAAGTGCTTCTTCCTCCATTTCCATCCTCCTCCACTCTCTCACTCTAACAAAGCAAAAAAAAAAATAAAATAAAATAAATTATGGAGATTGGAGCCCTTCTTTAATAAGAGCCTATTAAATTTAGATTTAGATGTGGCTAATGGATTCTCCATTTGTCTTATTATAGTGATTAACTGGGTGCATCCAGCTTGCACGTAAGCATGTGCTATAAATTAATATTTATTATATAGTGGAATAACTCTGGAAAGTATCGTACTGTGCTTCACTTTTTATGGCAAGTGGTATAATGACATGAAACAAATTTGCCCCCCCCCCCTTGTTAATGGTTGCCAAATGCTGTGTCCATCCAGACTCCTCTGGAACATTCACAGGATGATTGCAATTGCCAAGAGAATTTCCTTTGGTATGATTATGAAGCACATTTGTATTATCATCCATGTTTTTAATCTATAGTATTTAAAAGTATATAATATAAACAAATAATCAGCAGTTGATAGTATTTTTAGAGTATGAAAGAATTTGTCAATTGCCAACTGGTGGCATCATGTTATTATATACGGTATACCGGATTTCTTTATTACCAAATTAAGCTGCACAATTCCGGGTTATGTTTGAAATTTGAAATATATATCCCACATTTGCAGATTTCATTCCTATTTTTCTTTCCTCTGGTTGGTTCAATCAACAAAATCCTTTGTTTTTGGAAAAAGAAGTTAGTAATGATAAATTTTAGATCTCTTAGTCATAGTAATTAATTTTAATACCATATCAAATAACTCTCTCTCTTTACAACGTAAGTGGTTAGATAGAAGAGTTGAAACTAGGAGGTGATAGCTCATCTTGTTTTTTAATCATGTTGGTGTGAGTTTAATCCTCTAATTCTTTGTGTGAGTTTAGTTACTATTAGGAGATCATTTTCAGCGTAGAACAACAACAAAAGAAGCATAACAACCATAACAAAGCAATGGCAAAACAAAACACCCCCCCACCCCCAAGATATCTTAATTTTACTGTTTTCAGACATACTTCGGATGCTTTCACATTTACTTTAGTTTTAAAAGGTTTTAGAAATGTACAAATTCAGTTGAGAATTGATAAATACCTATAGGGTACCGAAGAAACTTGCATAAAATAATGACCCCTACATGATATAAACTGATAAGCTTCTATAAGTGATATACTAATATATTTACCCAAAAAAAATTTATTTTTTGTTATCACATTAGATGTAGCCAAATCAACTGTTTGTTCACAATTTATGAAAGGAGATTACGAAAATAACATCACATCCAATCAGCCATTGGTAGCCACAGCCAAAGAACATGGGAAAAAAATCTCAAAATAAAACATCAACATTGACTCCTTTTATAATGAAATTGATTTATTTTGAGAACAACTTTTAAATTGGTTCGTTTAAGGAATAAGTTAATTTTAATGTTTTATTCTTAGAATTTTTTCATGAACATGGATTCACCTCATTTAGAATATCTGCACCACATGTCCTTGTTAGGGGTATGTTTGGTATGATAATAAAAATGAGAGAGAAATTTTGTTCATAGATTAAGTTTATGGATTAAATTATACCTATATTCAATCCATGAAAAATTATTTCTCATTTTTACTCGATACTAAACACACCATGGGTGTATAGAATGTAAAGAATAAAAGAAGATGAAAAGTTATGAGACTTGTAAATAAAGAAAGATGAAAATATTTTGATTTTTTTAAAACTTACTTGTAATGCTTTAGATAGAATGCAACCTCTTTTACAAAGGAAAGAATCATTCTTCATAAGGATGGTCCAGTGCACAAGACTCCTATCTAATAAAGTTTAGAGAGAGTCAATGTATACAATCTTACTCCCTCAAACGAAGAGGCTATTTCTAAGATTTGAACCCGTGAGTTCACGAGACATCAACCTTATCGTCGCACTGAGGCTCGCCCAGTCAACCATTCTTCATAACTTAAAGAAGAAAAAATGTTCTATTCTTGAACGTTTATGCACAAATATATATAAGCGACTTTCAGGGTGGAAAGTGGAGACATGAACAATTTCTCTTCAAGAGATTCAATTGCACAAAGTCAAAAACCAACAGTTGTACAATAAATTTAATCACACAAGATTTTGTGTATAGAGACCAACAAACAAGACCAAAAATATACATTAAATAATGAAAAAAGTGATCACAAATACACCTATTGTTACATCACTTGTGAAGGCGTGAATTCAGCCAGCCAACAAAACTAAGCAGCAGCAACTTCTTCAGTTTTTTTAGTTTCTTCCTTCAGTTTCTTCCAATTCTCTGCACTATCAATTATCTCTCCGGTTTTTATGAGGTAGCGGACCCTTTGTCCGTTATCAAGGACTTTATGACCCACGCGGCTCGCTACATTCTGATCCTTGGAGTACAGCATCACATTTGAGCTGTGGATGGGACCTTCAATCTGGAATTGAAGAAAAACATTTCTCACAAGTATTAGAAGATGAAGATACACACCAACAAATTGCATGGACATGTTCCTAGTTAATATTTCAAAGCATCATTAACCCTTTAAACAAACTGCAAGATTGATGAGTTTCCGGGTAAATGTTATTATGTATCCTTAGGAAACACCTTAAGTCAACGAAGTTCGTATAAACAATTACTCTTAATATGCATAATAACCAATGAGCCGAAGAGAGTAATAGCATATATATGCTTTTCTTCTAAATTAACAAAGGATGACTTTCATATCTTGAAGAACAAGCAAAAGTATAAGAGAACATATAATTATGTGTTTCTTTAGTAAGGGAAATGGAAACAACCTTAATGATTTGTCCTGGCTCCCCCTCTTCTCTACTCTTCATATGCTTCGTCTTCAAATTTATATCTTTCACTATGATGGTGCTGTTATGCTTGAAGAGCTTGGTAATCTCGCCAATTTTGCCCTTTTCATGTCCAGATATGATTTTTACTGTATCTCCAACTTTAACGTGCATTTTGTGCAAGATGGGAAGGCTGTTTGGTTTACATTTCTTTCGCTCCCATCGCTTAAGCTGCCATAGGATTAACAGAAGAAAATATTACACAAGACAACTATTAGGACCAGCTAGACAATATACTTGAGTTGGCCGATAACCTTGCCTTTTTCATGCTGTTTGAAATAATTTATTAGAGAAGATTTAAGGTTTGATCAGTTTTCGTTTTCTTTAGAACACAAAAAGATTTATGATTGATTGTATTATTGTAATTTAAAGACATGGAGTTTAAAAGGGATTCAGGTGTCAGTGTTAAGTTCTTTATAGTATACAGCATTAATAAATGAGAAAGTCCGACATCAGTGTAAGTAGCTAAGGTATTACACTTATGTCTTAAACAGGTTTTTTAACACGAGCCAAAAAATAGTCAACAAATTTGGTAAAATTCTTTATATGAACTACGGATAAAGTTTATATGAAAATGGAATGTATACTTTTCTATTTGCAGAAGTACAAACAAATAGTGAATTGCCGATGACTGCAAGAATACATGCTCTACTATCCTTAACCTTTTGGACCATTTTGATTTCAACTTAAGAAAACCAGAAGAGAATAACTAGACTAAGCATGGATGAGGAAAGAAACTGATACTTACCTTCATTACAATAAGACATTGCTTCTCTGCTAACTTACTCTGCATGTCACAAGAAAAAACAATATTAAGTTAGTCAACTAAACTTTTCTGTACTGCATCTTTGGGGATTTTAGTTGCAATCATAATGACAGAGAAATGTTTTTGGGCTACAATGGATGTCCACAATGAAATTGGAATATACAGTCCGACAATATATTAATGCAGTTGTTATCTTTTTTTATGAAACATTTAGTATTCTTGAAACTGGCAACAAAATGATGATAAAAAATAATCTACAAATTTCCATGCTGATCAAAAGGGTTTTCTCAAATGCTAATAATGTCATAAAAAAATTACCATTCCATCTCTTGGAGACATGGAGATAAGAAATAGGATGAAATGGGATAAAGGAAAAAAAAAAAATCATAGTTGAAGCATGAATTAATAATATTATTATTGAAAATAAACTTGTCAGCAATTATTTTCCACAATGCAAGGGTTTGTGGGAGCTAATATAATGGACAAATGAAGACAACAAAGATATGTAACAACTAATCCAAATTGAAAAGATATGAAAGTCTAAAGCTTTATTCTGCGAGTATATAATATTTCTTTTGATATAACAAAGGCAACAGCTTGAACTGAAAAGTTGGTTGAGCCAATCCCTAACCCTGAAAGTACCACATAGACAGGCAACAAGAAAATGAACATAGTGATATAAGCAGCATGGTTGTTACACATAGAAAAGCCTAATCACAAATCATTTGAGGACAAGAAGTTGCAACATATATGAGCATCAATGAACAATCATATCCTTTTCTCGTAGCCTTCCCCACATCAAACAGCTTAAACGTCAAACCAGAAAACACACATTGAAGTACAAATCGGTCTTCTGTTTTCCATAAAGGCTTAGTTCACATTCATTCTCAGTTACTATTTCCAAATTACCAATTATCCTGAAGAGGCACCAAAATAACAGATTCATGTCAAATATAAACATATTCATCTTACCACCTAAAACTAATACACACATTGAACACGGCATATAATTCGAACCACGAATGAGGGTTGTGTACTACACCAAGAGGGCCAACCGCATTAATTTACAGAGAAACCCAAGCATGAATATTGCAATTCAATAACTATAGAAACAACACACAATAAAATTTCTCTAGTAAACAAGAAACTAATGGGAAAATTGGAAGGAAAAAGAAAAAAAAAAACCTTTTGTTTTCATAGCTACTTAGCTAGTATCCGTGAACTTGGAAACTAATGGGAAACAAGAAAATCTGCTAAAGACCCATTTCGAAATCAAAATCTGCTAGAGGAAAAAGGAACCGCACGGAATTATCAAAATCGAAACTTGAATTGAAAATCAACAAAGTTCGGGGAAAACGAATTGGGAAGAGAAGATGAACGGCGTACCAGAGGAGGAGGGGAGAGAGTGATTGGAGAGAGACGCTGTCCGAAGAACGAGTTAGAGGAGAGTGAGAGTGACGTCATCGAGCTCTGGAGAGCAGCCATTGATGCTGTTGCTGCCATTGCCACTACGTTGCTGCTTCTTCTTCTTCTTCTTCTTCTTCTTCTTTGTTCTGCTTCTGATAACGGTTATGGATAATGCAGTGTGAAAAGTTTTAAGAGCAGGGAAAGAAGGAACAGAACGACGACGTTTCACTTGGGGGCCTCTCTGTTTACTCTGTAGAGAAAGCCCAATGTTTTTTCTTTATCTCCTGATCCAAAAATATAACCCTAATTCTTCCTCTTTTTTTTCTTAAAAATTTTTTGTGCACTTTTGGGTCAATTTGTTAGTGTTTATTTATTTTTTTTTAAAAAATTGAATTGGTAAAAATTAATGAATAAAGTTCTAGAAGAAAGGGGTAGAATAAAATAATAATTACTTTTGCTACTTTTATTTTAAAGTAAATAAGAGTTGTTTTCAACCATACTTATTCAAAAGAAGAGTCTAAAAAGTCAAAAGAATGTCCTAAAAGAATGATCAAAAAGAGAAGTTGGTCTTAAAAGCATTTTCTCCAAAGTTTATCCAACGCACTTGCACTCAAATGCTATATAGAATACAAATTAAACTATTGAATCATGTGATATTAGTTAATTTGCGTATCAAATCTTTATATTAAATCATGTGACATATTAAATGTTCTAATTAATTCTAACATGTAGATTATTAATGTAGTGTAAAAAAAAAATGAGAAAACAAGAAGGAACTTCCTATTCTCTCTCTTCAATTTCATTCATGAAAGTATTGAACATATGCACATTATGGAGTGTCATTTCTGCGAGACAACAGAACCCAGGAAACAAAAAATAAGTGTTACACAAAATTACAGAAGATGATGATGCGGCATCATCATTAAACCACCCAGAACTCATGTCTAGTTAAGACTATATTCATATATCCAACGGGAAAAAAAAAATGAGAATGTAACAAAAAAAGTTCCAAAATGAGCTAAAAAAAAAAAAACCATGTTTCTACAAATCATACATGTCAGCTGCACTATCTATAGACTCCTCTCTCCTGTGGTGGTCAGCAACAGGAACCTTGGTGTCTGGATTATCAACATCAATAGAAACTTCATCTGCTGTGGCTGACAAGGACTTGTGGTGGTGATGATGATGGTGGTGATTCCTGTGGTGCCTTGACTTGAGGATCCTTGTCAACACTTGCACTATGTCCCTCATGGAAGGGCGCTTCCTCGGCGCGCGGTTGATGCATTTGTAGGCGAGGGCAGCCACTTCATTTAGCTCTTGGAAATCGCATTTTCCCTCTAGCCTTGAATCCACAATCTCCTCCCAACCAACTTTTCCCTCTGTGTTCATTGCTGCCTAATCATCCATCCATCAATAGCATTCATTAGGGTATAGAATGAATTGCGAATACTAATTTTGTTAATACAACTACAATTCTGAATTTGACATGTTCCAAGTCTTGATCATAAAGAAGTGATCACACAGCATAGACAGGACAATTCATCAGATAGAGTCATCAAACACACAAATAATAAACATTCCAGTTAGCCCTTCAAAGGTTTCCAGGACATTATGTTAGTTAGTCCTTTGAATATTTTTAATAGACATCAATTTAGTCCTTCAATATGTATTTGGACATTAATGTAGTCCATAAATTGATGCTTATTGTATACTTCTATAAAGGACCAAGTTGATGTGAAGAATTTTCAAAGGACTAATTTGATGTCCCATGGTGAATTTATAGAAACTAAAAGAAAAGAAGTGAAACAATTTATTTGGCAGAATTGCTTTAGGTTCAAAATGCTTAATAGAAACTCAGTTACACTATATATACATATACATAGTAGGAAATAAATAGAGTTTACTTTTTCAAGAACAACAATAAAGACAAACTATTTCCTATGAGTCCTATTGTTCCAATGCCAAAGCTATGATTTCCAATGCAATGTTCCTATCATTCCCAATACCATACCAATCACATGAATCAATTCTAACATCCATCTTTCACTGACCAATTTGAGCATTTACTCTGAACTAGTAAATTCTTAGCAGTGACTTCCTTCTATACATGCATTATTATATATAACCAAAAACCACCAAGAGAGAGAGATCTTACAAGCTCAACATATTCCATGAGACCCTGCTGAGGATTTCTACCAGCTATAAGTTCAAAGAGCAACACACCGAAACTGTATACATCACTTTTCTTAGTGAATGTCCCTGAAGATATATACTCAGGGTCAAGGTAACCAAAGGTTCCCCGAATAGCTGCCTGTTTATCCACCACCTCTTCTCTTGAAAGTCCAAAATCAGCAACCTGTTTACATTCAGAGTTAACAGTCAACAAAGTAAGAAGCATTCCTAACTAACAAAAAAAATGACAAAATTGAAAAACATACACTTGATCATTCAACAAGGACATACCCTGGCTCGCATGGACTCGTCCAAGAGAATGTTGGAAGACTTGATATCTCGATGAATTACAGGAGGAACCGCCTGAAGCGACGACAAGTACAGTTATAACTACATTATAAAAACCAGGATTATCTTACTGCAGATAACAACATCACATGGATACTTACTCCGTCATGAAGATACTCCAAGCCCCTTGCTACATCTAGAGCTATATGAACCCTCAAATCCCAGCCCAGCGCCCCGTTCTCTTCACCTGAATATAGAGACAAGAAAAGTACTTGTTTAATTTATTGTTGCATATGCAATACAACAGTCAAACTTGAAAGGAATTACTAAAGGAAAGGAACAAGTGAAAAGCAAACTCATCAAAATACTATTTCATATCTTGCATACATGACTTGTTCAGAAGTGCCTTCCTTACAAGGAGTATAGTCTATAATCATGGCCTCTTGGTCTAGAAAAGTTTGCATCACACAAAACAATATATATTTTCACACAATATGTTTCTAACTGTGGATGTAGAAAATTTCAAAACTTCTCAATTTGTGTTAGGATATACATATTTTTATGAACAATATTCAGCCACATAATTTTGAAGGACAATGGTACATGCACGAACTTATGCCACAGTTTTAATCTTTTCTTTTTTTTCGCAGAAAAACTTAAAAAATGAGGGGCATGGTTAATGTATTGTTCCAGGGGATGCTGCTTTCATTAGCCATTTAGCCTTGAAGACCACACAATAAAAGTTAAAGTAACATCACTGATCACTCAGAGTCTTAACCATTTGGATGATGGTAAGGCAAAGCCTCAACTAAATTAATAACAAGATTCAAACATGCTACAAGGAAGAAATGAGAGTTTCTAAAGCAAAAATGATAGAGAAGCTAACTTACTATACAAGTGAGAAGCCAAGCTGCCTTTACTCATGTAGACATATACAAGCATATGTTGCCCCTTCTCTGCACAGTATCCCACCAAATTGACCAGGTTTCTGTGGTGTAACCTTCCCAACAACATAACCTGACCAAAAATTAAAAGAACATAGAAGGTTATAGTAAAAAACATGTTTCTAATATTCTAATTTACCAGAAAGATGTTCATACATCAATACTCATTTACATTCATCCTATATTCTATTCATTAACAGTAGTTATAAGCCAACATACACTTCACTCAGAAAATTATGTCATCAAAAACAGACTAATTCTATCAATGGGGCTGCCAAAGTAATGAGAAACGATCATCAGTAAGCATCTCTACCTCTGTCTGAAATTCTTTCTCCCCTTGCTTAGAATTAGTTGCAAGAACTTTAACTGCGACAGTCTCGCCGGTAGACATCTGAGCTTTATAAACAGGACCGAACGCACCTTGTCCTATGAGCGTTGTAAAATTATAGGTCGCCTTCTGCAAATCCCTGAAGAAAGAAGAAGTTGTTCTGTCAAAGTTCAAACAATTGTGAACTTTATCTGACTAAAATTTGCAGATTTTCAAACAAAGTATAAAACTTATGGTTCAATATGGAAAGGCGAAATACAATAAGCCAAATTCCTAGATGCAATTAAGCATCTATCTTAACAAGTATAATGGTATTACGGTGGTTCAATGGCATCCTTTATGGACCCTTTCACATTCCATATAAAGAAAAATATAGAAAGCTAATTTGTATTCACAGTCTCAAGGCATGTAAATGTACAAGAACTCAGACTAAGAAAAGCAATTCCAAATAAGAAAAAGCATACTTGTATGAATATTCCGGTATACCAGAAACAGAAACCATACTGCTCTTCTTAAAACCATCAAGCCAAAGGGACATGCCATTGCGGCCGGACTTCACAGGCGATTCAGGGCCTAAGGTGGAGTCAGACAGAATGGTACACGAATCGGCGCCATTTGCACGGATAGGTATGGTAGCCGCCCTCCGGGAACTGCTATTCCCAATCTGCGAGCGCTTCCTATGGTACCTAAAGCAGAAAAGCGCAGAAATTGCCAAAACAACTCCAATAACCACACCAATGGAGATACCAATGATTAGCCCTGTGGACTCCTCTTTCATCTCTCCCTTCTTCTTTTCCCTCTTCTGCTAATCCCTATTGCTGTTGATTATCCAATCCATTGACACACCTGCCAAAAAAGGTGCATTTGTCACACAACAAAAATGATATCAAAAACACAAGTCAATTGTAATAATAATAATAATAATAATAATAATAATAATAATAATAGCTTATACGTGGTGCTTGGTTCATTGTGTTTGAATTTGAAGCGGTCTATTGAAGGATACAGCACGCTCAAGGAGGAAAAAATCAAAACTTGACCTTGACATTACTTTGTTGAATTGAAAAAAAAAAAAAAAAAAGACAAAGACAAAGCACATAGGATAAGAATAATTTACCATTACAAGTCATGTAACATCCAATAGTCAAATCCACCAAAAAAACCAATCACACGAGAAAGGAATACAATTCTCAGCAAAGACCCGAAAATCCAAAACTGATGCAAATGCAGTTCAATCCTCTATATCAAGCTGAAATGCATAAATCTTCACACTTGATCTGCTTTCTATTCGTCAAATCTTACAGGGAGGAAGAAAAAAAGACTAAGGAGGAAGAGGGCAAGATCAGAAATCAGAATGATGAAAAAGGGTTCAATTCAACCCCACTAATGAAAAACACCCCCCAATTCATAGTATACGCATTTGACCAAATGCAAGTAACATTTTTTTTCAAACCCCTTTTCTTTGTTCCCACTCAGCTTGTTTTCTCAGCAACCAAACAAGGGTATTATATTAAAAAAAAGAAGGAAAAAAAGAACAACATGTATTATGTACCTATGCAGCCACAAAAAGACACGAACACGTTCCTGGAACAGAGGCAAGACGGATCAAAAAAACACTGACAGCAAATTATGGTTTGACCCAAAAAGCAAAACGTGTTTCTGAGAAAACCATGTAGTAACGTGTGGAAGAGGCATGTGTGAGAGAGAACAAAAAACTCACCTTCAACAATAACAAGAGCTGAAGTGAAAGCAGTTACTGATATGTGGAAGCGGTGCCAAAAAGAGGAAAGGGTAAGTGAAAGGCAGAAGTGACTGTAGTGAATGAGATTCCAACAAGAAACAAAGATGAGAGAAAAGAATCTCTGAAGGAAAGGGAGGGACTTTGGTTTCTGAAGGGGAAAAAATTGAAAGAAAATAAAATAAAGTGAAGGTTGAATGCATATATACGTTTGTTACAGCACAAAACAGAGTAGGCTACAAAAATAGAGCCTCGATGCTAAAATTACACACTCTGCTCTAACAAGGAACTTAACATAAATTAAGAAAAATAGTAATTGATCTTGTAATAATATAAAGTATATCGAGTAAACCAAATTACTTTAATCAGTTTGATTAATATTTTACTTTCTTTGTTGATTATTTAAGTTAGCAAAATTATTAAACATTAACAGGTATCATTATCTAAATATTTGAAGTTGATAAGTGTTTTAAAATTTTAAAATACTGAAAAAATAGACAGTTATTTTAAAATATTGATATCTGTCATTTCACATATCAATAAAGAATTTGCGGTGAATTTTTCAATTTTACTCTTTACTATATTTATTTTATTTTAATGAAATATTTGTTTATCGTGTAAAAAAAAGACTTTATTAAAAGACATATCACTTTAATAATTTCAAAACCTCAAAAGAGAATTAGTGTGTATAGACAAATACAATGTGACATTAATGGAATTACTTTTTTATTAACCCCAAGAATTAACACAGGTACTAACTAGTTGAGTTCTTTAAACATCTAATAAGAAGTTTAATCTCCATCAATGTGCATGATAAAAACCTCCAGTGAAAAAAAATCGGTACATGAGCAAAGGAATTAATAGAATTAATTAATCATATATTAAAAATTAATTCAAGATATTTTAATAAATATATTTCATAATTAAGATGTGATTTGAGGCTTATAATTTTCGGACAAGTGATTAAAGTAACAAATACTAATACATGGCAAAGAGAATGGAGTAATAATAGAGTTTGCATTAATAAAAAAAAACTGACTATACGTAAAAAAAAATGCGCCTAGGGTGGAAGCAGCGAGAGATAATTAAGGCTTTTCATTACTTTATTTTGTGGTACAAAGTGAGGTTTTTTTTTT
>QANU01097938.1:148666-171663 GCA_003254905.1 Nissolia schottii
TAAAATGAGTTTATATATATATATATATATATATATATATATATATATATATATATATATACACCAATACCGTAAATTATTTTCTCAAAAAATTTTAAGTCACTCGAATTAATTTTTTTAAAAAAAAACTGACTAAATTCACTACGTTCAAATTAAAAGTAAAGCACCTTAATCACTTGACTAAAATATTTAATAAAAATTATCTATATGAACATTAATTAAGTGCCATGTCCCCATTTTTTAAATAAGTAGTACTTTTTGTATTATTAAAACCCCAATTTAGGAGAAGAATTAATCTAGCTAAACCCCACTCCCATGCCACCCAATTTGACTCGACAAGAAATAAATAAAGCAATTTTATTTTTATTTAAAAAAAAAAAACTTTCGACCTCGGCTCGAGGTTGTTGTTTTGGGGCAATTACTCTATATTTTATTTTATTTTCTGTATTTTGTGGGTGCGGCAACTATTTTTTTTCTTCTTTTCATTTTTCCTTCTTTATATGTGGGTCTGTGAGGCAATTATTCTCATTGAAGGAGATGTCTGGAATTGGAACTGTGGTTGGAGGGATCAAATGCAAAGAGGGCCCCATATTAAGGTGGACGCGTTGTGCCTTCGGTGCCCCCTATTCCGTTGAATAATTCTTGATTGTATAGGACCACTTGATTAATGCTTTTCTACCTTGTGGGGAGCAATAAATTTGCGCCACCCCTATTACAAAATTGACATTTTTATGTGTGCATAATATAACTTTGGTTGTTTCTAATCTGGATATGCGATGACTATCTTATTTTGAATTCAAATAATGTACATAAAAAGATATTATAAAATTTATCTAAAATTTGTCTTGTTTATGTCTAAGAAATGTAAACATATTTGAAAGAGCTTGATCTTATTGTCAGCCAACTCAGTTTTAATATAATTAATCAGAATGAAGTAAACTCGAAATATTCTCGAAATATTAATTGTTTAAATAAAAATTAAAAAAATATGTATGTATGTATGTATGTACGTACATTTGCAGAAGCAACCATTGTGTGGTTGCGGCTGTAGATGACAAAATCTAGAGTTTTGATTTTGGTCTTTCGTATTTATGTTGATGTAATTGTTTTTTGACCAAGTGGGAAAGTGACAATAATTATAAATTGACATCATTTTTGTATTTTTTTTAGTTGTTACATACTCTCTTACACAAATTATATTCAATAACTTGTTAATAAGAGTACATATGAGAGGAAGTTAGTAGATTTATATGGTGTTAATTAATATAGGTATGGAAAAAATGAGAATGGAAGCGATCAACTACGACCTAACACACCTAAATAACCTAATTGTGACATGAGATAAGGGGAAGTGATTAATCCAAGCAAGAGTACTGCAATTTAGGGATGAAAACAAAGTGAAGCCCACCCCTGACCTTCATGAAAGTGACTTTGATAAGTTTCTTGGCTGTGATCATTAATTAATTAGTTAGAGTTATATTCGAGTTCATCCCATGGTGAAGAACAAAATACTTTTAATTTATAACGAATTATCCTCTTACTTACATTAAACACTTCTTTATTACTTAGACCTTTTCAATATACATAAGAGTTTAGGTAAAATGCATCTGTCACCATTTAGACTTGATAAAATAGCATCTCACTCCAAACACTTAAAAAAATTGTATCCCACCCCATGTTCCCCTAAGCCAAGGCATCAATTCATCAACCCAGCCACCAATATGCTTAACATTTTTTGGTGTACATGTAGTAGGGTTCTAAATACAAATTAGTTTTATAAAGAAAAATAGTTTGTTTGTAATGCTTTTTAAATTATTGAGAGGTTTTTTTGCCTATAATAAAAAACTAAACTTTAACAATAAATGGAAGTATACAGACAAATATTAATATCTATTCCAAAATGTGATTGTATTATTTCCCATTAACAAGCAAAAACTATTACAAAAGAATTTTTTGTAATATTTATTTAGACAAATCTTCATCGAAAAATCCTCCGTAACAATAAATATTACTAATCAATTTTTTGACAAGAATTGTTCCTAAATAGATTTAGAAAATAAAACAATAGTACTTGAAATCGTAGAGGACAATTTTTTTGTCTGTAATTAACAAGTTAGTTATTTTTTAAAATAATTACAGATAATTTTTTTTATCTTTGTGTATATATATATATATTTGTATATTTCTCATTTGTTATCGGAAATTCCTATTTTTTTTGTTATAACGAAAATTATGTCTTTAAATAATTAAAAAAACAATATGTATTATGGAAGCAATTATTTGCTTATAAATTTTATATATATTTAGCATTTTTTTTTTAGTAGTGCCTTTGTCTTTAACAAAATAACAAATTTTAAAACAAGTCACTAAATAAAAAAAGTTAAATACGAACGAAATTTAAATTCAAAAAACAAATCTATTATACAGACAATTTTTTCAATCAGTGAAATATTTTCTTATTGTAACGAATGAATAACAATTTTTAATAATAAATTAAAAATATACTTATGAATATTTATATTCATTTGAAATTATTAAAAAATAAAATAAAACTAATTTAATAATTACATATGAAAATTTGTCGTTTGCGATTATAAGTTATTGTTGCTTTATTTTCTAAAAATATATTTTGATGAAATTTCTGTTGAAAAATCTATCAATAATATTTCTAGCTTGTTGGCGAGAATTATTACGAAGTGAATTTTGTAATGAATATAAATATTATATTGGATACTTTCATATATTATATTGAAAATTCCTATTTTTTTCATTATAGACATAAAATATATTTGTAATGTAAAAAATCGTTCTGTGTTATGCAGGAAAAAACTTCTATAAAATCAATTTGTATTTAATGCTTTTTGGCAGTGGCTTCTTTCTTTTTTAAAAGAAAACAATTGGTTAAAAACATTGGTGGCTTGGCTTAGGAGAAAATGGGGTGTGATGCAATTCTTTTTATAGATTGGGGCAGGATGCTATTTGACCAAACCTCAAGGGTATAATTTTTTCCTTTAATTATTTATTGTCAAAGTTTTTTATTCCTTACAATCTTTTTTCAGAGTTACTTTTTCTCCACACTTTTCATTTATTTTCAAATTAAATTCACATTTTTTTTTTGCTTTTTTCTTCAATTTTTATCTCTTAAAATAATATACATAATAGGAAGGAGCCTTCTTCTATTTAATGGTAGCATAGAACAAATTTTTTTATACATAATAATTTTTATTCAATTTTAATATTTCTAATTATAAAAATAAATTTATTTTATGTAGTGTTTAATTTGATTTTGATTGTGTCATGTTGTCTAATGAATAATTAAGTCTACTATTAAGATATGATTTTTACTAATGGATGGTAAAATAATTTAATTCATTTTCATAGCCATTTCAAACAACGTAATTAAATTTAATTATTGAGTTTATCAATTTATCTCAAACATAAGAATTCAATTAAATTTACATTTGAATTGAATTCCGAGTGGAATTGAATTCAATTCTCTTCTCCTAAAGTGTTCCAAACATGTTATAAGGAGAAATGCTTGTGAGACCTAGTTCATGAGTTTAAATATCAATTTACGCACTTTGATAAATGACATTTGACATTTTATTTCTTATTTTATTCTTTAAAATATATTAAGTGTCCTTCACTAAAGTATGTAAATTGATATATAGACTCATAAGTTAAGCCTCTCAAGCATTACTCTTATTTAAGATACAACATTATTTTTTTAGTTTTTAAATTTTATGTAGTACATCTATGATTAGTATATAGGAAGAATTAAATCAGTTTACGCAATTAGTTACATATGTTCTCGGGAGGGAGTCTATTAGCTGCATGCACACTTTGACCGTAATTATCATCTTTTTTTAATTTTATCATGATCTGTCTGCAGCAAACATAAAATATTTTTTGTGTGCCTTTCTCCTCGGGGTTAGAAATCACAATTTACACCGTATTCGAATGTGGCTTTTTTTTAAGTCAAAATCATGAACAAATTGAATTTTTCAAGTGTTTCACTCGTCGCCTTCCCCTCAAGCTAAAGTCAATTGAACTTAATTTCATTTTTAAATTTGGTTGTCTGATTCCACTGCCTTGAAAGGCCATTTCGAACATACCTACTTAGTAATAATATCTTTTGCTTAGAACAAAGATTTTTGGCCTCAAGTCTGTAACGAAGTCCCACATCGGGGAGGTTACCTTGCAAGAGGGGCCTTATAAGGCCTTGGGCTCTCCCTCCCTAATAGCTAGCTTTTGGGGAGTGGTTCTCCTAAGGCCTTATGCCCGTTTCAAAGTCACACCCAAATACTACGTCGCCAAGTTGCTATATAGTTCTAGCCTTCTAGGTGGGGCACACGTCTCATTGCACAAGTTATTATATTAATATAAATTGGTATCAATAATTAATGAAATAAGTTAATATATATAAAAATTAAAATAGGCGAATATTGATGAAGCAAATCGGTCACTTTGCCAATAAAATCCAAAGCAATCAACTTTTTCTTCGCAGTTTGTCCTCTGCTTTTTAATGATCGTGATGTTGCCATATGGGAATTAATGTTCTGGTGATGAATAGTATATATTTTATGTATAATTGGATTGGACGAGGGTATCAAGGTGCTCTTTATTAAAGAAATGTATTGGTTAGGAACTGTGGAGAAAGCTTTTGGCCACCACACTACTACAAACATCATTTTATAATTATATAATTAGATTAGTGTGGACTAATACCAATGGTTGATGTGATTATGTGGACTAAAACAAGGGTTGATGCGATGTTTGGTAGTGATTATTTTGACATGAGAAAATATTCAATCGGTTCAGGTATTGCGTTTTCACTTTACCTGCTCTTCCATTTATATCTTGAGAACCTAGAAACAAAAAAGATGGGTCCAACGATATAACAATTGCAGTTGCATATTTAGACGGTCTAAAGTAAAAATAAAAAAAAAAACCCTTGAAAATGTTTATTATTAGATCAATACATGGAATCTTTTTAGACTGTTAACCGGAGAAGACATAAAAGCATTAAAGAAAATGGTAGTAACTGTTTGCTTCTTATCATGATCATTTCAATTTTTTTTTTATTTGGACACAAGTTTAGCATATCACATTTAAGCACGCATTCAATAAAAATGAACATTATTCACTTTATTATATTTTTTATCAAGTATTTTTTGGAGTCCCCCTCACTTTTATTATGTGTATATTTAAATATGAAATGTTAAAACTGTGTCTAACTAATAATTTCTGGATCACATCGCCAAAACAAAATCCTTCAAGCACTTTTTAAAGTTTATTCAGCTTGTTTGATTCATGTTTCTTAATCATAGTTCATCAAAATATTTGATCAGCTTTTATGAACCCTTGAGAAAGGGATATAGTTCAATTTTCATTTGTTTATTTTCCTTTATATAGTGATGAAGTCGTACGTTATGTTCTGTTTCTGTCAGGGAGAGTGGATAATCCGGATAAGAACTTTTAGGTCACATTAGTAACCAACTACTTGTCAGAAATGCACAAACCAGATGAAGCATACAATCATCTTTTCCAATTTTATATTTTTAAAATATTATGGTTTTTGAGAGAAAAAGGGAGAGGTGACAATTGATTGTGTTTGTAGGCATTGTATGTATGAAATGAGTATAACTTGAAGGCAAAGATTCCATGAACCATTTATTTATGGTTGCATGAGGTTGAAGGAAAACCTGAATATGCTGGACCATTTTTCAATTGCATATATACATTTATATTTTGGGAGGGGGTCTATGGTGCATGTGATTTGCACATGTGGAGGCATGTGCTTTTGTTCCTCTGGCTCCACATTCCATCTTCATACATAAGTATCAGCCTTCTTTCTATGCTGGATCATTGATTTTTACAAATATTATTATAGATTATTAGTTGAACATCAATTATCTTCTTTTGTGGGCTATGCATAATAGTACATTTTTCTCCTATCTACTTTTTTA
The DNA here is from genome assembly GCA_003254905.1 of Nissolia schottii. Lineage (NCBI taxonomy): Eukaryota > Viridiplantae > Streptophyta > Magnoliopsida > Fabales > Fabaceae > Nissolia > Nissolia schottii. Next base: position 154,636 of record QANU01097938.1, read on the forward strand.
TATATAATTTGAGTTCTTGACTCTAAATATCAGACATACGATTACTAAAACTATTTGAAAATAAATTTGGTTCTTACCATTTGTTGTTTATTGCTGAAGTTTAGGATACTTCTGTTCTTTTATTTTGTGAATAAAACATTTGTTTCTGTTATAGACTGGGTTATTAAGGCTCATCCTAGAACCTAAACTCGAAGGTCTGCGGATCAACCTAACCCGAGTTATCACCTCGCCAAACGATCAGAGAGATTCTCGACTCATGATATCTTCTCTCTGGCGAGCAACGCTCCACGATCCTCGGGGGTCAACTCAACGGAAAGATCCATGTTTCACGGTCACCACTCAGGTATTTAAACCTATGCAGCATACTAGGTACGCCTAAGACCCATTTCTCCTTTGATTCCTCTATTGCTTCGAACCTTCACTGATTTGAGCGTCAGAGTCCTTGTAGGTACTCATCCCGGCGACCCCGAGCCAGCAAAGGAGCTCCAAGATCCAAATTCGTATAATAAGCATAAGAGTTAATCTCCTTACTAACAAGTTAGTTTGGTTTATTAACTTAAAATTTTTTTTGTACTCATTCAGACCAGGTACATGGTCCAAAATATTTATAGAAAAAATCATAAGAAAATCATAATCATAATAATGCTAATAATCAAATCAAGCACTTTTTTTTGCCAATGTCTCGGGTGGCACGTTGGTTTCAAGTATCAATTTAAAATCTTCTGAACTCAATTTTAAATCTTGTTTTTAACTTCTTTTTTATTTTCTTCTGACGAAGGGTATCCAATTTCGGAAGCAGTGAGAGTTTGAGTTCCCTCGTCATTCACACGGACACGGCCAATGATCCTCTCGGATCGGAAAAGTTCCTTGGCGGGCTTCTACTTAGCTATATTGGGCTTTCATTTGATAGGCCCAAGAGTCAAAATGGGCCTGCTCTACATCAATGAATCATTGGGCACCGAGATTTTATGGACAAAAATGCCCTCCGCCTAAACGCAAAACTGATTCTCCGTTTCACCTGTTCCACGCTGCCGCATGCAAACCAGGTAAGATTCTTTTACTTCTTTCTTTTGTGTTTTTTATTCCCTTTGATTCTCTTTTCTTCTCAATTCGTTCTCTTTGTGCTTCAATTTCAATTTCTATTTCTATTTCTATTTCTATTTATTGAAAGAAAATTGTGCTACGGATTTGACCAATTCGTCATAAACTACCTGTAACTCCTCTCGATGAAGAGGAAAGATAGTGAATATACAAGCGAGGTTTTCATTGTTTACTTGACGATCGTTTATAATTTAATTGTTATGCATTAATTTGGTAAGTTTTTTATATTGTCATTCAATAACATCATTTTATATGAGAATATTTGATTGGATGACCGTGTAAAAATTTTACAGTATAAAAAAAAATTGCAATTAAACTCTATATTAATCTGTTCTTAATAATGCCTATTTTTGTTATTTGTCTTGCACCCCTACTGAGCTTATTTGGAAGCTATCTTAAGTATCGCCATCCTTTTCCATTATTATTTGCAATGGAAGACTTCGACAAAAGACACAAAGCGGTTAATTAATTAAACTTCTCGATCTTAGTTTAATTTATTTTCGTTGATCACATTACTTTTATGTTGAAAAAAAAAATTCTTCTTTGTTATTTATTTTATGGTGGTTTCTCAAATATTTCATGGGTAAATACTTTATGTTATTTAATTTATTCATTTTTGATAATTTATATAACTAAATTTATTAAATTTTATTATTATTTTATGATCTAATATGACATGTTAATGAATTATATGATCTCATGTAATAAATTAATATTTGTTAATACAATATTTGTCAAGTGGTGTATCGTAAGCTCAAATGATTCTTAAATCTCTAAATCTCTTATAAGTTAGTTCTTTTAATGATTTGACTAATGAAAAATTTATTACGATAATACAAAACATGAAATAATAATAAAATTTAATAAATTTAATTATAAAAATTATAAAAAATAAATAAATTAAATAACATAAAATATTTTACTAGTATGAAGCATTTATCCGCATATAAGCAACCACCTTTTTCTAGGGAATAAATACATGGTTTCTAAACGAGTTGGTGGCTTTTTCACGTATTATAGTAAAGGTAGCAGTGGCAGTGGCAGTGGTAGCGACAGCAACAACATTCATCTACTGCGTTTTGAGAGACAACCTAAATCGCTTGATAACTCACCAAACTCACCAAACGCTAAGCACTTTTTACCCGAGTCCATGTAATAAATGCTAATATTCATGTAGTTGACTGTGAGCTTTTTTCGGACCCTCCAAAATCTGATATCTTTATTAAATTTTTCTATATTGCTATTTTTTTTTCTTCACTCAATTACTTTGTTGCTATCGGAAAATTCAAATGTATACGAGATTTATAGATATAAATGACAAGTACGTGGTGTTTTGTTTTCTTACATAAACGTGTGATTTGAAAAAAAAAATAATAATTATGACATTAATGACTAACTTGATTTTAAATATTTTTAAAATTTTTGTTAATCCTTATTTTTTAATTTAAAAAATAATTTTATGTCAATTTTTTTTTGTAATTACAAAAAGAGTCAATTTTTTTTTGGCAGTAAAAATCACATCTTCAAAATACTTTCTTTTCTCTACCTAATGAGAAAAGCAAACCGTTCTTCAACCCTAAATCCAACAAGTAGAAGTGCAATAGCTCCCTAACATTTTTCCTCGCCGCCACAGCCTCTTTCTTCGACAACACTCAGATGGTGCGTCTCCTCCTCCCTATTAGAAATGCAAACGTTAATGATGTATTGTTTTGAGAAATGGATTGGGATCACAGTAACTAGTAAGGACATATCAGGTGGCACATTTGTGTTAGAACTTTTATCAAATTGAGTTTAATACTTATCTTATTTATTATCTTATTTATTATTATTTTATAAAAATAATCAAATCAAAACAGACTTTCAGTTTTGAATTATAGGATTTGAAATCCTCCTCCTCCTCCAAATAACAACCTTCAGTGTCGTCGGTTGGTTATGGAGATATTTTTTTTTTGCTTGTTTTGATATTTGTTGAATACTATTATGTGTTTTGTTTTTAATGCGACTTCATCCGCTTATTCTAGAAATTGTAGCCCTTCATCTGGTAACATTAGAATATTTGTATCTCCTATTTGATAGTATTGTTTTTATCCGATGTGGGTCTTTTGAGCGTATTGCTCTAATATTTATTTTAAACTTTTAATAGTGAGTAGGATTTCATCTTTGAAATTCTTTTCGTGGAACTCTTTTACTGTACCCATTGATATTTCATAGTGAAAATTTTTTTCGACTAGATCCCGTGGATTTTTGTTCCTTTCATTGGAGGTTTTCTACATTCAAAATTGGTGTGTACTCTCTCTATTTTGCCTATCTAATTTTTTGCGTTCTTGGATATATTGTTTGCCATATATTACGTTTCTCATAGGTTCAATTCAAGCGGGAAATGTTATTATTTCCACTACGTGCTTGTGATTTTTTCTACTGCATATACACGTCTTTCCCGAAAGCTGACATCAAAGTTGTTTTGGATCTTGAAAAATTTGCTTGATTGAATGATGGAGCCTAATTATGGTAGGATGATCTGTTTGAATGACACTATATACCACAGATGAAAAGGTAAGATGAAGGATCTACTGTTCGTTAAAAAATTACATCTTTTGATGTTTTCTACATAGAAATCAAAGAATAAATCTGATGAAGACCGGACTTTTAAGCACGAGATGGTTTGTGATTTTATTCAACAATGGGTAGATGATAATTTTTTGAATCATATTGTTAATGATTCACATGCTAAAACTTTATGGGAAAAGCTTGAAAATTTGTATGCCTCCAAGATTGGGAAAAACAAATTACTTTTTATCATCAATACAAGCAACCTCTTAAATGAATTTTTGATTTTGGCCATTTCAATCCTTCTCCTCTCATATTTCAATAATTCTATTTGCCTTAATTTCTTTGTTAGTTTGGAAAGGTCAATTATATGTTAGTTTACTAATCTCTCCCTCCGGTGAAGATCTAACCCACCTATGGCCATTTTTACCATCTCTGACTCAACGACATTTGTAAAGCGTCTATTTTTTAATGCCCTAAACCGAGCCAAATAATCATCTACAGGCTCTACACTTCCTCTTCTCACTATGAACAAGTCCGTTAGATTAATTTTGGTCTCGCCCCTAAAAACTTGCTCGTGAAAACGTTGTTTTAATTGAACCCGTGTATGGATTGAATTACGACAAAGGTTTGAGAACCAAGTGAAAACATTTTGTGAGTGAGGAGGGGAAGTATCTCATCTTTAGATACTCATTGGTGGCCACTTCCCCAATCTCTAAAGTGTACCTAGCCACATGCTCAATGGTCGACTTACCACTTTCCCCAAAAAACTTAGTGAGTGCTTTTGGGGACTTCCAACCCCCAGGCATTTCTATTTGGTGAACATACTCCGGGAACACCAACTCAAAAAATGTTTAGTTAGCGTACCCAACATTGAAACTGAACCGGTTAAGTATTTGCCCAACCATTCTAGTAATGTTTTGGTGCCACCTAGGTTATTTTTGCCTTATTCTATTTGCTATTTCTTCAGGGTTCTGATGGCAACCTACTAGGTCAACTTCATTGGGCACGACCTTTTCCCCTGGGGTCGGTATTTCTCGTTGGCCATAACGACTTTGAGGCTCGTTTATATTCATCATAGCAGTGATCCTATTAACTTGCCTTGGAAGTTGTTTGATCCTGTGATTGTTATCATGAACCACACGATTTATGATTATGGTAATTTGTTGAGTCATCATGTTGGCTAACTCATGATAGTTCTCTAAGGTGTTGCCTTTGAATTGTCAACGACTCGACCGTATGGATTGGTTAATTTGTGGGCATTATTCTTGACATCTCAGGATAAATGGGGCCTCCCCTAGGCCCACATGCCACATTTGGAAACGCTGCCATATTAGACGCGACATACCCCCATAGGCTAAATTTGGAAAAATGGTCTTCGTTATTGCTGTGTACGAGGAGTTTTGATATTGATATGGATAGTTTTGTATATTCGACCCTTGGGTACCCATTGGGGGTACATATCCTAGAGGTGTGTAATCCTGAGGTAATATTTACGGGGAAACCGATCCACTAGCCATATTGCTAATATTAGGGGGATAATGAAATATTTCTTTCCTCTCGTGTTTGGCATATTTGTGTCAACACAGGATCTATCGACACAGGCAAGGAAGGGTGAACAGAATTAATCTCACCCTTGTGTTAACGTCTGCAGAAGAAGCCATTTGTGATGCTGCAGTACCACTTTGAAAACGCATAAAATGACGTTAAACACAAGTATTCCAAACCAAATTCTCATAGATAGGGTCCTACTGGACGTGCCAATTTGTTTTATGGGAATTTTGGTCCATAAATGATTATGGATCGTTCACCATAAAAATCAAATAAAGTTTTTGTAAGATAGGGATTACAAAGTAATTCCTCCTATGTCAATGTGGACCCTTTTAGCATAAGTGCGAGTTTGGAAGAAGATAGAAATTATCAATGATAAAGAATAGTTGGAATAACTTTGGATATTGTATAAATACAAGATCGAATTGATGAATAACAAACAAAGTAAAAGAACTTGAATGAAAAATCACTAATCCTATGAAATTGAAAGACGAAAAAAATAAATAAAAAAGAAATTACTTGATTCTTCTCCTAAACTCGAAAAGTCTCTTGGAACATGTATGAGTGTGTGAGAATTCACAAGTGCTTCTTCCGATTTGATTCATCCCCGGGCGTCCTATTTATAAGCTTCATGGTCCTCATGCATGCTCGCCATGTGTACACCGACCGGTTGGCACTTGCTCCCGCATCTCCACTTCGTTCACTTAGCGGAATCTTCATTAATCATTCTTTTGAAGTGTGCGCACGTTTCTTATAATTGCTAAACACTTCTCTATTGGCTCCACTTTCTGCGTAACTTCCTTAATTTAAAATTTTAGTATTTCAAAAGTATGCGCCAACGGTTACTCTTTTCTTTATAGCCTTCTAATGGAAGACAAAAATGACAACTATTACCAACCTCTAAAATTTATTCAAGTTTCAGAGAGGATTTCCCATTTTTAGGTCACCTGAGCGATCTTATCTTCATGATCCTCACATTTGTCGACCATTTCATACCATTTTATCATTAGCTCATTACTTGTCTATGGCTTCAATCATTATTCATTTATTTGGTTGACACTTATACCCTTTGGTTCCTTTAAGGTCGACTGACATTGTTGACTTGCATCGTCGAGATTGATGAACAATGTTGATTGGTCTTATTCTATCTTAGATGACTTGTTAGTCATTCTTGTCCTTTTAATATTCCCTTATATTTTACTTAAATATCCTTGTTTCAAAACTCTTGTATTTCCTTATGCATTATTTTTGGTATAACACAATCATATTGAATTTCCCTCATCCTAAATATGATGTTTAGAGTATTGATCTCGCAATTCTTTCATTTTCTAATATTTTTGAGAATTGAGTTGTGATTTAACAACGATGTCATTGCTGACTATATCTTTTCCTTCCTATAAGACACATTTATCTCCTGCTTATGTGTGACGGTATTTAATAAAACCATTTGATTTACTTTGTTGCTTCTCTTTGTTTTTATGTTTTCTACTGTGCTAATTACTATATATGCTTAGAAATTTCTTATGCACGTGTGTGTCTCTCTGAGGTTGTTGTGGAATCTACCACTTAAATTGATGGTCTTGTTTTTGTTTTGAAATTGAAGATTGCAAGCTAAAGCCCCATCCAACGAAGCGAAATCTGATTAGCACTGACGGTTGCATGAATTTGAAGGAAAGCCTGAATGCTAGACCATTTTTAATTTTATATATACATATGGCATGTGATTTGCACATGTGGAGGCAGGCATGTGCTTTTGTTCTATAATGCTCCGAATCCCATCTTCATGTGCAAGTAATTAGTTTTTAGAAATTAGTCTTCTTTTGTAGGCTATAGAATAGTAGTTGCTGATCTTGTAAATTAATCATCATAAGCTACTTATTTTTTTAATATGATTTGTATTTTTAACAGGAAATATCAAATATTCAATTATTACAACGATATGCCACATAATTTTTATTAAAGAATCTGGAAATAAATTGGTCCTTATATATTTCACTTAACTTTTGAAATCAATCTCCTATTTGCAGCAATAAAGTTTTTGGTCCGAAGCACCTTGATTTTGGTTGCTCTTTGTATGATCACGCACAGGCTTGCAGTGGTCTTCTTGGATCCAAAAAGTTCCTTGTTGGGCTTCTACTTAGCTATATTGGGCTGCACTTTCTTGGTATTCTTCTCATTTGTTAGGCCTAATAAACTAAAAATTAGCCTGCTCTCTATCAACTTTGACTTTGTCAATGAGCTCATAGCACATGAAGAAATCCATAACTTCTATTTAAAAAAAAAAAGCGTTGATGAATTTTTTTTTATTGAAAAATTAACATTTTGAAGTCTTTAACACATTGAAAATATGAAAAATTTTACATTCTAATTTTAACTCGTTAAATTTAAAAAAAAAATATTACTCTCTACTCTTCGTTCTTAATTGCCTTTGTTCATCTCCTTTTTGCCTCGTGTGCAATCCCCCACCTAGTGTGTGTCTCTTTCCTCCATTGTTATAGTGCAAACCATGAATTTCAACAAGTCTAAAGCATCGGAAAGGCCTCCAAATGCAACGGTGGCTCTAGTCAAGAGTACTTTGCAACAAAGTTTCATGAGTGGCGACGACAGATCTTCAACTCAACAACTAGTTGGTGGCAACACCAACTCTGTCAAGGGAACATCTTCGTCCCATCATAAAAAAGATTCTCATTCAAATACAATTGTTGGATATGCCTGAAAATTTCAAAACAAAGGAACCAAGACTCCAAATCAAGGCAACTTTTGGGAAGGTCATGTTGAGGATGACAATTGGGTACTGGGATTACCGACCAACAAGTAATCTTCCCCGAGTTAGGATGTCGAGTCTAAGTTTTGTTATTTTTATTCCACTTTATTTTATGTCTCTTCTTTAGCATTTTCATATTCTTTGCTGTTATGTCAGTTGGGAAATCCCTCTGCGTTAAAATTCTAAGTTTGGTGCTAGGACCTCCTTGTATTTGTTACTCATTTGATTAATAAATGCAATATTTTACCTTTGAAAAAATAAATTCATCAAGATATATTGTGTGTCTATATATTAATAATATAAGAGTAATGTTATATCCTCTTAATTCATTCTTCTCATTATCCTCCTTTGTGCATTAAATAAAGTAATAATTAGTTACTTATTAAGATTTTTATGTGTTGATTGTATTTTTTTAAAGTAAATTAATTTGAATTTTGCTAACAAGTGTCATAACGGTACTTGATAAGGAGGTTAAACTCCATTCGATCCACTTTATCTGACACTTTTACATTTTTGGTATATTGAAAAATTAATGTATCTAGACACAATTATTGTCCAAATATATTATTTTTTCAATGTACTAAAAAAGTGAAAGTGACACAGATCCTTAGAAGAAGTAAAGTTTTGGTCGTATTTAATGTTATTTATGTGTGTGAAACTTTAAATGCTTACCCTTCTATAAATATATTTCAACTTTAAAATCCTTAACAATGACCTTAAAACACTTATTAGTTTTTTCCCAATTCATTTAGTACTCTTTATTCTCTAATAACTAACCACCATTCAATTTTAATATATTCACAGATAACTATTTATTTCTTTAATCTAGATAATATTTTTTTTTGTAATATAGTATTATTAAATGTAAGGAGAGGAAGTGAGTGTGTAAATCAAAGATAATAAATAAAAATAAATATACTAAATTTGAGTAATTTTGTAAAGTATATTTCTCAATTTTTTTTTACTTTACAAATTTTCAACTATTTTTTTAAGTATCATCGCATTACTCAAAGTGAATAGATAATAATAAAAAAAAAAACAGAAATAAGAGATCACGCATTACGTTACACTTTACACGAAAATTATATGATTCATTCAATCACATTAAAGTTTGACCGGTCTCAGAAAGACCCAAGCCAACCGCATCAAAGGCATACGTCTGGCCCACACTTGTTACGTGGCACTCTAACCAGACAGGTGCAGTCAGAGAGGTGAGAAATCACTTCCAAAAAAAAAAAAAAAAGGTTGAGAAATGGGAACACAATCACAAAACTCGTCTCTCTCAATTTTCCCACGTGATCATTAATTTCCATCATGGATACACCGTCGTCTCCTCTTATAATCCTCCAATGTCGACCATACTGCCACCTGTAATATCATCATCACCATCATAATATCCCTCAACAACATTCTACACCTTTCAATCGAATCCAAATTTGTCTACCTACCATAAGGTTTATCACTACCAAGTTATTTCTTATGATAGTAGTATAGTTTTACAGACTAAATCGTTAAATTGAGTAATTGCATAATTACCCTTTGTCACATTAAATACCCGAACATTCGGCTAGAAGAAAAGAGATACTAGTAGTACCTAATTGAGATTAATGTTCCTATATATTTTAAACCTTGAATTGATTCACTGTTTGAAAGTGCTTAAGAATATGAACAAAAGCTTTACATCATGATCTCAAAAAAAGCAAAAGCACTTATATATAAAGTAGTACAGGTTGTACCGACTCAACAGTGAACAATATGGGTAAAATTAAAAGGCTGCGGGAAAGCCACGTGTGTATTTGTTTGATTTGGGCCAGTTTAAGACAACACAAGGGATGTTGTTGTATAAAATTAAGCACGTGAATGGACGAGTCACATTATCCATGAGCTTGTAAATAATTTGAGACCAGGCTTATGGTTATGGGTATTCGGAAAAGAACAATCAAAGCACGAAATGGATAAACATTTATGTATTCGATCAATTTATTGAAATTGGACTAGGTGAAAGTTCTTGGGGATGTTGTTTGACTGCATTAATGATATATCAGATTTTCTGGCTATTAGAAAATTGAATCGGGTCTAACTCAACCCAAAAATTAGTTACAACAGTGATGATTGTCTCACATTTATAAACACGTGATAAACCATTGTTCCAAGTAATGTAGAACTTAATACGTCCCCTCATGCTCAAGAACTAGACGTTGCTTGGAACTGACTCTGATACCATATTAAGGATCAACTTTCTCAAAAGTTTAAACTGATGGAAGAAGGCAATTTAATGATTATATATATTTGACATTGGCCTCACACATGGTTGAATTGTGATGGGTGATATGAAGGGCATAGTTGTTTTTTACAATATTATCTATTAAAAAATGTTTAACTGTATTATACTACTGTTAATGTTAAAATAGTTTAGATAACAAAAAAAAAAAAGTAAAAATAGTTTTATAGTTCGATCGTTTAACTATTTATTGTCACATAAATAAATGTCTGTCTCTCATATTTATCATCTTAAAAGTTTCACATACATATCTCAAAATTAAATAACAATATATAGTTCTTTTATATTACATTACATAATGATTAAACTCATTAAAAACTTGAGGGGTGTAGTTGAACAGTAGAGTCTCATCCTCTGTTAATCAAATGTCAGGAGTTTGATCATTGACTTTGGGTATGGAGCAATCTAAAATTTTTTGGCTAATTGTTATTAGAATCACGCCAATGGATACCTTGGTCACGTAACAAAAAATAAAAAATAAACTCATTAAAAGATTTAGTGATTATATAAAACTTTTGCGCTCGTCATCGCTTATAGTTTAGGGTTGTGTTTGGGAGAATAATAGTGGAAGGGAAATACAATAAGTGAAATGACCAAACTTATATGACTATTGTTTGGAAGCAATCTAGAGGGGAGTGAAATGGTTCAAGAGGGTCTCCTTATCCTTCTCTTGCTACTCAAAGTCTTGGGTTGCCTTGTCCCCCCTTGTCACTCAAAGCCCTAATTTTAAGACCCTCCAAATTGGTGAGTCAAGGAGAGAATGAGTATATATATATATTTTTGTTTTCCTCGTTAAACATCCAAACATAAAGATGACATTATTTGAGTCATCCCTTGCTTTATCTCCCCCACTAGCTTCCATATTAGTCATTCTATTTCAACTTTAGTAATACCCCACACATAACCTAAGTAGGTTGAATGGTGTTTCACGGGTCATTCCAATTTCCTATATTTGGTTTATAATTATATTGATGAAGGAAGAAAAATAAGAAAAAATAAAAACAAAAAGAATATTTATATTATGGATTTAAGTAAAAGAATGTAAAAAAAAAATCAAAGGAAAGAAAAATATTATTGTTACGAGCTAAAATCACAACCTAAACCCTACAATGGAGGAAGCTGGACCTCACATTCTCACGTGCACCTGCCAACCCAAGAGACAAGTTCCAAACACTTGCGCTAACGGGAGGTTGTAACACAAGCTGGATGAGAGCAACCTACCAAGTGTGCTCAAGGGTGAAGGCCTAAGACCCCAGACCCGACTTGGTATATAACTCAGTCAAGACGGAAACAATGCACCTTCCTAGATGTCCCTAACAGACTGCATGATCAAATCCAAGATAAGTGGGACAGATAAACATTCAAGATAAGCAGGAACAACTATTTGAATTTTTCACAACTCTATCTCAAATAATCGACCTAACTCAACTATAAAAGTACATTGACCTAAGGTCACCAAGTATTACATCCTAGAACACTCACTAAAATCCTTGTGCTTACTTGAGCGTCGAAGTGCCTTTGCTTGAACACCTTGTCACATCTCACTCCCACCAGGAACTTAGTGTTAGAGCTTTCGTTAAGGCGCCTCCTCATACATCCACTGTTTTCAGGTAACCTCGCTCTTAAACTCGAGTTTAATTAGAACAATTATCATGATTATTTTTTTAAATTTCAAATCGCGGACTTTCTTTTCTCATTAATTTTATTTTTACTTTCTATTATCTCTTTTTTTCACACATGTGGACGCAAAATACTCCTCTAACATACGATTTTCTTTGCAAGTTTTTTACAACCTCACGTAGAAGTTTTCACTCATGGAAGGTAATGATGTGGTTTGAGGTCAAATTCGTATTATCATTTGCCTTCACTTTCCCCCTTTCTCTACTTAATTACTCCACTATACGAATTAGGGGCTCCAACTAACCACACTTGATTGAAGCCATGGATGAGGTAGTGTGTCGAATGTGCTGAAGAAGAATCTGTCATTGTAAGTGGAAGATGTTAAGAATAATTTATGTTAATGATTTGATTTGATTGATTTGATTCAATTATAATCTTTTAAATTGATTGTAATTTATTTTTGGCCGTTGTATTTTGGTCGTTGAGTCTTCAGCCTATAAATAAGCTCAGCCTCCTATGCAAAGTAACTCAGACAACTCAGATAATACAATTGTTATTTCTCTGTTATTTATCTCTCTCCTATATTTTTCTGTGCCTCATTTATCTATTTCTCCATGATGTTTAACATGGTATCAGAGCCATGGCACCCTCCGTGAGCAATCTCGTCTCCGCTACTTCCACCTTCGCCGCTCTTTCCTATTGCCATCATTGCCACCACCTTCGTCGCCTTTGCAGCCTTCATCGTCGCCTCCTGCCAGGTCCACGCTGCCTGCCGCTGCCTCCGTGCAGTCTTCAATGTTGCCTATCATTGTTGCCTTTGCTGGGTCCGCCTAGCTCTCGATGTTGCCTTTGTTAGTTCCGTTCAACTCCTGATGTTGCCTCCGTTGTTACATTTGCTGGTTCCACCCAGCCACAGTTGCCTTCGCTGGTTCCGCCCAGTCTTTGTTGCTTTCGTTTTGTTGGTTCCGCTCCACTCAACCCTCCATTGAACTATGACAAGCTTAAAGCTCGGAGAGCTTTAACTTGAGGGAGGGTGTTAAGAATAATTTATGTTAATGATTTGATTTGATTGATTTGATTTAATTATAATCTTTTAAATTGATTGTAATTTATTTTTGGCCGTTGTGTTTTGGTCGTTGAGTCTTCAGCCTATAAATAAGCTCAGCCACCTATGCAAAGTAACTCAGACAACTCAGATAATACAATTGTTATTTCTCTGTCATCTATCTCTCTCCTATATTTTTCTGTGCCTCATTTATCTATTTCTCCACGATGTTTAACAGAAGAAAAAGAAATCGAAATCGTTGATGAAGAACCAAGGGATTCTGTGATTGGGGAAAACGCAACATTGGAAGCTAGCAATGATCGACCTCATAGATGCAATGGTGTCGTCAAGAAAAAGCAAAAGCATGCGCAGCAGTGCTCTCTCGATCAAAGAGCTTTGATTCCATAACAACACCTGATCAAAGCCATAGATGCCATGGGAAAGAGAGAACGTGAGCTTAAGCAAGAAAGTGAGTAAACTGCAAATGAATCTCTTGAGAGTTGTATTGCACATGAAATCTGTTATATACACTGAGGAAAACAAAAAAAGGAAATAACTAACTACGTGCCAAGGTGGCACTAGAACAACTAACATGTGATAAATATGAACTAAACTATGAGACTTGAAATATCTTATTTGTTTCATAAAACAACATTATAGATGCGACTTTTAAAATAATAGAAGTAAAAGTCAAAAAAGTATATGTATAATCAATGTACAGTCAATGATTGTATAAAATAATTTATAGACATGTTATTGAAATTATAAATGGGTTAATCTATTCCATTGACCTCAAAGTTAACTAATATTACATATTACCCTTCGGTTTGTCGTACTTATACCGACACTTTCACGCATCTATTTAGTGTCACGTTTACTAGACGAATCAGTGTTATATTCTATAAACATATATAAGGGCATAAAATATAATATCACATAGCCTCATTCTTATCTCATATACCAAAACAAAAAGCATAACTTCAAGAAGGTGGTAAATGTGTTTGCAAATCATGAATTCAGGTGTCATATGGCCTAACTTTGGGGAAGGACTGTGTATTTCCATCTAATGTTAAAAAGAAATCATGATGAGGTGCATGGTTGTGTAACACGGTAAATTATAAAGTTACACTTATTATATCAAGGTAAAAAATATATATTTTTAGTACTTTAATTACACCTGATTATTAGATTTGGTCCTTTAATTTTAATTTCATATATTCAATTTAGTCCTTATATGTTTCAAATTCTCATCATTTTAGTTTTTCTGAGTTTCAAATACTATCAATCTAACCCTTTTACATTTTAAATTGGTATTAATTTAGTCAATTTTTTTTTTTTTTAACTTTCGATTTGATTAGTGTCTCTAGCTTCGAGACTTATTTTGACTCCCTTAATCCTTTAAATTAACTCTTAAAGTTTTTATGAAAGTTTAGATTAATTTTTTGTTATCTTAAAAATGAATACCTAGTTTGATTCAAGTTCTTAAGAATAATAATATATATTTATATTTGTTTTGATTTGATATACATTATGTTTGATTTGATTTGATTATAATTTATTTTTGGCCGTTGTGTTTTGGCCGTTGAGTCCTCAGCCTATAAATAGGCTAACATTCTATTATAAATTTAATCTCTGATATATAGAATCATGTTATCTTCTAACATGGTATCAGAGCCATGGCATTCTCCATGAACCTTCTCCTTTTCTCCCTCTGCCACTGCCATGGCATCTTCCTCTTGTGCAGTCCTCTTACACTGCCTCTCCCCACAGCCTCCTCCTCCTGGCGCCTCCCTCTAGCGTGCTGGTCTCTAATGGCACTGACCTCCGCACATTGCTCCGCACCACCAGAGCACCACGTGACCTCCTTAATTGTGGATGCTCGTAAGGTGGTTGATAAAATGCCTGAGAGTGTTAGCTGTGTAAAGATTCACAGCGTAAAGATTCACAGCCGCACAACCAAGATCCGTCGCCGTTGCCAGATCCATGCTATTCTCTAAGTTGCCTATTGCTGCGTCCGTGCAATCTCCGTAAGTTGCTTATTGCTGCCTCCGTGCAGTCTCTGATGTTGTCTGCTGCTGCCTCCGTGCAGTCTCCGATATTGCCTATTGCTGCCTCTGTTGTAGTCTCCGTAAGTTGCCTATTATTGCCTCCGTGCAGTCTCTGATGTTGTCTGTCACTGTCTCCGTGCAGTCTCCAAAGTTACCTATCGCTGCCTCCGTGCAGTCTCCGATGTTGCCTATCGCTGCCGCTGTGCAGTCTCCGATGTATTCCGTATAAGTCCTTGGCTTTGCTCTTGTTTTCTCTTAACAACCTTCACTTGTGACAAGTTAAAAGCTCGTGGAGCTTTAGCTTGAGGGAGGGTGTTAAGAATAATAATATATATTTATATTTGATCTGATTTGATATACATTATGTTTGATTTGATTTGGTTATAATTTATTTTTGGTCGTTGTGTTTTGGCCGTTGAGTCCCCAGCCTATAAATAGGCTAACATTCTATTGTATATTTAATCTCTGATATATAGAATCACGTCATCTTCTAACACAAGTAAATTAAGGATGAAAAAGTTATGACTCGATCTTTACAATATAGTTAACAGAATTAAAATGATCGTGGTTTAAAACGCGAGAGAATCAGATAACCAAATCGGATAATTGTATATAATTCGAAAATCAAAAATGTAATTTAGGCCTTATATCTACCCAGAGTTCGAGGGAAAAACATGCTTTCACTAATGATACCATACATAGCTTTTGTCTTTTGTGCATTAAACCACCATTAAAGCCATTGATCAGGACACGTTCATTTAATTTAGATTTTAAAAGCCATCATCAACTCATCATTCTTATCAAATGCGTTTGATTCCTCTCCGCACTTATGTACTACTATATGTGCAAAGTTGTTGATGACTTTATAGCACCAAAATCTTTGTCTTTTCCTCTGTTTATCTGATTTTGACACCACTAATCTCTTTCAAGATTGATGCATGATTTCTGTACGAGAAAGGCATCTCATATGTGCCTTACCAATCATGCTTTATCGTTTTATTTTAGACCAAAATAAATAATGTTATCATGTTATGACTAAAAGCAAAAAGGTTCATACGGTAAATTGGTGTAGATTTATTCTGACCTTAAGTAAAAAAATTATTAAAAGGAAAAAAACATAGGAATGTAAGAATCTACTGGACATATATTAAAAAAGAGTGGTATTATTTGGACATTAAGTATAATATAGACACTCAGTTTTTCTTTCACATACATCATAAAATTGATTGTGGATCCTCCCATGATATGTGTACAAGATATGAAACATAATATCGACACCATATTTAATTGTTAAACATCGTGAAAAAATAGATAAATGACACACCAAAAAATATAGGAGAAAGATAGATAATAGAGAAATAATAATTGTATTATATGAGTTGTCTGAGTTAATTTATAATAGAAGGTGAGCCTATTTATAGGCTGAAAACACAACGACCAAAACTCAACGGCGACTTTTTTTCTCTTTTGCCCCCCTAACTGAGACAATTTACCAAAATATCCCTGTTTCAAAACATAATACGCAACTGCCCCTGTTTCGTCTGACGTGGACTCCGCGGCACGCGTGGACGTCCACGTCGGATTCGCCAACGCGGTAGGCGAATACACGTCAGATTCGCTAACCGCATTGGCGAATTTAGCTGAAATCAATTTGAACTAAATTCGCCAACGCGGTTGGCGAATCTGACGTGTATTCGCCTACCGCGTTGGCGAATCCTACGTGGACTTTATCATTCCTCTTTTGCCCCTGGTTAGTCCATTGGTGGTTGCGAAGCTTTTACTTACACAAAATTTAGCTTTTTAGCTAATAGCTTGCATGCTCTTTAGGGTTTCATGCTATCTATATTGAGTTCAATTGCAAATTTGTAGTAAATTATAACACAGAGATGTTAGAGCAGTTTATGTTATGTGCATCAGTGTAATGTAATTTGTATGGTATTGTTGTGGTGTGACATTTTAGCTCATATACCTTTATTATATGTGGTGTTTGTTATGTTTGGATCCATAATAATACACCATTGATTGTCATTATAGTGGTCATATTAATATAATCATAGCGGTCATAAAGTAG
>QANU01097938.1:174554-208682 GCA_003254905.1 Nissolia schottii
TAAATTCGCCAACGCGGTTGGCGAATCTGACGTGTATTCGCCTACCGCGTTGGTGAATCCGACGTGGACGTCCACGCGTGCCGCGGAGTCCACGTCAGACGAAACAGGGGCAGTTGCGTATTATGTTTTGAAACAGGGATATTTTGGTAAATTGTCTCAGTTAGGGGGGCAAAAGAGAAAAAAAGTCCTCAACGGCCAAAAATAAATCACAATCAAATCAAATCAAATCAAAATAATATATATTATTCTTAACAATGTCTAAATACCATTTTTATTAAGAAATGAGGGAAAATGTTAGAAATAATGATTTAAAATTTTTTTGGATGAGAACATACATAGCATCTGGACTGCAAGATTAATTTGAACTTTCCGCGAAATTGAACTGTTATTCGAATATAGTAAGAATTTGATTAAAAAAAAAGGTGTTAATTGTTTAATAAATCGAGAATCGAGAAAGAGCATAGCATATTGTGGATTAATCAGGGAAAGACAAAAAGGTGGAGAATGAGGTTCACGAAATTTACCACTGAGCTGTCCAAAAAGTTGATAAGGTTCGTATCCTGTGTTTGTTTGGACTTGGGAGTGGTAATCCATTACGTAATTAAGCTCGATGGGACAACGGCTTCATCCTCAAAACCGTTTAAAGTTAAGGGTTGTTTAACGTGTGTCCTAAAGATAAAAAATGTAAGGTGAAAAAATTTGTTGTTTCTCAATGCATATAATATATTGAAAAACTTTAGAATTTTACTCTTTAAATAAAATGTTTTCATTTTTAATAACTTAAAGAAGTATTTTAAGAACGTTTCTTAGTTTTTTCTGTAAAATTAATTGAACCAAAGGTTTGCACTATTCTTTTGGATAAAATTTAATGTGCAGTTTTCCACTGAATTCGTAGGTTCATTGCACATGAAAATGCCAAATTCTGAGGATGACACCTGTGAATTTGATTAAAAATTTAGTCCCACCTCATCATAAGTGGAAGTCTATCTCATTAATTACTTACTACCCACGTTCTCAAGTGTATCTGTCTATTTTCGTATTTTTATTTTTATATTGCATCATCATATCAATTTTTTTATATCACTATTTAATTAAAATCATAAAAAATGGAGGAATAAATTCCCAACGATAAATAAAAATAAAAAATTAATAAAAATAATTTTATAAATATTTTTTAAAAAATTAAATTTAGTTTTTTTAATATTCGTACATAGTTAAAACTAGATAGTTATTTAAAAATAAAAATAATTATTTGATTGAGAAGATATGTTTAGAAGATACTAATGTGACATGCCTCATATTAGGCCAGTTAATTTATTACTAGAATTATGAAATTATGTGGATTATTATTCAAAGGGAAATTAACTCGATATATTGTCAACTGTCAAAGCCTTTTGTGGGCTCAAAAAGCTTGCCCCACCATGGGTCTTCAGTCTTTATCCGGATAAATATAGAAAGGGTAAGCCCTTGTGAGACTTTGACCACAGTATTTCCAATATTGTTTTTCTCCTCCTATGGAGTCACTATCATCAAATCACCATGCCAAGATTTCGTCTATGGTTGTCCCCTCCAAAGATCCTTAGTTGACAAAAAAACAGAAAAATAGAGTACATCTATATATCTGCAAGCACTCACACCTAACGCATCTACACTGCTTTGTTTTTACAGTGGGTAATTAGCATGATCTAGTTTTAAGGTTTCTTAAAATAACACATTTTTTTTAATAAAGGTAGGGATTCATTTTATTGATGAAAAATAAATTATAGTGACCAAAACAAGCACAACAAAATGCCAACACATGACAAAATGGAAGTCTCTCAATAATTAAATATTAGTCTAATTAATATCTTTAATAAAGAGTGAAATAAATTATCTTGAGCCTCTCATACTCTTCAACAGAACCATGAAGATTAAATAGTTAATTGAGTTAAAACATATCGTTCTAGATTTTTTATGATTAGAGGGAGCCATTGCTTGTCCGGAGTGAGTCCCACCAAGGCGGCTAACACCTCTATATAACTCTCAAAGGCGATAGAACTGGTTGTCAGATAGGGCTTTCCACCGCAAATAGGGCACATTGAAGCTTCTAACTACAATGAAAGATCTCGATCACAATACTAGCGGCACGGGGACCACGTGTGTCGGTGCTCGCTGCGGTGAGTAACCGGAGAATCAGTGCTCGGAGGGCTTGCATGGGGTGGCACCAACAAGCCATGCCATTGGCAGCACAACTATCTGCACCCGGTGGTACACAAGGACAACCCAACCCTAGTAGAATGTCAAGGCTTTCCCTTAGTCTTTATCTGAATCTATCTTAATTAGATGTTTTATTAATAATGATCTTAAAATGACATTTTACTTTAAAATAGGTATAAAATTATAATTCAACATCATGTTTGAATTGATAGTTTCACTTGTTGGCCTTAAAAGAATAAAACTTCTAGGTAAAATGATTTTTTGTTGACTGCAATGACACTTGGTTGTTATGATTAAGTGTTTAAAATTCGAAGGATTGTTGGAATGATTTTATAATGTACAGAGCAAATCACTCATAATTATTGATTGGTGGTCCTTCTAGAACTTATTATCTCATTTAGTCTTTTCATTTACCCTTAGCTTTTTAATAATTCTGAGTGATTATGTTTTTTTTTTTAATGAAAATGAAAATTTCATTGAAGAAGGCTCACCCCAAAATAGGGGAGTAGTTACACCTGTTTGAATACCACCGCAAACAATATAGAAACGACTAGATTACTTTTAAATAGAAACCTGTTATCTCACTGTGTGACTTACAATTAAGTGAAAATATTCCGACAAAGGGTAATTTTGTACATTTCTTTTTAAAGTAGAGTGAAATTTTGATATACCTTAAAACATCATTTATGCTATTTTACTACCCTTATAAATTTTATAATTTAACTATAAATACTTTTTTTAAAAATCTTTTATGTACTCATTATCTATACTAGTGAGGTTGTGCAAGCACCTCGTAACTATATATGTGGAGAGTGGGAACAGTTTTAAAATTGTGCTTTTTCTTTTGTTGGGGGTTGTTTTGCAACTAGGTTAAGGGATAGTGGGTAGTGGAAAGTGAAAAATAGAAAGTGAATGTACATAAATATTCTTTTTAATTATAATGATATGTAAATGAAAAAAATAAAAAACTAAGAACAAACATGAAAATATAATTAGAGACTAAAAGTAATTTTTTTTAAAAAAAATTTATCTATTAATAATATAGATTTGCGTAAGATGACGTTTTTAATTATTTAAGAATATGGTCAAGAATTAAGATGATAAGAGTTTGGACAACCTTCTTCTTTAAATTAATTTTTGAGGCTAAATTCAGTCTGCTCAATTATAAATTAATATTAGACACTATCTTGTGTTTGATATTATGCTTACCCTCACCACATATATCTAAGCCTACAAATTTCATGTTTCAAATGTACAATCATAAACCTAAGAAAGTGCATTAAATCTCCGTAACTTAAGAATATGGTCTAAATAACTTTGAGCTTGAATAACTCTCTTTGCTAAGCTAATTTTTGAAATAATTTAGTTATACTCAATTACGAGAGATGTACATGTCAAAAACCATAATTTTTAAAAAGCCTAAGCTCATTAGTAGATACAATTATTGGATGAATTAATCACTAACACATCTTCAAGTCTATGCCTACAATGTAAGAGGGTAGAATGAAAATGTTCATATATATCTTGTTAGTCCCAGGCCTTTTACCTAGTTAATTATTGTGCGATTACCGGAGAGAAGCTAGATCATACATACTCCTAGATTATGTAGATTAATTAATGATGGGATAAAAAACCAGGGAGAGAATTGGACCTAATTAGTCAGCGACGCGAGTCAAGGAGTGTGTAGTTCGATCGAAAACGTTGTCCCAAACTTGCTATTTTGGATAAGACATTTGAATATCGAGATCGTGCTCCTTGTTTCTTATTCCAAAATTGTTCAGGTAAATGTCATATTGGGTCAGTTTATGTTGGACCATGTATAAACTGTGAATTAAGATCATCTAAATTAATTTTTTTTTCCTAATGTAAAAATGTGAGATATTATTTATCTTTTGATCAATATAATGTGGATGGTGGGTGGAATTTAGTCCTTATTAAATTATTGATGGGTGAATTTTTAACCAAAAAAAAGTCTTAATTTTTGTTATTTTTAAATGTGAATCAAATTAAATTTTGTGTTTAATCATATTTTATAAATGCGCGTGAGTTAAAATAACGTTAATATTTTTGATTACAGTTCATCGTAGTAAGCACAAAAAATTTAATTTGATACATATTTAAAAACAAAAGGAATTAACTTGAACTTTTTCTTTGTTAGAAACCAATTAAACACATCAATACAGTGATCAAATTGAATCTTTTACCTTTTTTATTTTTAATTTTGCTAATTAATGTCCAAATAATAAGTTTTTTGAGTTTTTATAACTTTTAATATATCAAAATTTTTAAAAATTTTACTTTTTAATAAATACTTTCATTTTTAATTCTTTAAACAATGCCATAAGGCCCTTTTTAGCTTTTTCTTTTCCTTTTTATCCAAATGAAAGGAGAATACAATTTTGTGTTTTTTAGTTATATTTTCTGCATCTAAACAAAAGTTACAGTATTAAACCTGCGTTAATTTCATCTTCTAAAAAAGTCCAGTTTCAATCCATATCCACATTCTTCAAACACATTAAAAATCACTTACTTTACGTAAGCATTCAAATTGAAAAGACATTTTCACACGTGACAAATCAGCCGCTGTGATACAAAAACTATAAACGAAAATTAGCCTCAATGATTTTTCCCCCTTCTAAAAGGTGAGTTAGCCGCCATCTACTTTTTCCAAAGTAGTAAAATAAAATTTGAAAATATGGTACTTGTGGTAGTGGAAACGTGAAATGTATGGCTAGGCAA
This sequence comes from Nissolia schottii, assembly GCA_003254905.1. Lineage (NCBI taxonomy): Eukaryota > Viridiplantae > Streptophyta > Magnoliopsida > Fabales > Fabaceae > Nissolia > Nissolia schottii. The sequence continues at coordinate 179,490 of QANU01097938.1, forward strand.
AATCTCCATTGTTGAAGCTGCGAACAAATGGGCAAGGTGTGGATATTATCCTTTCCAATGCCAGAGAGATATATAAAGAATGCATAAAAATCAGCATATCCAACGCAGGTTAACAGCTCTCTCTTAACACTGCTACAACATTCGTTAATTGATTTTTTTTTACATTAACTAGTAGGAAAATTAATATAATATCATTCTAAATTATTGAAGGATATATGTGGTAACACAAATTTGAAAGACTAATGGAGAAATACCGTCGCATCACGAATTTGTGCACAGATGAAACTTTTACCGTATGAATTAGGGTCCTATTGAATATGAAAATGTCTCGTATGAACACTATTTTTGGATAAAATATGCCTCATATGAACACTTAACATACAGGCTTCATGCTTGCATGCCATTTATTTATTTACGAGTGAGAGAATTAGTTATTTTTTTGTGTGTATGTTAAGTTGATTTTTCATTTTAAGCCATTAGAATCAATGTTAACATACTAAAGTGAATGTTTTTCTGTTAGCCAAAGTTAATTGTGACAACCTCTTGTCAATAATCCAACCACACACTTCGCTTTTAAATGGGAAAATTTGATTGGAATTTTTTACTTTTTATTTATAAATACCTAAACTCTATAAATATTAAACCCAACATATTGGCTCAAACTCCTCCGGATATTATAATCAACCAAAAGTCATATTAAGCATGTGATGGGTGCCACGGTTAAAAGCATTTCTTTCTTTTGGTTGCAGTTGATAATATTAACTAATAGCCACGCGTGTACATGAAAATCGAAGAAAGTGGGTCCGGGTCAGGATGGGGATCCGGATATTGTTAAAACGGTGGGCTGGACCCAGTTACCCACAGTCCACAGAGCGCAGATATTGCGTGTCAATGGGTCCACAACTTATAGAAGAAAAAGAAAAACCGCTGGAGACAACGTGTGAACGCTTGCCACGTAAGGTCAAGGAGTCAAAGGTAGATTGTGGGAGGGACACGTGTGTGGCTATTGGAGAGATTAGTGTTAATTGCTGTCGTGGCATTGGCACTTGGCCTCACGCGCTTTTAGAACTGTAACCGAAGTTATGGGTTTTATCTAAATTTTCGTCAGTGATAATGTAATAAAACGTCATGCATGAGTCACGTGACGGGTCAATCCCGCCAAACACTCCAACAAGTTCAACCCCACCAGAGGCGCGTGTGAACTCATCATTAGCCGTATCCTTTGCTGCTAGGACCTGGTCTTAGCTGAGAGCATATATATTCATTAATAAAAATAAATAATAATACTAATTAATGAACTGAATTCAAAACAATTAATTAAAATTAATTTGAACTGATATAAAATTGAATAAACTTTGTTCGATCAGAAATATCAATGATGTCAGTATTATAGGTCAGAAATATCATCGATAGTCAATCTTAAATATAATAAGAGGTATTAATGTTGATAAATTATTTCATTTTAAATTTTTTAATAAATATCTTTAAGATATTCGTTAACTAAACTCTTATAAAAACATTAACTTTTTTGGATAATCCCAAGATATTCATTGTCGTTAATAGTAGTGGTTAATTTTTTGTAATAATTAATTTTATATAAAATAATATATTTTTCTATTTTTATGAGTAAAAATTGAATTCATATCATATAGATAAGAGACACAATGATACCGCCATACTACTCCTCATAGTTATCATAAAAATGTTATTAAAGATATTTTTACCTTCACTGTTATATTTGTTTTTGCATAAAGATGAAACTAAAAGATAAATATTACAGGTAAAGATTAAAAATTTAACCTAATTCATACGCTTTTGAAAATTAAATCCAGTTTTCCATTTGAACTTTATTATTAATTAGTTTAGTACACGTGTTATATACCCAAATTATTTTAAAATTGTTAATCTTATTTTTTATATAAATTATGCACAAAAATAGTTTAGACAAAAAAAAATTCTCCAAAATTAGTGGTAAAGAAAACTCTATTTTTAGTTAATATAAATCATTAATGATTTGAAATTTCAATTCTTGAATGGAGTCAAAGGGAAAAACATATTCAACAAAGTGAACGTCGCGAGAGACAAAGAAAACCTCTCTATTCAAATCAAACAGCCTCCATCCTTTTTGCCCAAATGGATATCCGACAAACACACATTTACGACTCCGACTATCAAATTTATCTCCTTTGTGGGTTTGGTTGTGAGCGTAGCATAGAGAACCAAAGACCCTTAAATGTTCATAGCTGGGTGCTTTACCATGAACGATTTCATATGGAGTTTTGCCATTGAGGACAGTAGAGGGTGTGAGATTAATCAAATACCCTGCAGTTAAAATGCATTCTCTCCAAAATCGAATAGGTAGTTTACCTTGAAAACGTAATGCTCGAGCAATATTCAAAATATGCCGATGCTTTCTCTCAACTCGCTCATTTTGTTGAGGTGTGCCTAGACAGGAAGTCTGATGGATGATTTCGTGTTGCAAAAAATATGGTTTCAAGCATGTAAATTCAGTTCCGTTGTCACTGCATACAATCTTAACACACTTATGAAATTGTCGCTCAATCAAGGGAAAAATTTTTATTATTGTAGCTGCTACTTCCCTTTTTTCTTTCAACAAGTATATCCACACTGCTCTAGAACAGTCATCAACCAGAGTTAAAACATAGGATGCACCACAAGATGATGTAGTTCTATAGGGACCCCACAAGTCGCAATGTATTAAATCAAAAACCTTTGATTATTGATTATTACTTAGAGTGAACTTATCTCTTGTGTGTTTGGACTTCTCACACGCTTCACAAATTTTATTCTTCCACTTACTGTTACATTTTTCACCAATATTAAGAAGACTATGTATAACTCTGAAAGACGGATGTCCCATTCTTTGGTGCCACAAATCAAGTTGATTCTCTACTTTGGATTGACAAGCCTGGACTTTGTGCACACTACGATAGAAGTAAAGCCCATCCTTCCGTTCACCCATTCCGATCAGCGTCCTAGAAGTGCGGTCCTGCATAAGACACAATTTGTTAGTGAACAATGCATCACACTCTACATCATCAATCAACTGTGATACTGAAATAATATTGCATTTTAGTTTTGGCACATATAAAACATGTTCAAGTTTGAGTCCTCCATTAACAATTACTACTCCTTTGTTGTTGGCCCATACGCACTCCCCATTTGGCAATTTTACTGAACATCCTGGGGAAGCTTCGAAGTTGACATAAGTTGCGCAAGTTTCCTGTCATATGATTTGAGGCCCCACTATCAATGATCTATTCTTTGTAATTTTCTCTACGCAATTGTATTTGCGTGATTATCTTTTTGGGATTGTCTTTCCCGTTCAACTCGTAAGGCAAGGGAGCCTTATTTGTCTCATCACCTTGAGTTTTTACGTTCTGGTTTGCTTCAAAATCCTCCTTTGCTTCTGCCATCTTTGTAGCAAACAAATACTGTGTGTTTATCGGATATCAGAGCTTGGTTCGCTCTGATACCATGCTAAGAATGTTTGTCCAATCTGTCTTGTCTGTTATTCACTAACCAAAATTGCATATATACAAATCACATGGAATGCAAACTTTCTAATATTAGCCTTCCTAATCTTTGGTCCTGTATCAATCCATGCTACTAATTTAGGATATGTATATATATGTTTCTATATTTGGTTCCAATCTTCTAATTGCAAATTGTATCCTTAATTGATTCTTATAATAAATTTTATCTTTAATTGTATACATTCCTATATTCCCGTAATAGAAATTATAGCTAAAGTCTTCCCTAAAATTACCCTAATATTACAAATAAAATTTGTGTAAATTTACTGTTCACTTCTATGACAATGATTGACCTTTTTAGCGGTCATCATGAGAATAGTGAAGTTGAATTTTTGTTTGTTATTTACTATGCGAAGGTCATATTATTAAAAAGTAAAAGATAAAATATTATTCTACAACAATTTACTTTACTATTATAAATTTTATCATGAAACTTATACTAGGGGTCTCCGAAAAGTAAAATTCTAAGGAAAAAGACTAATTTTTTTTAGACATAGTAAGACTTGCCTTTTCAAGAGGTTTTATTTTAAAAAGTAAATTGAAGTTTTTTCCTCTTAAAATGTAGTGTATTTTTTTCATTACGTTAATATTCATTTTAATTTTTTTTTATGAAACCACGTGAATCTTTTTATTAGAAGTCTATAAGGAGCCTGACTCATGTAAGCTTGATTTTTTTTACCGCAAAAACTCGAACTTAAAATCATTAAAAAAGGAATTAGAAAGAGAGAGTACTTATAAAATGGTATAGGAGTATAAAAATTCGGAAAGAACAATGAAGGAAATTCCAGTAGTATTGACAATAAAATTGAAATCTATTTTCGTTTCAAGATATTACAATTACTAATGCGTATGATAAGAAGAATTATTTCTTAGAGTGGGGGTCTATCGAGTATCGGCGATGGAGAGAGGAGAGCGTTGTTGAGAGTAGAAAAAGCCGGGAATGTTCTCCCCAAACGTGTGGTCGGCTCCGTTAAACTTTTAATCCCCTTACCGTCACCGTCACCGTCACCGTCACCGTTATCAATATCCGCACCCACAAAACCCACTTGTTTTGTTTCCCCTCTATATATACCATCCACGGCTTATGACTCTCTTCTTCAACTCGCACCGCCACAGCATTTCCAACCAACCAACCAACCAACCCTCTTAACTTACAAAAACGTTTTATGCAAGAAATCAAAATCAGAAAACCCTAAATCAATTTCATTCTCTCTCTCCCCTGGAGCCAATACAAGTAGATTTTGAGGTGATTGATTTATTTTCTCCTTTGTCTTACTTTTCTTAGTTTCTATGTATAGATTCTCTTTTTGAGTCTCTGTTTCTTGAATTCCCATGATCATGATGATTTGGCCCTCTTTGCTTCTTCTTTGATTGGTTAGCCCCTTATTTTGTACTTGAATTTTATTGAGTAGTTTTCTTACTTTTTATTTTTATATTGATTAATTTCATCTGCAGTTGTTTCTTCTGCTTGCAAAACCTGTTTTTGTCCAAAGTAAGCTCTTTTGTCCCTCTCAATACTAATTTGCTTTGGATATGACTGATAATTGACTCGTCTCAACTTCCTGCTTTGGCTGCTAATTGCTATAAAATAGTTTATATTTTGTTTTCAACAGTGAAAATATGAACATATGATTGGTCTTAAGTGGGGGCGGAAGCATAAATAAAAATTATTTTAGTTGATTAATTTGGGGTAGTGGTTTACTTTGACAACGTGGTTCACCTTTAGCCTTTTGATTTTGGAGCAATTGAATTTGGGATGCAACGAGGAACTATGACTTTTTTTTTTTTTTTCCCTTGTGTTGATTTTCTTCTGTCAAATTACTTTGCTCCATTTATTCTCACCCCACCGCAATCTTTTCAGCAATGTGGTCCTGCGCATAATGGTCAACTAGTATTGTAGATTTGTAAGACTAGACGGTTCTTGTATTTTTGTTTTTTGAGGGTGCCACTACTTTAGAAGATTTTCACTACCTTTTGTTTCTCAAATCACACGGGAAGGTTTGAATCTGCTTCCTTTTGAATAAACTTTCAGAACGTACCTTTTGTTTTTGGTGTGTTATGGTGTCTCTGTATGTGAGCGTGTTTTATCTTTCGGGCATAATTTTGACGGATTTTCCTAACAAATTCTCTAGATTCATTAGTTTCATCTATCTGCTACAAGACATTAATTGCCACGTTCCCCCTGCTGAATCAGCTACACCAAATTAATACCCTGCATTGTATATTGGGGCAAAAGAGAAGGATGCTCTTTTTTTCCTTTGTTTATTTTTGGTGGGTGTAAAGTACCTAAAGTGTGGTGTCTTCGTCAGCTTGGATTTTCTAGTTTGTGATTGGTTTCTTTATTCCTTGTGTATGTTGTGTCCTAATTTCTCCATATTTATGCTTCTCCAATGGTTGTGGTTCGGATAAAATATTGTTGTTGTGCACTAGTGATTGTGTTATTCTTAAAATATTAATTAGTGCCTCGCTTTATTCTAATTGTAGGTTTATATGCTGTTATTGGAAGTGGCCGGGGTTTAATTTCCAAGCAAAATTTTTAATCAGAGTTTCACCGAGGCCGGTGCTTTTCCGGTTTGCTAGCCTGCTTATTAAGATCTTATCTTACAAAGAGTAGCTGATGCCATCCTCATAGTATGGACTCGCAACAGCTTTTCAGTTTCAGTGTGACCAGTGCAGGATTACCTTACATGTCATCTTTCCCCACGATTCCACCGCTACCCAGCAGGCTTCTCGGATCTGTCAAGTTCGACACAGGAAACTCGCCTAACTCGCCCTTTGCCTCTTATTTTGAATCTGATACTCTTTCTGCATTGAGTGACAGCCAGGATCAGCACAGCTCCGGGGAGATCCTCTCGGGTGTCAGCCCCTCTTGCAATTCTTCACTGGAAACCAACCATTATTTGCAGAGGTCGATCTCATCCGCGGACAGTCTCAAGGACAGTTTGCAACTATATTCTGCCAGGAGCTCTCTTCTGCAGAATGCAAGTTGTAACCAGAAAATCAGAAACGTGTTGATGGAACTAGAAACTGCTTTGATGGCTCCTGATGATGATGAAGGTACCACATCCAATACCTCCTTGGCCGATAGCAGCCGGCCAACGACATCTGGCCAAAAGTATAAGTCCTGGAGCCACGAGCACCAGGGTTCACAATTTATTCAAAGTCAGCCATCATATTTTACCAGCACTAGGCAGTCAAGTGAATTTACACACCCCGTGAAACGGCAAAAATCGATGGAGGAAGCATCGCTGCAAGGGTTCCCATCAAGCAATTTGAAACAATTGCTGATTGCTTGTGCCAAAGCCATGTCTGACGGGAACATGAAAGATTTTGATCAGTTGATAGAAAAGGCTAAAGGTGCTGTGTCGATTAGCGGAGAGCCAATCCAGCGGCTTGGTGCTTATATGGTAGAAGGGCTTGTTGCCAGGAAGGAAGCGTCAGGGACTAGCATCTATCACGCCCTTAACTGCAGAGAGCCCGAAGGCCAAGACTTACTCTCTTACATGCAAATGCTGTTCGAAATCTGCCCTTACCTAAAATTCGGTTACATGGCTGCCAATGGAGCCATTGCTGAAGCATGCAGAAATGAGGATCACATTCACATCATAGACTTTCAGATTGCTCAGGGAACTCAATGGATGACCCTCCTCCAAGCTCTAGCAGCGAGACCCGGCGGAGCTCCCCATGTGAGGATCACGGGGATTGATGACCCTCTTTCGAGATATGCTCGCGGTGATGGCTTGGAGGTAGTTGGGAAAAGGTTGGCCGCAATGTCAGAGAAATTTGGCATCCCGGTTGAGTTTCATGGAGTGCCGGTTTTTGCTCCGGACGTGACAAGAGATAGGCTAGATATCAGGCCTGGTGAGGCCTTGGCTGTGAACTTCCCCTTGCAACTCCACCATACCGCCGATGAGAGTGTTGATCTGAATAACCCAAGGGATGGACTTCTGAGATTGGTGAAGTCACTGTCTCCCAAGGTGACCACATTGGTGGAGCAGGAATCAAACACAAACACAACTCCTTTCTTCAACAGATTTGTGGAGACCCTAGATTACTACTTGGCGATCTTCGAGTCCATCGACGTCACCCTCCCGAGGAATAGCAAAGAGCGGATTAACGTGGAGCAACATTGTCTGGCCCGGGATATCGTGAACATTGTTGCCTGTGAAGGGAAGGAAAGGGTGGAGCGGCATGAACTCTTCGGCAAGTGGAAGTCTCGGTTGATGATGGCTGGTTTCCAGCAATGCCCTTTGAGCTCTTATGTGAATTCTGTTATAAGAAGCCTTCTGAGGTGCTATTCTGAGCACTATACACTAGTGGAGAAGGATGGGGCCATGTTATTGGGGTGGAAGAACAGAAATTTGATATCAGCTTCAGCATGGCATTGATAAAAGCATATTTAGGAAATAATGTTGTAGTGGTAGAAACATCATGATAATGGAATCCACATTGGGTTGGAAGGTGGGAAATCTTGGAGAGGGTCAAACATCTAGCTGGCTGAGGTTTAGATTAATTTCCAATGCCATTTATCCTTCTTTAGCTCCTTAAATGTCCATAAAGTGGCTCATGTACTAGTGATGCTGTATACTGATTCTTTTATAAAATGTTTGGGTATGTTCATTGTTTTCTTCTAATAGATGATGATTCCTTTGTCTGGAAATGGTATATGTGGATCACAAAATTCTGAACTGACTATGGGTCACACTTTGTTGCATAAACTGGCCAATCTAATGTGGTTTTCTATGAACTGAAAGATGACCATTTTGCCCTTTGGGCATGATGGATAAATTTTCCATCATGCTGCTTAATTATTAACTTCCATTGCTGATTCTTTACCATTTTCAACTACTGGCCATTATCGTTAGCATATAATGTCTTTTTAGATGTTAAACATCGTGGAGAAACAGATAAATGGGATACCAAAAATTTAGGAGAAAGATAGATAATAGAGAAATAACAATTGTATTATCTGAGAGTTGTATTATCTGAGATGTGCTTCTTTACATAGGAGGCTGAGCCTATTTATATGCTGAAGACTCAACGGCCAAAACACCGGCAAAAAATAAATTACAATCAATTTAAAAGATTATAATTAAATCAAATCAAATCATTTGCAATTATTAACATAAATTATTTTTAACATTAGAGATGATGAAGTTAAAGGTGGAAAAAGGCCCAACGTTAATATACCATGCGAAGAATTCCCAACCTATGTGTTTTTCTTTCAAGGGAACTCTCTTTATTGATATAAACAAGAATGAAGATGATTATTGTTAGGGAGTCAGGTATTTATTATAGTAACAACAATGTCCTTCTATCACTAACTACCTTGTAACAACTTCTATTTACTTTCCCTCCAAGTAATTGACGCAACTAACTCTCGCCTTCTAACAATATAATCTGTTAGGAACCTGGTCATTGACAATAAAATGGAAAAGAAAGGCATGTGTATCAATGAAACGAGGATTCGTGTTGAGATCCATGATAGAGCCCAAAGGATTATAAAAGTGTTTACATCACATTAATGTTATGGTAACAATTATTTAGGATAATTTTGGGATAACCACACTATCAAAGGTTGTGTAGGAGATACGGTAGGCTTCACAATGATAGACTCCACACTTTTGTAAGTGTAGTTGTGTCAAAGTAATTCTATTATTTCTCGTTTCCATCAGGTTAATATTATTGTTTATATACAAATTAGGAGATTAACTAATTAGTACCTCCTAATCACGTGTTGCAGTTAACTACTGCTAACTAGTCTAAAGTATTTGCAGTAACAGGGGAAGGAAAGCAGAGAAACAGTGAAAATGGAGCTGGTTTGGGCTTCGCTGCAGTGATGAGGTCTAACTGGAGAAGCCGTTTACCAAAGCTGTCTTAGACTGTGGAATGGATTTGGGCCATACTCTTTTGGGCCTACCAAAAGTTTTTTCAGTCAAGAAGAAATTCAAGAAACCGGCATGGTTATTCTGATTTACTAGTCCCAACTAAAAACAATTTTAAAAATAAAAAATTCAATGTTAAATCATTTAAATTTCCTTCCATTCCGTTGAAATTTGAAAAGGGTCCGTCCAAAGTGTGCAAATATAATTGTTGTATTAACTTTTGACTATATATATTAATGTACATCTCCCATGCCAATCAATAACCTCCTCCGTGCGAAATTTTTTCATATCACTCTCGTGCAAACCACATGACCCAACAACAATCACACATTGGTGAGCAAATAGTGATGTCTCTTGCAGCTTCAAACTTTGCACGACCTTGTGCAAATTTTCTTCCTAGCATAATTTTCTTCCTAACATTTGGGGTTATACTTTCCTTCAATTTGATTCTAAATCATTGGTATGGTATTTAATTATATATATGCAATTTCGGTCATAGTATTTTTATGAAATATTATTACATAATTTAAAATTTTAGAGTAGCATCTAATTTAATTCCAATGCTATACGAGCATTCCATTACATGTTTTGCAGGAAGTAAATGACAATATGGAGAGGAAGTTAAGAAGATGTATCTATACAATATCTTAGAGAAACTAAACTTCATTGACTTACTCCAACGTTTGGGCATATCTTATCATTTTGAGCTTGAAATTGACAAAGCTTTAGAACGAATCCACAATAGTATTATTAACAATAACCTTATCATAGAAGAAGGTGGCCTTCACAATCTTGCGTTACTCTTTGGTTTGCTTAGGCAAAAAGGATATCACATTTCATCAGGTATCTAGAACTCTGCCAATGCACTAACATTAATTACCAAGGAAATGCATAGCAATAATTTTGACAAATTATTAGTTGCTCAACGCTAAGCTAGATGTTTGACACACCGTAGACACTGACATAGGAATACACTTGTTCGACAAATATGACGCATGTGTCCAAATAAAAAATTCATAATTAGCCATGTTTAAGCATGTCTGAGTTATATCTAAAATTTTTTTTAGCCATGTTCATGTCGTGTCCAAGTTATCTACCTGGGAATGATATTCTTGGATATCATATTAGGTTTTGTCTTAGGTTTCCAATGTTTTTGAACCTTCCTTCTTCCATTAGACAGTTAAATTCCCTCATTGGAAATTAACAAGCCTTGAATGAGGAATTGCAAGCAATGGAGGACAACAATACTTGGACAATGATGCCTCTACCAGAAGGAAAAAGAGCTATTGGATGTAGATGGGTCTATAAGGACCCATAGTTTTCTAGTTTAAGAAAAAGAAGAAAGGAAACAAACATGCGCGGTAGTATCTAGGGAGTGTTGTAGCGGCACGACGAAACACGAGCGTTATAGCACTCAAGGAGGGTTGCAACAACGCGGAAATAAAGTCCCACATCGGGAAACTTAATAGAAGGGGATCTTGAGCTCGCCCTATATATATAAGTCTCCATTGAGTGTCTTTCTTTGCTAATTCACTCAGAAAGCTTTGAAGGGACAAACTTTCTTCCGAAAGCTCTAGTTATTTTTATTCTTTGTCCTTCTTATTGTTTTGTCCATGGGGAAGTAGTGCCTCGATGTAGGATGTCAGGAGCTCCCAACGTCTGTGCTCCTTAGTCGTCAGCCATTTCCAAGTGAGTGACTTTCTTTACGGTCTATTTTCAAACCTTATTTTATGCATGTTTTTATGAAATCCTAGGAGGCGAAACTTAGTATTTTCTTTGAAGTATTTATGAAATTAGTTATTTACTTAGAAATTTTCTTATTTATGAAAATAGTTATTTGTTAGAAACTTCCTTATTAATGAAAATAGTTATTTATGAAAATATTTATGAAACTATTTTAGAAACTCATGAAAACCATTTTACAACAACATGAGATCATATGTCTTATTGTGTTAAATATGTCATGATGCATGTGAATGAATATTTATGAATAAAGTCAGGTTATGCTATCATTTATTAGTTAAAGTGTTATCATACTCATGTTATTTCATGTTATGTTATTTATATTGTTTTCACGGGAGAGAGATTTACGATAGAATTGTATGTCAGCGACAGTCTACGTTGATCTTGATATACATTGTAGGACCGTAACTTAGAATAAGATTCATGTAAAGTTAGGGCAAGACCGTGGGGCCCAGACATGGTAACCCACGATGCTCAATGTCTTGTATCATGTCATGTAGATTAGGACAAGACCGTGAAGCCCAGACATTTCAGGAACAATTAAACTGTAATGTTCGGATTGCCTATCTAGAGAGCTCCCAACTTAATTATGTTTTCAAATGCTTTTACATACTATGTATTATAAATGTATAAATGTTTTCATGCTTGATATTATATTATGTATTACATTTGCATGTCAGGATTACGAACTGTCTCATGTCATCGTGGGTTTGTCATTTCCTGCGCGATGACTCATTTCTCGTCAACCTTTTTTTTTTTTTTCCAGATAACATTGATGTAAATACCCCTCTTGTTCAATAGATTCTAGCAGATCAGATTCTTGGTGAGCTTCACGTTGCCGTGGAGTATTCTTTAGCTTTATTTTAGTTATTAGAATAGTTTATTTTATGTTAGTCAATAGATCATGCTTTAGTGAACTGCAAGCAGAGAGTTTCATAATTTCATTATTTAATTTTGTATCTTATGTAAAAGATTTTACTTTATTTTATTTATGATGTTTAGCTTATTTTAAAGGATTTTCTTATTATTTGTTTATAAAAGCTGCGCGTTTTTCATGATTAACATGTTAGGTGACTTTCGTAAGGGAATTAATCCCTCGCATGTCGGTGACTATTTCTGAAGTTGTCACAATAGGTATAAGGCAAGATTAGTTTTCAAGGGGTATAATCAAGAGGTTGGTATAGATTTTCTGAAGACTTTCTCCCCAGTTGCAAAACTCACATCTATTAGAATCTTGTTGAGCTTGGCAGCCATCAAAAGATGGAGTTTATTGCAAATAGATGTCAATAATGCATTTCTTAATAGGGATTTATTTGAGGAATTCTACATGCAGTTGCCCCTCGGTTATCATATTAAGGGGGGAGAATCTTACTCGTAAACTCAACAAATCCATTTATGGATTGAGGCAAGCATCAAGACGATGGTTCATACATTCTCTACCTCATTGTTGCAAATGATTTTGTTCAATCCAAGAGTGATTACTCACTATTCTCCACTAGTTCAAGTCCTAATCTTAATTTTCTACTTGTATATGTTGATGACATTATAGTAGTTGACCCCTCTCATGACTTAGTTCATCAAGTTCAAGTTCAGTTGTAGAATTTGTTCAAGGTGAAAGTCATTGGATCATTAAAGTACTTTGTGGGACTTGAAATTGCAACGTTTCCCATAGGTATTTGTTTATCCCAAAGGAAATACACCTTAGCTTTGTTGGAAGATATTTCTTTCATTTCTGCTAAGCCAGCTGTGTTGTCTTTGGATCCTAACTTGAAATTGTCCTTGAAATTGTCCTCTAAGGAAGGTGAGCTCTTGGAAAATGCTTCAATGCACTGGAGACTTATAGGAAGGCTCATGTATTTGATGATTTTTGGCCCTGATATTGCTTATGCAGTACATAAGCTTAGTCAGTATATAGGAGTGCTCCTCGTATCCCTCATCTTAATGTGATTCATCATTTACTACAGTATCTCAAGACAGTTCTTAGACATGGCTTTCTGTTTGCTGCAAACTCTAGTCTCAATCTGTAATGATGTGAATTGTGTAAATGATGAATTATGGAGAGTAATGATATACTTGTGATAATTTCTGCATTTGTGGTGTTTGAATTACAAAAGAAAATGGGTAGTGAGGGAAAATCCTTCCCAAGAAAGGAGATGACTAGAGAAGAAATCCTAGAGAGAGAGGTAGGATAAGCCAATACATTTTCCATACCCTCTTTACAACCCAAACCTCCAATTTATAATATCCTAGACTCCCAATTCGACTAATTGGTTTATTGGGCCTATAATCCATTCCTACTTGTCACATTACTCCCCCTTCAAAATGGACCTTGTCCTCAAGGTCCAAGAATTATCTCCACAGGATCCCATTGCTTAAAATAAAATGCATAAGCAATAATCCAACAAGGTTGAATTGCTCCACTAGAAAAGTTAAATTGGTATTGATCCATAAGAGTCCATCCAGCCCAATACTCCTTCCCTAGCATGTGGCACTTCTGCCCAAAAACAAATTGGGCCTTGGAACAAAAATAATGGCTCCTATCCATAATTTGCTGCCTTCTTGCTGAGTGCTTTGGGTCCTTGTTGAAGCCTAATAGGTCCACTATGGCATGTGACCCACTTTGCCCCTTTGTAACCCTAATTGCAGCCTTCTTCTCCCAGCCCTCCCACAATGTTGACGGCGCTAAAGCTCCCATGGCTAGCATTACTTTTCTTCCCATTAAAACTATTGTGGCGACATTCACCACCATCAGCCTCGTTTCCACGCCTGATATCGCGGCTGAGGTGTCATTCTCTCTCTCTCTCTCTTTGTTTCATTTTCCTTCAGTGAAGCGGTACCCCTTCCTTCCTTGCGAGCCCTCGCTCCCTCGCCGCCTACAACTCACGCCGCCCACCATCGTGCCCACGAGCGCCACTGGTGATGGTGGTGGGTGACTTGCCATGCGTGTCAGCTGCTAGAAGAACCTCGATGGCTAGCTCATGCGTCTCGTCCAGCGACGTCGCCGCCGTCGTCGTCCACTCCGCAAGGGCTCGTGACGCCGTGTGGGCCACCCTCCTGAGTCTGGCCTCTTTGCTCGTCGCCATGCGTCTTGCCAGCCACCGCGCCCACTCCCACCCCTGATCTCCCTTCACCTTCCTCCACTCTCCGCCAGACGCCGCTGCCGACGACGCCGCTCGAGCCCCCCGCAAGATCTAAAACCTTCCATTCTCTACTGCGGTGGCTCCACCCATGCCCACCACGGCCCGATCCGCATCTCGTGGTGTCCACCCACTCCTCGTCTCCTTCATGCTCACCTTTGGTGGTTTTGGTGGTGGCGTCCACCGTCCATCCTTCTGTCCTGCGGCAGGCAATAGCACCTTCGCCCTCGACGCGGTTACTTGTGCCACCACGATGTTGTCTCCACCGTAAGGATCTGGTGGCTTCGGTGGGGGAATCTGTCGTTCGTCCTCCCCTCCTTCCTTTAGATTTGACCTCAGATTTTTCTCCGGTTGGTTTTCTTCTTGCTGCTTAGATTCTTGGTTTGTTGCGGTTGGATTTTCTTGTTTCTACTGCTACCATAATTGATTTCTGCGTCTGGTGTTGAATCATTGGATCTGAATTTTGGAATTCTTGAGCTGTTGTTATTGAATTGATTGTTTCCTGTTCATTACTTTGAGCTTGTGTCTCTGCATTTTCTGGAATTTTTGCTTCTGATGCTGGTAGATCTTTCATTGAGTGGCTCTGCATTTCTGATCTCAAATCTGGCACTGCGTCTTCCCAATCTATTTCCCACTCTGCAACTTGAAACTTCAGTTTGAGCAATTTCTGGCAAAATTGATCTAAAATTTGGCTGGTAACGGTGCAAGAATGTTACCTCGAAGGTTTGCCAATCTGCCGATGGATTTCGCAGATGCCATAGCTGAAACCAAGTCAAATCACGGCCAGACAATCCTTCCTCAACCTGCAGCAGCCTCTGCGATTCCGATGCACCGCTGGCCTTCCAAAGCTTCCATGCACTAACGATCCACCAATAAGCATCTCCTTCGTCGAATAGTGGAATTTTCTTTTCTAATTTTTCTGCTTTTTCTGAATTTTCTAGTGTTGAGGATTAGTTGTGTTTGCCACCATGGATGGTAGGCATGATGGTCAATGAAAGCATCATTTGTAATGATGTGAATTGTGTAAATGATGAATTATGGAGAGTAATGATATACTTGTGATAATTTCTGCATTTATGGTGTTTGAATTACAAAAGAAAATGGGTAGTAATGGAAAATCCTTCCTAAGAAAGGAGATGACTAGAGAAGAAATCCTAGAGAGAGAGGGGCAGGATAAGCCAATACATTTTCCATACCCTCTTTACAACCCAAACCTCCTATTTATAATATCCTAGACTCCCAATTGGACTAATTGGTTTATTGGGTCTATAGCTCATTCCTACTTGTTACACAATCTAATAGCTTATGTTGATGCTGATTAGGGCACTTGTCCGAATACTAGGAGGTCTATTACAGGATTTTGTGTCTTCCTTGGCAATTTCTTAATTTCCTAGTAATCCAAAAAAGCAAGTAATGGGTTGTAGGTCCTCTATCGAGGCTGAATATCAAGCTTAGTTGTAGTACCAAGTGAGCTTACATGGTTCGTGGCTCACCTCAAAGACTTTGCAATCACTGTCGGTTTAACATTGATTTTTTGTGACAATCAAACGGCTATATATATTACAAATAACCCTTCATTCCATGAACATTTGAAATATATAGAAATTAATCGTCACCTTGTTAAAGAAAAGGTCAATTCGGACCTTATTAAGCTTGCACTTGTCAAGAACACATCATTAGTTTGTTGACCTCTTAACCAAGCCACTCCCTTGGACTCAATTTCCAACCTTATGTCCAAGATGGGAACCATAAGTATATACTTCTCACCTTGAGGGGGAGTATTAGGAGATATAACAATGTATATTTGTTAATTATGTTAGCTCCAAGTGTTAGTTACTCAATACATATAGTTAGTTATTTTACCAATTCTGTTTTATCTGCCAACTGTCGTGACAGTTATTCGGTTAGCTAATGATATATGTTGTCCTCTCAACTTTTTTCATTCTCAAGCAATGATAATCAATCATTTCCTCGTAGCTTTAATTCCATAACTGTGATAACATACCTAAGAGAAAAAGGAATAAAGAATCACCATTGTATTATTGATAAAACATGTCAAGAGAGTGTTCACACTATACATAAGAGAATATAGAATAAAATCTCACAATTATATTTTGATAAAACGCTTCTTAGCTAATAGTTATGTGTATCTTGTAAAAGAAAAAAAAAGAGTCAATGTGTATGTTTATAATTCAGTAATAAAACCAATAAATAGGAATAGATAATAAAAGAAAGGGAGAATTAACTGTCATGGCTACTAATCCTAAAATATAAACTCTAAAAATGACTAAAATTTCAAAATAATGCTTAAGAGTCGATAACTAAATGTAAGTGTTAAATATAATAACTATCCAATACGTAAATATAAAATAAATACAAATGAAACTCAAATAATTAAGACACTTTAGTTAGGCAACTCGAAGATTCGATTACAATCAAAGTTAAACCATCGTAGATATTTTTAAAAGTTTGGTCAAAGTTAATTATCTTTAATCTTCGTGCATGATCAGTTAGCTCAATTAAAGTAAAAAAAGTCATCTATATATACATATGGTCCCCCAGGCTCCGTGAAGGGCATGTGAAGCCTATTTCAGGCTGGACTTGGGCCCATTGTAGCTATATGTATGTCCAAAATGATCACTGACCATTTCATTCATCCATAACCAAAAATAAGAAACCACTTCATTCGTCATAAATTCTTTATTGTATACATCCAACCGTTGGAAACACCTTAGCTAGCTAGTTTACGCTTAAGTCGCAAACTTGCTTACTAAGTTGTTATCTACTTTTGTGGGGTAATACTTAGTCCCATGTATGCATTAAAAATACGGTTACCCAAAATATGGACCGATTTGAAACTCGCATTGTGTGTGTTATATGGTAAAGTATGAGCCTGGTTCACGATGTATCATACGACGTACGTGATAATGTAGAAAACATGACGAGTGTTTGCTAGATATATTCACATAACATACATCAACAAGTGGTCCATACCATAAGCTCACAAAATAGTTACATTTATAATATTCTAGAGATCACGTACGTGTACACATTATATTACAAAACATAAACACATAAACTCAATTTCCCAAGGCTAACATATAGCCTATTTTGGCCTAATACTTGCCATCCATCTCCTCGTTTGCCTCCTCCAGATACTGCTCCACCGAGGTGCTTGCTCCTTGTTCAATGTCTGATCCTCAAGTCACAAATAAGTGGGGTGAGAACATTGCGTTCTCAGTGGGAAACCTCAGATTCTGGGGAATTTGCTTATTCTCATTTAGGCTTCAGGCCGCTCAGGGGTTTCTAGGCGTTACAATTATATTATATCCCTACTAGTTATTAAGATTCATACTAAGCCTAAGCAGTTTTATCTAGTTTACTAGATGATCAGGGGAACTTACCTTCCTTATCTAAGTCCTCTGTTCTCTAGTCAAATCCTTAAGTCACACATTGTCACATAATAAGCTTCAGCTTGTGTCCATCTTAATTATAAGCTTCTGCGCACATCCACTTATGTACATTTGTATATCACTTAGAACACATACTCAAGTCCACCTCCCTTGCAACAGGGGCCATACAACTACAATCTACTTCTGTCCCTTTACTATTGATGACCAGACAACGCTTAACCTGAATGGTCTCTGTACCATGAGTCAATCATCAATCAACAGCAGAACAGCTACCTTTTCATAGAATGGCGAGGGGACGGCCCTATCGACGCGTTCCAGGAGTTGGACTTATCCTTCCTGCCGGCCCTATCGACGTAGCTAGGAAAGATACATTTGTCCCGTTGGCATGCCCTATCGACGCTACCAAAGGTGTACATATCATCATTCCTTGATTCCACAACCGGAATGCCTTCTCGACGCTACCGGAATTGTACTTATCATCATCATTGTTTTAGGGACTTAGTGATGTCACGCCTTAGGATTCTTTTCTTTTCCTTTTCTTGTCATTGGTACAGTTCAATCTTTCATGTCCAATCTCAAGAATATTTTCTCTAACTTTCATTATCAAACTCAATACATATAAAGAACACAATTTTGTGCTTCAACATTTCTTAAACATAAACAAACGTAAATCCATCAACTAGCAAAGCAAGCATCTGGTTTCTGTCAGAAATTAGCGATCATAAACCGGGGAGGTCTAAGACCTTACCCCAAGGTTTTTGATAGTCCTAAGATCATTTTTCACACTTAGAAATTCAGATTTTAATCTCAATGTCACGAAATTGCAGTTTGCCCCTTTCCCAAAATTGCTATTTTGCCCCTGTGAACGCCCTGTTTTCTTTGGAATTTTAGTTCTAAAAATCCAATGGACTCAAGACTTGCCCTTACGGTTTTTGATAGTTCTAAACCCATATTTTCTGAAAATAAACCCAGTTTTTCAGTCTCAAGACGTAAAATTCCCGTTTTGCCCTTGTTGCTTAAAAACATCGTTTTCTGTCTGTTCGCTGAGAAATTCATCGAGGACTCCAAAAGTCATGAAACTTGACATCCCCACTCAATTTTTCGTGTAAAATCCAAAAATAACATTAGTTTTTCAAGATAAAATTCTCAGCATACAGTTCCTTGTAAAAACGTGATATAGTTCCATTTATCACTTAGGCTTTCCTAACTTCTGACAGAATCACAAACAACACTAGCAATTCCAGACAATCATCAACAACACATATATAAATCAAAGTCACAAAAAGACATCCTAACATCATATACATCTAACATGAAACCACATAGACAGTGGATAATTCAGTTACCCACTTGTTTGCGCCCGACTACGGTTTCTGCTACTTCCTGCGGCCCTTTTCCTGGCTATGATGTTTCCTAGTTTTTCTTAGGCTAATTCCTTCCAAGATTTCTTTAGGGATTTTGAGGGGTTTTGTGGGATACGGTTAGGGTATTTCTAAAGGATCTTGACTAGTTTTGGTGTAAGAAGTTTTTAGGTTTTCGGTTTGACAGAACAACAGTTGATTGTGCGATTGGACAGAGTTTTGGCAAGATTTTCTCTTTTTCCCTCAAATTTTTGGACTCCCAAGGGGTATTTATAGGCCCTTGGCTCAATTCTACTTTCCCAAATTGCCCTTGGTCAATTTTACCATTTTGCCCTTAGGCTTATGTCATGCATGACATCTTGCATGGTGACTCACCACCATGACTCACCATGGTTGAATCTTTGACCACACATGGACCATTCTTGGCCGTGTGTTTTGCTTGTCTCTTGGCCAATTTTTGTGGCCAATAATTAAGGGCCTCCAATAGATCAATTTTGATAAGGTTTTGTCAATTTCTGTCCCGGTTCTTTGCGTATGGTTATTTTAAAAATATTTCGATCATGTCCTTGTGATCTCCTAATTTTCCTAAGAATAATCTAGGTTCATTTGGGGTATTTGTGAATTCTCATCTGTAGCCGTACCTTTTACCGATACTTTGGACGCGCGGTTATACTTAGACGAAAAAAAGGATTTATTCTAGTGTCTGCAGAATTTTGTGGAAATGCATAGAATTATTTTTATAGACACTTTTAACCTAGGAGTGTGTATCTCTAGTAGTTTAACCTACAACGAGAATTGCTAAACAGTTATCGAACGAGATTTTCGCTAAGGAGAGAGCGGGATATTACATTCCTCCCCCTTAGAAAAATTTCACCCCCCGAGATTTGATACCTTCAAATAACTCTGGATATGCTTTCCTCATGTCTTCTTCAAGTTTCCATGTTTGCTCCTCAATATCTTTGTTTCTCCAGATTATCTGTACCATTGGAATATCCTTATTGCACGTCTTCCGGGTCTTGCGGTCGACGATCTTCTGCGGTTATAGTGGTACAACAAGATCTTCTCTCAGTTGTTGTATCTCTTCCGGCTCTAACACATGCTCTGGAGACGCGTGATACTTCCGCAACTGTGAGGCATGGAAGACATTGTGGATATTTGCCAAATTTGGGGAAAGTGCTATGCGGTATGTTACGGTCCAATGCGTTTAAGAATTTGGAATGGTCCCATAAAATGAGGATTCAACTTTTTCACCTTCAAGGAGCTTCCAATACCCGTGGCAGGTGCAACTTTTTCACCTTCCACTAAATTTAATTTTTTTAAAAAAATATTTATAAAATTATTTTTATTAATTTTTTATTTTTATTTATCGTTGGGAATTTATTACTCTATTTTTTATGATTTTAATTAAATAGTGATATAAAAAAATTAATATGATGATGAAATATAAAAATAAAAATACAAAAATAGACAGATACACTTGAGAACGTGGGTAGTAGGTAATTACTGAGATAGACTTCCCCATATGAATTATGATGAGGTGTAACGAAATTTCAAATCAAATCCAGGTGTAATCCTCAGAATTTGGCATTTTCCTGTGTAATGAACCTACGAATTCAGTGGAAAACTGCACATTAAATTTTATCCAAAAGAATAGTACAAACCTTTGGCTCAATTAATTTTACAGAAAAACTAAGTTAATTACTTAATGGATTACCACTCCAAGTCCAAACAAACACAGGATACGAACCTTATCAACTTTTTGGACAGCTCGGTGGTAAAATTCGTGAACCTCATTCTCCTCCTCTTTGTCTTTTCCTGATTAATCCACAATATGCTATGCTCTTTCTCGATTCTCGATTTATTAAACAATTAACACCTTTTTTTTTTTAATCAAATGCTTAGTATATTCGAATAACAGTTCAATTTCGCGGAAAGTTCAAATTAATCTTGCAGTCCAGATGCTATGTATGTTCTCATCCAAAAAAATTTTAAATCATTATTTCTAACATTTTCCCTCATTTCTTAATAAAAATGGTATTTAGACATTGTTAAGAATAATATATATTAGGTTTGATTTGATTTGATTGTGATTTGTTTTTGGCCATTGAGTTTTGGTCGTTGTGTTTTCAGCCTATAAATAAGCTCACCTTCTATTGTAAAGTAACTTAGATAACTCAGATAATACAATTGTTATTTTTCTGTTATTTATCTTTTTCCTATATTTTTCAGTGCTCCATTTATCTGTTTCACCACGATGTTTAACATGGTATCAGAGTCATGACACCCTCCGTGAGCAGTCTCGTCTCCGCCACCTCCACCTCCGCCGTTACTCCTCCATTCTTCTATGCTCCATTTATCTGTTTTTCCACGATGTTTAATAATTAAATATGGGGTAGATATTATGTTTCATATCTTGTACACATATCATGGGAGGATCCACAATCAATTTTATGATGTATGTGAAAGAAAAACTTAGTGTCTATATTATACTTAATGTCTAAATAATACTACTCTTTTTTAATATATGTCCAGTAGATTCTTACATTCCTATGTTTTTTTCCTTTTAATAATTTTTTTACTTAAGGTCAGAATAAATCTACACACCAATTGATTTAGAAATAAGTGAATTACCATCACGTTACCGGATGAATCTTTTTCCTTTTAGTCATAACATGATAACATGATTTATTTTGGTCTAAAATAAAACGATAAAGCATGATTGGCAAGGCACATATGGGATGCCTTTCTCGTACAGAAATCATGCATCAATCTTGAGAGAGATTAGTGGTGTCAAAATCAGATAAACAGAGGAAAAGGCAAAGATTTTGATGCTATAAAGTCATCAACAACTTTGCATATATAGTAGTACATAAGTGCAGAGAGGAATCACACGCATTTGATAAGAATGATGAGTTGATGATGGCTTTTAAAATCTAAATTAAATGAACGTGTCCTGATCAATGGCTTTAATGGGTGGTTTCATGCACAAAAGACAAAAGCTATGTATGGTATCATTAGTGAAAGCATGTTTTTCCCTTGAACTCTGGGTAGATATACGACCTAAATTACATTTTTGACTTTCGAGTTATATACAATTATCCGATTTGGTTATCTGATTCTCTCACGTTTTAAACCACGATCATTTTAATCCTGTTAACTATATTGTAAAGATCGGGTCATAACTTTTTCATCCTTAATTTACTTGAGTCAAACTAAGTATTCATTTTTAAGTTAACAAAAAATTAATCTAAACTTTCATAAAAATTTTAAGAGTTAATTTAAAGGATTAAGGGAGTCAAAATAGGTCTCGAAGCTAGAGACACTAATCAAATCGAAAGTTAAAAAAAAAATTGACTAAATTAATACCAATTTAAAATGTAAAGAGGTTAGATCGATAGTATTTGAAACTCAGAAAACTAAAATGATGAGAATTTGAAACATATAAGGACTAAATTGAATATATGAAATTAAAATTAAAGGACCAAATCTAATAATCAGGTGTAATTAAAGTACTAAAAATATATTTTTTTCCATGATATAATAAGTGTAACTTTATAATTTACCGTGTTACACAACCATGCACCTCATCATGATTTCTTTTTAACATTAGATGGAAATACACTGTCCTTCCCCAAAGTTAGGCCATATGACACCTGAATTCATGATTTGTAAACACATTTACCACCTTCTTGAGGTTATGCTTTTTGTTTTGGTATATGAGATAAGAATGAGGCTATGTGATATTATATTTTATGCCCTTATGTTTATAGAATATAACACTGATTCGTCTAGTAAACGTGACACTAAATAGATGCGTGAAAGTGTCGGTATAAGTACGACAAACCGAAGGGTAATATGTAATATTAGTTAACTTTGAGGTCGGTGGGAAATTTTGTGAACCTCATTCTCATGCTTTTTGTCTTTCCCTGATTAATCCACAATGTGCTATGCATGCTCTTTCTCGATTCTCGATTTATTAAACAATTAACATTTTGTCCCAGTACTTCACGTACAGTTATTTTAAAAATATTTTAATTACATCTTTATGATCTCTTAATTTTTTTAAGAACAATCTAGGTTCATTTGGGATATCTGTGAATTTTCATCTGTAGCCGTACCTTTTACGGATACTTTGGACGCATGGTTATATTCAGACGACAAAAAAGATTTATTTTAGTGTCTGCAGAATTTTGTAGAAATGCGTAGAATTATTTCTACAGACACTTTTAACTTAGTTGTCTGTATCTCTAGTAGTTTAACCTACAACGAGAATTGCTAAACAGTTATCGAACTAGATTTTTGCTAAGGAGAGAGCGCGATGTTACATATTTTATGATATTTCGTTCATTAATTTAACTTAAAATTAATATTATTCGATTTCAATTATAAATACAATATTTAACCATATTTAGTTCCTAATTATGTTGCTCATAAATTTTTTTTTATATATTTAAACTCTTGCAAGCTTACTAGTCGAGTTTACTGAAACTCCATAAATTTATTTAAATTTTTGAGTTTGATAACCTTGATATGAAATAATAATATTTTAATTTACTTGCATGTGTGTCTATAAAAGGTGTGTCTCAGATATGATGCTCTAACCATAGAATTGATGTTTAAGACCTACCTTTATCATATCAACAAGCAAATGGCAATGTCTAGTGGAGCTAATTCTTTGACCCAACGTGATGCACCATCTTCTGACTTCAACCGATCTTGTGCAAATTATCGTATTCCTAGCATTTGGGGAGATACTTTTCTGCAGTATGATTCAGAATCAATGGTATAATATTTAATCATGTATGCAATTTTTAGGTACGTGAATTGATGTGTTGCTATTATCGTAGTGATTTTATGAATTGTTACATTATTTAAATTTTTTATTAGTGCAAGTCCTGTGCAAGAGATTTAGCATAAGTAGGAACTAGGAATATGTATGAAAACAATTTATGTTCCATTTTTTTTTTATTCCTTCTATGAATAAACAGCCACCATCACTATCAATACTCTAAAAGAAAGACAACCAAAAACCTGCCAAAATTTTCAGGCGACCAAATTTGCCAAAAAATTTTAAATATACTGCCGCCAGAAACTGATTTCCATCAAGGATTTTTTCATTTCCACGATTTTGCTGCAATATTCACTGGAAACATTAATTTTGCGGCTCGTCATTTTTTGGTGGAATTGTTTGCGCTTTTTTTTTTTAGTGTTACTTGTGGATTGATACAAACACCTTTCTTATTGAGGAAGTTCGTAATATATTATCATTGTTTGTAAAAGATTTTATCTCTCTTTTTAGATTGGAAAATTTTTCCATAGTTTTTCTTTGTATTGTTTTGTGAGTCAACCTTTTCCACTTTCTTTTTTATTGTTGTATTGTCTAGTTTACCAGCCGCAGAAAGTTTAAAAAAAAAATACTAACAGGAGTTGATTCAAGTGATAAGTAATTTTGTATAGTTTAAATAAGTTTTAGGTTCGAGACTTTGAGTACATAATTATCCCTGTTAAGAGATTCACTTACCACAAGTGCGCGACCTAAATCTACCTAAATTAATTAAGACGAAGTCTTGAAGCGATGCATTTCAGATCGACCTAATTGGTATGGAAGTTGTAACATGGGAAAACCACAGAAAACACAACTTATTTGAATAACCCGGTGACCTACCAATTGTAGAAGTTAAATAATACAATTAGAGTGTACCATCTTTTTCCCATTTCGAGGAAGAGGCGCGGGAGGAAAAGAAAACAACGGAGGGATCCGAATCGGACCTTTGACAAAAAAAGAAAAAGAAAAAAAGAGAGTTAAAAAGAAGAAAAGAAAGATTTATTGGTTCAAAAATAATCCTGCAACGCTCTCCTCATACACTACAATGGAGGCTCCAACTAATTTGGACCAATTTGGTCCTTAAATCGCGGTTATTTAAAACAAAATTAAAGGCTAAGATTGTATTGAAAAAATAAATTACATAATAAAAAATAATTATATTTTAATAATATTTTATTTAATTTTCCCTTTTGTAATTTTCTTCTTCTACCCCCACTCCTAAAACTTCATCTCCCGTCATCTCCTTTCCTGCTTCGTCCCTATGCTGGCGCCGCAACCCCAATAACTCCGTCCTCATTGTCAGAACCACCACCGCGCATCGCCACTCACATCGTCCCATCCATGCCTATCGCCTGGCGCCCCCGCCTACCCTCCCACAAACCGCGACCACCAGTTCACCGCCAACGAGTCCGCGACCACCTTCCCTTCTCGCGCTGACTTTCTGGTTCATCAACGTTTCCTGATCTAGCTCCATTTTCAGATCTACTAGATCTCTCTGCAACATTTTTTTGGGTGTGTTGTGTTTCTTTTTCGTTTTGATTTTTGAGCTTCTCTTCTGTGATTTCTTCTGTTATGAGTGTTGGTTCAAATTCTTCAGATCTGTTGATGTTGACGTTAGGGATTGAGGGTGCAAAGATGAGAGAGAAATTAAAGGAAGAGAAAAAGGGATTATACGAGAAGATGTTGATGGTGGCGGCGAGATGGTAGAGCGGTGGCGGCGGTGGTACACGGAGGAAGGAGCTGGTGGTGTCGTCGGTGTTTAATATTATTTATTTTTTATATTTAATAGGTAAGATTTATTTCGTTTTGAAAGAGAACTATTAGAGGGAGAGGGAGTGTACAAATAATTAACATTAAATTATTTGTACAAACTATTAGAGGGAGTACTCTTTGACATTAAATTAACATCTGAGATGAGGGGGAAGTGGGGCCAACCAAACAAATCCGACACCCCCCCACGTGCCTTCCACAACCATATATAAAATCCAGTATATATATATATATATAATTCATTGCTTACAGCGAGGGGCTGAAAATGAGTGCAAGATGAACAGGCTAGCAAGACTAAACAATGCTGGGCAAAGGGCCGAAAATCAAAGATTCATTATTTGTGTAACCTAGATTCATTTATTTTAATTTTTTTTAAATAAATAAAAATTAAAGGTGTAATTCATTGATTTTATTTCATATATCATGCATCTAGAACCCAAGATGAGTATGAAACTCAAATATTCAAATGGTCTGTGAATATTATATAATTACCTGAAACTATTTGTAGGAAGTCAATGACAATACGAAGCAACAAGTTCAAATATATATAGAGGAACTGAAGACAATGTTTCTATCTTTAAGTAGTGATATCTCACAAAAAATAAACTTCATTGACTCAATCCAACGTTTGGGTATATCTTATCATTTTGAACATGAAATTGACGAAGCCTTAGAACAAATCCACAATGATTTTACCAAGAATAAACTCAGCACAGAAGAAGAGGGTGACCACTATCTTGCAGTATTCTTCCGTTTGCTTAGGCAAAAGGGATATCACATTTCCTCAGGTATGTATGTATGTATGCATGTCAAATTTTGCTTAAGTAAGTAAAATTTATGATATATATATATATATATATATATATATATATATATATCATATGTGTGTCACATTTTATATAGATTAAATGTTATGACTTTATGATATATATATAAAATATATGTGAGTGAATGATAACAGATATATTTAACAAATTCAAGAACAACAAAGGAGAGTTCAATGAAAAAATTGCCCAAGATGTTGAAGGAATGTGGAGTTTGTATGAAGCTGCACAATTAAGGGTTCATGGGGAAGCAATACTTGAAGAAGCACTTGATTTCACATACACTAATCTTAAGTCCATGATCACCAATAATCAATTAATGAGTCCATCCCTTGCTGCCCAAATCAATCAAAGCTTAATCATACCTCTTCACAAGGATGTTCCGAGGATTGCGGCAAGGCGTTACATATCTTTCTACGAAGAAGATCCTTCCCACAACAAAGTTCTTCTAACCTTTGCAAAATTAGATTTCAATATGCTTCAGAAACTGCATCAAAAAGAAGTTGGCAGTATCACCAAGTAAGTTCTGTAACACTATAAAGAAGTACTTCTTGCAAATAAATTAGCAAAATAGAAAATATATGAATTCCAAGTCCCAAGGGTCTAATTTTCTCAATTGATTTGGGTAAAATAAAATGGGATAGGAGTTGTTGAAGTCCAACTTGTGTGCTGAATTTCGATCAAACATTATTAATGTTTTTTTTATTTATTTATTGCAATATGACGATATTCATGTTCTAATGTACTTTTATATCCTCGTGATATAACCATTCAATCACTTCTATCTAGTAAGTTAAGTTTTTCTTGATATAAAATCTAAGCTTTTATAACAAAAAGGTTTAGAGTTTGATCTTTTCCAACCCCATAAACCATCAAATTGTTTCTACCCAATAACTTCAGCTTTCAGAAGAGATAATTCTTGATATCATCTTATATATAAAACTTATTCTATAATCATAAAATGGGTGTAGTTCCTTAGGTTCTCATGCAGTTTTTTTTATAGAAAATAAATAAATTTCATTCACAAAGAAGATGACACAATTGAAAAAGATATATAAGATTTAATGTTAATAAGATAAAAATACATACATTTTTGTCCGAAGATTATCGATATCTAAACATCTTTTATATCGAAGACACATACAAAAAATACTGTAATTGGAATAATGCACTATGGATCTTTTCATAGTAAATCTAAACACATTCATTATCTGTAAGATTTTCTTAAAAAAAATTCACAAAGGGAACTAAAACAACTACAAAGAAGATAAAAAAAAAAAAGAAACAATAAATCTGGACAACTACACCACGGATCTAAAAAATTTGAGTCATTTATTGAATAAATTAATAAAAATAATCTTAAACATTGAAAAAAAAAGGGATAAGTTTGTCAATGTCACCTAAGAAGAAGGATGACAACCCCTCACAAACCCTAAACCCTAAAAATCAAAAGAAGAAAAGAGGGAAGAAAGAAAACCAGGATGAAGTTTCTTATACATTTGATGATTAACTTATAATCAATGTGATGTAACTTGTATTAGTGCATATTACCAGATGGTGGAAAACGTCAGAATTAGAGACAAAGGTTCCTTACGCAAGAGAAAGGGTGGTTGAGGCATACCTTTGGTCATTAGCCATGTCCTACCAGCCAAAATGTAGCATTGCAAGAAGGATAACGGGCAAACTGATTAAATGTACCTCTCTTCTGGATGATACATATGATGCTTACGGCACCGTTGAAGAACTCGAACTCTTCACAGAGGCAATCAAGAGGTTCAATTAAGTTAAAACATGGTTAAAATTTTATTATTAAAGTGTTATTTGTACTCATTTAGTGTGAGACATCATACTAATTAACACTTTACTCACCATTAGATGTGATTCAGGTAAACTCACACTTTAAAGAGATCCATTCAAATAGTAAATAAGTGTGTGTCTGCACAAAATGAATACAAATATCATTTTCTTTATACCTTGTATCTCAATGGGAGCTGAATTAATGCCTTCACGGTTATTTTTAATTTCTTATAATATGGCAATTCTCCCTAAATTCTATAATCTCATGATTCTTGCACTTTAACGTTTTTTTTTTAATCTATATAATAATTCTCTTTACTTTTTCAGATGGGATATTAGTCTCATTGAATCTCTTCCAGAGTGCATGAAAGAGGCTTTTAATGCATTTCTTGGACTGTGGGATGAAATAGAGTTGGTGATCACTGCAGAGAGTGGAAAATCTGGCTTGGTGTTGCAACATGTTAAACAAGCTGTAGGCTAATGCTATATAATCGCTGTATATTCAAAGCTGAATTATGCTTAATTAATTTGCAGCATTGATCCACTTCATTAATCGGTCTTTGGTTTAATGCCACTTGCAGTTTTGTAACTTGGCACAATCCTACATGGTTGAAGCAAAGTGGTGCAATGAGGGCTATATTCCAACATACGATGAGTACAAGATTAATGGAGCTGTATCTTCAACATACTCATCTCATATTACAACATTTCTTGGTCTGGGAGAATTTGCAACCAAAGAGGTGTTTGATTGGTTAATTAGCAATCCAACAATCATAAAAGCTGTGTCACTTGTCGGCAGACTCATGGATGACGTGGGCTCACATAAGGTAAAAGTATCTAGCAGGTGCATTTATTTTAGTTTATTTATCAAAATAATTATG
>QANU01097938.1:211648-236940 GCA_003254905.1 Nissolia schottii
TATATATATATATATATATATATATATATATATATATATTAGGATGTTCAAAAGTTGGTGTATTTTTGTAGAAAAGTTTGTGCATGCTTGTTCAAAAGTTTGTGTATGTGAGCACTAAAGTTTTCTTATTCGTCTTTGTTTTCATTTTCGTTTTCGTTTCCATCATTTTTTTTGCTGTTTGTTCAAACATTTGTACATGTGTAGAAAATTTTGTGCTTGCTTATTTAAAATTTTGTGTATGTGAGCACCCAAATTTTCTTCTTCGTCTTTGTCTTCATTTTCTTTTTTACTTCCATCATATTATTTGTTTCTGATTGTTCAAAAGTTTGTGTATGCTTGTTTAAAAGTTTGTGCATGTGAGCACCAATTTTTTGTTTTTCATTTTTGTTTTCATCTTTTTCTCAGTTTTTGTGTGATGCCATGTGTCTTGGAAGCACGCTACAACTCTCCCACGGCGCTGCAGTGACACGGAGCAAGCGATGAGCTGCAGCGACATGAAGGTTCTAGAAACCCTAGTGCTGTAGTAGCACATAAGAGGAGGAGGCTCTCCTCCTCCTATAAATAGAGACTCCTAGGCAGAGCTACAACGTGTATATGTATTCTGTTTGGTGACAGTGTACAAGGCACACTTATATGTACTTATATCTTGTTTGATTTAATAGAAATAAGACATAATATAAATTCCAAATGACTTAAAATACCCTTATTGCATTAATTTAATAGAGAAAAACATTATCTTAATCTGAATGGTTGTGTATCTATGTCCTGTCTCTGTGTCTCAACAAAACGGAGGTACAAAAAATACACTAATTTTCTATCATGACACAAGTTTTTGCACCTGGCTCAACAGTCAAACAGGATTTTGCATCTTTCTGTCTCTGTATTCTTGTCCTGTCTTAGTAACCAAACACAACCTAAGTAAACCCCAAAAACATAGTAAATATGGCTAATCTAGACTATCTCTCGAGTAAGAAAAAATAATTCAATTCAATTCAATTCAATTAAAACAAGGGAGGGGGGTTGAAGGTTTGTCACAACTAAAATAAAAATAATAAACAAAATAAAAAGGAAGTATCTTACAAGGAAATCACCGCAGACCTTAGGACAACATTCATCGGTAATAACAATTATTTCATACAGGTGGTTAACTTGTCAATCAAATGATCGCCTAATTAACAAGCAATTTACTTAGTCGAGTCATGATCACGTCACTCCTAGGGATTGATTAACCTATGACTAGTGTACCACAACTGCGACCCTATTAACAAGTGTCAACCCTAAGCATCAATTGCCTTAACCTAACTCCAATCGGAGTTAACCCAATTCCCTTACCAATTTAGGTTCAAGTAACCAATCGATTTAATTATCCCCAAATTGAAACCTTAAGCATACATGAAACATGCATTGCAGTGACATGCAAACCTGGAACATATTTGAATCATGCATATTCATCTCAGCTTCGATCGTTACAACAAATACACACAATCATGAATCAAAGATAGCAATTTTTTGACCAACAAACGCAATCAAAGACAGAATAAGAGAATTGATAACCAAAATATGAAATTAAATTAATAAACAAACCTCACAAATCCTTAGACCCTTAGCTTAATCCTTGCACAAGTAGAAGTCTACTCCTCCATTAATGGAGGTTACAAGCAAAAAGAATGGTGAAAAGAGAGAAGAATTAATCCTATCCCTAAACCTAAAACTAAAAGTATTGATAGAGATATATGACAAGAAATGTCTCTAATCCCCATCCTATCCTATATATAACGTAAAACACTCAAATTAGGGGCTGAAGGTCTGCACTGTCTTTTGACATCATTTTGATGAGCGTTGCAATGCTCTTTTATGCGCTGTAGTGGTTCGCTAATCTGACACCATTTCTAATGAGCACAACAACGGTAAATGACTGCTACATTGATTTTCCAAACCTAATTTGGCTCTGATGTCTTCATATAATTTGTAGCTATTTTAATTATACATGAAATAGAATTAATTTTTCTCGTTTGGAATTCGGATGAAGAAGTTATGCGCCAATCTTTGCGAAAGCTCCAAAATGAATTTCCAATGCCACTATTCCGACTTTGGACTAAAACAGATCAAGTATACAATTGATTCAACTTTCCATCTCTTCATGAAAGTCTAGAGCTTCCTCTTAACTTTCCTACAATATAAGACTTGAAAGAATTGCATATTTAGAACTCATGTTATGACCCAAATATAGAAATAGTGTAAAAGACAAAATTAAGCAACAATTCTCACAATTGGGCACAAAGAGGACAATGTGGAAAATGAAGGTAATTTAAGTGTTTAGATACACATTTTTAGGCTGCACATGTTCAAATATGGAGGAATAAAGTGGGGTATAAAAACCCCGCATCAAAATATCTCACACTTGAATAACTGCACATCCTCATGCATGGAGCTAAGAACAAAAGCAACCTAAAATTAAAAAAGAAAAACAAAAGAAAAAATCTTTTGGGTGCGGCCACCCCATTTACATCCCGTACGAAGCTGCGAAAGTAGGGAGACACTTAAGTTGATTCACTAACTACTAGACAACTGTGCAATACATATGACAACCCAAAATCAGATCATCTTTAACATAGAGATAATATCACTATGAACAAAAATCAAATTTCCCTAGAACATAAATCATGAGCAAAAAAATAAATTAAGACATGTAAGATCAATAAGGCTCCACCGATCATAGTGTGTGTCACTCATCACTCAAAGTGTATATATAGGTTCAACAAATGCTCACTCAAACATTTCACTAAAGTCGCCTCCATAGGCTTGACTTTCTTTTAGGCATCACAGATTACCCACTAAACATGAAATGCATCAAGAAGTCTTTTAAGAGTTGTAACGGGACTAAGGTCAAGGTGGGATATGTATATGGCCAGTGAGCTAAAGCATAGGGCTTAGTAGAACAACGACATATGTACTACTCAACAATGCAAGGACATTGATTTCCATTAGCTCCTTTTAGTCCTTCAACCAATCAGGTGACAAGTTTCCCCATACACTTTATTCACATTTTCTTACCCTTTTTTTCAAACATTTTTTCCTTTTTTCCTTTTTACTTTCTCTTTTATTTTTTTTTCTGACTTTCCTAGGCAAATGTCACATTTCGTCCACTAGCTCAGAAGAAGGTTTTTGTTGGTGCATTAAGTTGATTGTTTTATGGATTTGTTTACCTCAAAAAAAATTTCTATAAGCAAATTTTGTTGATTTTTTTTCAAGGCAAATTTTATTGATTTATTTTCAACCAATCAATGCAATTGTGGTCTTTCTCCCCCTACTTTTGATCAAATCTACAACATTTACAAAAAATACTATTTAAACCCACTCCTCTCATAACGTATCATGAGACTCACTTCTGATGAAATGATACCCATAATATATTATCAAAATAATAATAAAGGGTTTATACTTTTTGAGTGGTCTACATAAAGTCTGTTGCCACCTTTTGAACCCTTCCTCAAAAATTGCCCTCTGATCCCCACCACTATTTCCATATTCAGACCATTGTTGCTGACAATAACACTTCCCCATCTGAGTTGTCTCAACTAAATAAGCCTCATTTTGCAAAGAAAATACTCTCTACCTATTCTCAAAAAATATTCTTAGAAAATACTTTTTAAGACACTCAAATTAAATATTTTTAACTGCATATTCACTCACAAAATAATTTATTCATAAATTACATTTTAGAAGTCCTTTTATTAGATTACTTAATCCACAAGTAACTTATATGTAAGCATGAAAAACACATGCTAAATTAGTAAGAAGTTTGTTATAATTCGGTTAGGCAACAAACAAGTTAGTTAGTTAGTTAGTTATGACCCTCATTGATTGTATATATAGTGCAAATTACTTGTAAGGCAATCCAAGTAATGGAAAGCAATGTTCACTCATTCAATTCCTCTCTTCCAACTCTTTTTGGCTTTCCCTTTCTTATTCTCTCTGCAGATTGATATGCTTTCTACATAATTAGAATGCTGAATTTCTGTTCTTAATATGGTATCAGTTGTGAATTTCTTACACGTTTTCGCATTCATACTCGTCCTTGTTGCTTGGACTCCATGGTTGTAATTTCTTGTTGTTGATTCCTGGTGTTATAGCTGCTTTGGCTCCCTGATTCTGTTATTTGCGGAACACTACAGGTGAATTTTGCTGAAAATTCTATCCAACCTGCACTTGATTCTTGTTGAGTTTCGAATCCATGGATCCATACACTTTATCCTCTGCAGATCATCCAGGTTTGCTTCTTGTTTCTCAGCCACTAACTAAAGAAAATTATTTTTCTTGGGCTCGATCAATGCGCCTAGCTCGCAATGCTAAGAGGAAATTTGGTTTTGTTGATGGTTCTATTCCAAAACCTGAAGATCCTGCACTTGCTGAATTATGGCAATATGTTAGTGACATAGTGAGCTCTTGGATCTTGAATTCTTTATCCAAGGACATTACTGCTAGTGTCATCTTTCATAACACAACTCTTGATCTGTGGAATGATCTCAAAGATAGATTTCAGCATGGGAATGGTCGACCAAGGATTTTCTAACTGAAGAAAGCATTGATCGATCTCCATCAAGGTAATCTCACAATTCTCCAATATTACACTAAATTCAAGACACTTTGGGAAGAATTGGGTTGTTATAGGACTGTGTTGCATTGTGAATGTGGTAGCAGCCAGCCTTATCATGAGTTCCTGAAGATAGATCATGTAACATGTAACCTGCTTTCTAATGGGGCTTGATGATTGTTATTCCCAAATTAGAGGCCAAATCTTGGTCACGAAGCCTATATCATTGATTAGTAAGGTGTACTCTTTGTTGCTTCAAGATGAAAAACAAAAGGAGGTTGGTCTTGCCCAAAACCAGGCCCTACTAATTTGGCTTGTGCAGTAAAAACTTCTAAGCCGTCTGTGCAAGATTATTTCATAATCTCATAATAATATGGTCTATGTAACTTATAGTGATACTAACTCTAATTAAAGAGAATCAAGATGATGGCAATTGATTCTATAAGATATGATAGAGTTAGTGGGGGTCTTCTAGTAAAACTGACCCTCCCTTCTCCCTTATAAATAAGATGATGTTACTCAAAGAAAAATAAAGATTCAAGGATTTTAAAGAATTCAGAAATCATTAGGGTTTGAGGTCTGCCAAAGAAAACGCTCTTCTCACCATCAGAGGGGTTGAAAAGATCAAAGGAAGAGAGGGGAAAAGAATTTGTTAATTCCATTCAATCACGATATGGATCTGGATATGTGTCTCTTGCTCTTAACCTAACATAGTTTGATAATCATAAATTTCAAGATTGTTGTTTCCATGAATTGATCAATTGCAAAATCACATAACATGTGGTATCAGAACATCAAGTTGTGGAATTTATGATTATCCTATAATGATGTTATTTATTATTTATATATTCTTCCCAAATGTTATGAATCCTAATTTGAGAATTTGGGAATTTCTGACTTTTTTTTTTCAATTAATTCTTGAATCTTAATTTGGGGAATTTGGGAATTCAATGTACCCTTATTTGGGAATTTGGGAATTATGAACTTAACCCCTTGATTAACTTTTTTTTTCAATTGCTTCTGTTGCGGGCAGGAATCCCCTCCACATTCGTGCGCCGGCGCCACCACCGCCACCGCGAACGGCTGCTCGTCGTCGGTAACGCCTTGGACGGTGTCTGAACCAGCGTGACGGTGCTGCTGGGTGCCGTCATCGTCGTTGTTGCTCTCACCACCTAAAGGATTGGCACGGGGAGACTTGCGACGGCGATGGCGGCTGTGGCGATGGCTGTTCACGGCGATATGCCCAGGCCTTGCGATAGTGGGGGCGACATGAGAGGGTGGTGTCGCGGAGAAGAGGAGGCGCCGTCGCCGCCGCATAGCACGTGGAGGCGCCGCATCGGAAGAAGCCGCGTGCGTGAACGGAACGACTGCGGCACGTGCGGATCGGAGCGGCTGCTGCGCGTGCGTGGGGAGTTGCTACTGCGCGGACTTGCTCGGTGGCGGTGGCTGATGTGCGTGCGTGAGTGAGTGGCGAAAATGGTTGTGCTGCTGCCAATTGATTTGAGTGGCAAAGATAAAGTTAATGGTGGCTGCTGCACTTTGCTTCTGCAGCAACTCTCATATCCTTTTTTTGTTGGGTAAAAACAAAGTTTTGTTTTGAAGAATGGGGGGCCTTATTATTTTTGTTTTTGGCAAAACTGAGATCTTTTAATTTCGGCCAGTTAATGTTTATGGGGCCACTGTTTTTCTGCAATTTTTGGCCAAAACCGAAATGGATTTCTTTTATGAATGGGGCCGTGTTGTTATTGAATTTTTGGATCAAAATTTTTGTTTTAAAGAAATTGGCTATTAAAGGATCATGGGCCTTTTTTGTTTTGATGTTAAATCAAATAATTTTTGGCTATGTTTTTGTTTTGCTAGATGGGCCCGTTTTGTTAAAGAGAAGGATGCTCTTTTTTTCTTTGTTTTGGTGGGTGTAAAGTACCTAAAGTGTGGTGTCTTCGTCAGCTTGGATTTTCTAGTTTGTGATTGGTTTCTTTATTCCTTGCGTATGTTGTGTCCTAATTCCTCCATATTTATGCTTCTCCAATGGTTGTGGTTCGGATAAAATATTGTTGTTGTGCACTAGTGATTGTGTTATTCTTAAAATATTAATTAGTGCCTCGCTTTATTCTAATTGTAGGTTTATGTGCTGTTATTGAAGTGTCCGGGGTTTAATTTCCAAGCAAAATTTTTAATCAGAGTTTCACCGAGGCCGGTGCTTTTCCGGTTTGCTAGCCTGCTGATTAAGATCTTATCTTACAAAGAGTAGCTGATGCCATCCATCCTCATAGTATGGACTCGCAACAGCTTTTCAGTTTCAGTGTGACCAGTGCAGGATTACCTTACATGTCATCTTTCCCCACGATTCCACCGCTACCCAGCAGGCTTCTCGGATCTGTCAAGTTCGACACAGGAAACTCGCCTAACTCGCCTAACTCTACCTGGGAATGATATTCTTGGATATCATATTAGGTTTTGCCTCTTAGGTTTCCAATGTTTTTGAACCTTCCTTCTTCCATTAGACAGTTAAATTCCCTCATTGGAAATTAACAAGCCATGAATGAGGAATTGCAAGCAATGGAGGACAACAATACTTGGACAATGATGCCTCTACCAGAAGGAAAAATAGCTATTTGATGCAGATGGGTTTATAAGGTCAAGTACAAGGCCAATGCTGAAGTGGATAGGTGTAGCGACCCATAGTTTTCTAGGTTAGGAAAAAGAAGAAAGGAAACAAACATGTGCAGTAGCATCCAGGGCGTGTTGTAGCGGCACGACGAAACAAGAGCGTTATAGCACCCAAGGAGTGTTGCAACAATGCGGAAATAAAGTCCCACATCGGGAAACTTAATAGAAGGGGATCTTGAGCTCGCCCTATATATACAAGTCTCCCTTAAGTGTCTTTCTTTGCTAATTCACTCAGAGAGCTTTGAAGGCACAAACTTTCTTCCGAAAGCTCTAGTTATTTTTATTCTTTGTCCTTCTTATTGTTCAGTCCATGGGGAAGTAGTGCCTTGACGTAGGATGTCAGGAGCTCCCAACGCCTGTGCTCCTTAGTAGTCAGCCATTTCCAAGTGAGTGATTTTCTTTACTGTCTATTTTCAAACCTTATTTTATGCATGTTTTTATGAAATCCTAGGGGGCAAAACTTAATATTTTCTTTTAAGTGTTTATGAAATTAGTTATTTACGTAGAAATTTTTTCTTATTTATCAAAATAGTTATTTATTTAGAAACTTCCTTATTTATGAAAATAGTTATTTATGAAACTATTTTAGAAACTCATGAAAACCATTTTACAACAACATGAGATCATATGTCTTATTGCGTTAAATATGTCATGATGCATGTGAATGAATATTTATGAATAAAGTCAGGTTATGCTATCATTTATTAGTTAAAGTGTTATGTTATCATACTCATGTTATTTCATGTTATGTTATTTAAACTGTTTTATGGGAGTGAGATTTAGGATAGAACTGTATGTTAGCGGCAGTTTACGTTGATCTTGATATACATTGTACGATCGTAACTTAGAATAAGATTCATGTAAAGTTAGGGCAAGATCGTGGGGCCCAGACATGGCAACCCGAGACGCTCAGTGTCATGTATCATGTCATGTAGATTAGGACAAGACTGTGAAGCCCAGACATTTCAGGAACAATTAAACTGTAATGTTCAGATTGTCTATCTAGAGAGCTCCCGACTTCATTATGTTTTCAAATGCTTTTACATACTATGTATTATAAATATATAAATGTTTTCATGCTTGATATTATATTATGTGTTGCATTTGCATGTCAGGATTACGAACTGTCTCATGTCATCGTGGGGTTTGTCATTTCATGCGCGATGACTCACCTCTCATCAATCTTTTTTTTTTCTTCTAGATAACATTGATGTAAATACCCCTCTTGTTCAATAGATTCTAGCATATCAGATTCTTGGTGAGCTTCACGTTGCCGTGGAGTATTCTTTAGCTTTATTTTAGTTATTAGAATAGTTTATTTTATGTTAGTCAATAGATCATGCTTTAGTGAACTGCAAGCAGAGAGTTTCATAATTTCATTATTTAATTTTGTATCATATGTAAAAGATTTTACTTTATTTTATTCATGATGTTTAGCTTATTTTAAAGGATTTTCTTATTATTTGTTTATAAAAGCTGCGTGTTTTCATGATTAACATGTTAGGAGACTTCGTAAGGGAATAAGTCCCTCGCTTGTCGGTGGCTATTTCTGAAGTTGTCACAATAGGCACAAGGCAAGATTAGTTTTCAAGGGGTATAATCAAGAGGTTGGTATAGATTTTCTGAAGACTTTCTCCCCAGTTGCAAAACTCACATCTATTAGAATCTTGTTGAGCTTGGCAGCCATCAAAAGATGGAGTTTATTGCAAATAGATGTCAATAATGCATTTCTTAATAGGGATTTATTTGAGGAAGTCTACATGCAGTTGCCTGTCGGTTATCATATTAAGGGGGGGAGAATCTTACTCGTAAACTCAACAAATCCATTTACGGATTGAGGCAAGCATCAAGACAATGGTTCATAAATTCTCTACCTCATTGCTTGCAAATGATTTTGTTCAATCCAAGAGTGATTACTCACTTCTCCACTAGTTCAAGTCCTAATCTTAATTTTCTACTTGTATATGTTGATGTCATTATAGTAGTTGACCCCTCTCATGACTTAGTTCATCAAGTTCAAGTTCAGTTGTAGAATTTGTTCAAGGTGAAAGTCATTGGATCATTAAAGTACTTTTTGGGACTTGAAATTGCAACGTTTCCCACAGGTATTTGTTTATCCCAAAGGAAATACACCTTAGCTTTGTTGGAAGATACTTCTTTCATTTCTGCTAAGCCAGCCGTGTTGTCTTTGGATCCTAACTTGAAATTGTCCTCTAAGGAAGGTGAGCTCTTGGAATATGCTTCAATGCACTGGAGACTTATAGGAAGGCTCATGTATTTGATGATTTTCTGCCCTGA
The DNA here is from genome assembly GCA_003254905.1 of Nissolia schottii. NCBI lineage: Eukaryota > Viridiplantae > Streptophyta > Magnoliopsida > Fabales > Fabaceae > Nissolia > Nissolia schottii. The sequence goes on from QANU01097938.1 coordinate 221,211, forward strand.
TATTACTTATGCAGTACATAAGCTTAGTTAGTAGATAGGAGTGCTCCTCGTGTCCCTCATCTTAATGTTGTTCATCATTTACTAAGTATCTCAAGACAGTTCTTGGACATGGCATTCTGTTTGCTGCAAACTCTAGTCTCAATCTAACAGCTTATGTTGGTGCTGATTAGGGCACTTGTCTGGATACTAAGAGGTCTATAACAGGATTTTGTGTCTTCCTTAGCAATTTCTTAATCTCCTAGTAATCCAAAAAGCAAGTAATAGTGTGTAGATCGTTTGTCGAGGCTGAATATCAGGCTTAATTAGTTTTAGTAGCAAGTGAGCTTACATGGTTCATGGCTCACCTCAAAGACTTTGCCATCACTATCGGTTCAACATTGATTTTTTGTGACAATCAAGCGGCTATACATATTACAAATAACCCTTCATTCCATGAATGTTTGAAATATATAGAAATTACTTGTCTTTTTGTTAGAGAAAAGGTCATTTCAGACCTTATTAAGCTTGCACTTGTTAAGACACATCATCAGTTTGTTGACCTCTTAACCAAGCCACTCCCTTGGACTCAATTTTCCAACCCTATGTCCAAGATGGGAACCATAAGTATATACTTCTCACCTTGAGGGGAGTATTAGGAGATCTAACAATGTATATTTGTTAATTATGTTAGCTTCAAGTGTTAGTTACTCAATACATATAGTTAGTTATTTTACCAATTCTGTTTTATCTGCCAACTGTCGTGACAATTATTCGGTTAGCTAATGATATTTTGTACTCTCAACTTTCTTCATTCTGAAGCAATGATAATCAATCATTTCCATGTAGCTGTAATTCCATAACTGTGATAACATACGTAAGAGAAAAAGGAATAAAGAATCACCATTGTATTATTGATAAAACATGTCAAGAGAGAACTCACACTATACGAGAATATAGAATAAAATCTCACTATGATATCTTGATGAAACGCGTCTTAGCTAATAGTTAATGTGTATCTCGTAAAAAAAAAGAGTCAATGTGTATGTTTACAATTCAGTAATAAAATTAGTAAATAAGAATAGATAATTAAAAAAAGGGAGAATTAACTGTCATGACTACTAATCCTAAAATATAAACTCCAAAAATGACTAAAATTTCAAAATAATGCTAAAGAGTCGATATCGAAATGTAAGTGTTAAATATAATAACGATCCAATACATAAATATAAAATAAATACAAATGAAATTCAAATAATTAATACACTTTAGTTAGGTCAACTTGAAGCTTCGATTGCAATCAAAGTTAAACCATCTTAGATATTTTTAAAAGTTTGGTGAAAGTTAATTAGCTTGAATATGATCGGTTAGCACAATTAAAAGTACCCCCCCTTTTAAGAAAAACCTTGTTTGGCTTGATAGGTTAAGCTTAGGCTTAGGCTCCGTGAAGGGCATGTGAAGCCTATTTCAGGCTGGACTTGGGCCCATTATAGCTATATGTATCTCCGAAATGATCACTAACCATTTCATTCATCCATGACCAAAAATAAGAAACCGCTTCACTCGTCGTAAATTCTTTATTATATACATTCAACAGTTGGAAATAAAGCCAAAATAAACTTGAAAGAAAGTATTATGTACGTAGTTCTTTGTTTGGTGGAATAAAATTTCGATACGACTGAACGAAAAATAATTACGTACATACACGTTAAGATTCTATAAAATTTTTCATTTTCTAATTTGATCTCTTAACCCCTTCAAACCCAAAATACTACTCACTATAAGAGTATGGGTGTTTCTAAAATTAAGATAAAATAACCAATTAAGTCATATCATTCCTAGAGTCTTCTTGAACAGTAAGTTCTGGAACAGTAAGTGTAGTCTCCACAACAGTCTTTCAAAAGTGTTTTTATCCAATCCTTCCATTCTAGAACGCAAATACTTGAATTTCATGTCTCGTTCTCATTACCTCTCTATGGTGAATTCTTGTGCATATACTCTTATTCCCCTGGTTAATTCTCGGTTCATCATCCATACATGGGTTAAGGTGATCTACCTAGCTGAGAGAGCACCTCCATACTTTCTATAGAAGGCTCCTATTCCATAGAAATTTCTTTCCAGGCCGATACTCTGTCTATAAGTTTTCCCATAATTGTCTTCTTAATTCTGGTTAGAAATAAATTAGGATATTTAGTATATCTGTGATTGATTTTAACTTATTTATAACATATTTAGGTTGATTTAATTTGATTCTATCATTTAAGCTATCATTCTATTATTGGCTTATATATTGGCACCTAATTGTAACCCACATGCATAACCTTCAATAATACACCATTATTATTCATGTTTAGTCTCTGCCTCTTGATTTTTTTCCTGCTTATCATCTCTGATTTATCATGAAATCTCACATGGTATCAGAGCCATGGTACCCTCCGTGAACCATGTTTATACTTATGCTAATCTGAGATTAAATTCTCAAATTTTTCCTTCTTTGTTTTCACTTCCTCTATTCCAAAAAAAAAAAAAAATCCTCCACTATTATCTCTATCTTCTACTGAGCAATGGTACCCGACACCACCATCATAATCGTTGTCACTAGAAGAGTTGACCACCAAGTTGCCGTCGTTGGAATCTACACATGCCACCATGTGCCTGTGGCATGACTAGTGCACCCTTCCCAAGGTCTTTGGCGTTCTGAATCTAATTTTGAGGCCCTTCTCATCCAATTCTACTTCAAAATTGCTAGTTCTGCCTAGCTCTCGATATTGCCTTTGTTGGTTCTGCCCAACTCCTGATGTTATCTTCGCTGTTGCCTTTGCTGGTTCTGCCCAGCTCCAAATTGTGTGTAGAATTCACAAAGAAGGACCTAAAAATTGGACTTAGCACTCGTTGTTTGTGACAAGCTTAAAGCTAAATGAGCTTTAGCTTGAGAGAGGGTGTTAGAAATAAATTAGTATATTTAGTATATCTGTGATTGATTTTAACTTATTCATAACAAATTTAGGTTGATTTAATTTGATTCTATCATTTAAGCTATCATTCTATTATTGGCTTATATATTGGCACCTAATTGTAACCCACATGCACAACCTTCAATAATACACCATTATTATTTATGTTTAGTCTCTGCCTCTTGATTTTTCCACTGCTTATCATCTCTGATTTATCATGAAATCTCACAATTCTCATGCTTGATGCAGAACAATATTGTTTTTTGAATTGTTAAATTGGGTGATCAATTTGAATTAGGAACTTAATCATTACATCATACTTGTCCCCACAAAAATTGTTGAAGTGACATGGGTTTATACATAGTAGAATCTATTTTCATGGGCCGTGGAAGAAAAATATGAACGTATGGGGGACTAACTTGAAATCGCCATTGATGCTGACGATTTCAGGAATTCTGCGAGCAAAAAAAAAGGAAAGAAAAAAAGGCAACTTGAAATTGCCATGGGTCTCGGCGATTTCAGAAGGGAGGGGACGTGGGAGAGGGGGTTGAGGGGACGTGACGACAGAGGGGGGGCAGGGCAGGGGACGCGGGGGCATGACACGCGGCGAAAAAGGACGAGGAATCTCTGCGCCATTGACCGTGCGGGAAAAGAGGCGTAGAGCCTGAAATCGCCATTGACTCCGGTGACATCATCTCTCCGCAGAGACAGTGGAGCAGTGCTCCTTCCCTATGCGACTCTACACATAAATTGTTCCTCTTCTTCCTTCAGAATCCCCATCCTTCTCTTCTTCCCTCACTTCAGATTTTTCCTTTTCTTCCCTCACTTCACTAAACACTCTTCTTCCTCACTTCACTCCACCCATTTTATATATATTGTTTCCTCTATAGTGCTCCCCACATCAAACCTCCTTAATTTTCACTGGTATGATTTCTGTTAGTTTTTCCTTTTAATGTTTATTTTTTTTAGTTTTTATTTTCATTTTTTAGTTGTATGGAAATTTAAATGCATATTTAAATTTCTGTCAATTTTTTTCGTTTTTTAAATAATTAAAAATTAATTATAATGATATGATTCTAATTTTTTTTACGACCATCATTTTAAAAAAATTAGTAAATTTTGGTGATTCTAATTATAATGATAAGATATATAATATATTCTGGTTTTTTTTTTTTTTGGTTTTCATTATAGTTTGAACTAATTTTTTGACAGTTAAATTAAATTTTTTTTCCTTTCAAACAAGTTGTAACAGTGATACTGTAAACTCTTTATCTGTAGGGTTTTGAAAAAATATCGTCACGACGGTGAGGAGGCAAGATAATACTATGAATCCATTGCTACACATCTCGATGAATATCCTGCAGAATAATCAGGTTTATATTTATCTTATTATTGTTATTATTATTATTATTATTATCATTCTTATTTTATTCTTATTACTGCTAATATCATTATTGCTTCCGAGTATCCGTGACAAGCATTCCTTCGAGCACGTGCATTCCTCGCGTTTGAAACAAATAAGGCAACCGTCTTGAAATACGTCTCCTGCACTAAAGCCGTTATCGAAAAATTGTGATCCTCTAGAAATTTGACGTTCATTGACTCAGCTAGATTTGTCGTCATATGGGAACATCAGCGTCCACCATCGAAGGCACAAATCCATTGTTCTCTAGGGACCTCGTCAATCCAAGCATCATACACTTCATTATCCTGACGCAACCTTTGATAACGACGATTGTACTGCGCTCTAGTGCTCGCATACCCTGTAAAAGAAATGTCCAAAAGCTTATGCTAAAAAATTATAATAAATAATTGAATGAAAAAATGTAACATCGGCAAATAAAAATATCTAACTTACCAATAGCCTTGACAAGCTTTTTCATAAACTTCACGTTGAAGTGTCGGGTAAAATTTTGTGCAATGTGTCTGATACAAAATAGATGGTACACCCACAAACCACCCATTCGTCGTACTGCAGACTTTATGGACTCATGTCGATCAGATATCAACCTAATTTGTCATTCCTCTGGTAGCGATTGCTGCAGATTGTGCAAGAAAAAATACCATGCATTTGAAGTTTAACCCTCGACAATCGCAAATGCAATAGGAACAATTGATTGATTGCCATCTTGAGTTGATGCCATCAACAAAACACCCTTATATTTTCCATACAAGTGTGTTCCATCGACTTGCATCATAGACTTGCAGTGCTTGAATGCGTTTATACTTGGGCCAAAAACCCAAAACGCACGTCGAAAAGTTAAAGCATTTGTCCTAACCGATCCATTAGCGTTGTACGCGTCAACAATGTCAATGTCCCATGTGCATGAAGGATCAAAATGTTGCAGTGCCCTCAACCAATATGGCAAGTCATTGTATGATTATTCCCAATTGCTGTAGACTTGTGCAATTGCATTTTGCTTTGCAAACCACGCTTTTCTATATGATGGCCAATATCCTTCACGGTCCATAACATTTGCTTGAATGGACTTTACTGGCATTGTTGACTTCGCCCTTATCTGTGCCAGAATCATGCCAGCAATCTTTACAGAAGTCAACTTTGAATGGTCCCGTTTAAGCTGCTTTGCAAGACAAATGTGAGGGCCGTTATATCTTGTGACCTCCCAATGGCAACTATTTTTCTTCAAGGTGGCCCTGATGAACCATTGACAAACTTGGCCAAACTTCTTGCATTTGCAGAAGTAAGTTGCCAGTTTTGACTCTTTTATTTTGTAATCGGCCCCGATTCGCAAGCAATGGCTTGCAACAACCTCCCTAACTTCATCCCTATTTGCAAAGTATTTTCCTATGTACAACTCATCGCCTACAAAATATTCGTTATGCATGTATCCAAAATCAGATGTACGTATCCCCCTCAACATTAAACGTCTGCAAGAAAGATGGTGTATCATCGGGTTGTGCGTTTCTTTCATCATTTGTATCAACATTTGAACCATTAGTTAATTAAATATAATAATAATAAAAATTACAATTTCTATTTAACAAATTTGTAGTTCTAACAAGCATGATCCTTGTCACGAGGCAAGCATAGAGCATACTTTGCATATCCGTCAATGTACATAATTAATTTAATATATACTTAATGTAAGCAATTTTAGTTACAATTATATAATCACAACAATTAAATATAATTAAAATTATAATTACAATTGTTGCCATTGTTTATATTGACCATAAATTTATTTTAAAATACCTGAATCATCATCCAATCCATCGCCGGAAGTCATGTCACTTTTGTGCTCGCTCCAACTATAATCGCCTTCTTCCTCTGCCTAGAACTCATCATCTGACACTAATGGCGCTTCAACGTCTTGCTGATGAAATTCGTTTGAGCTTGAACCAGCACTTAACTCAACATTCACAGCAGATGCCTCCTCGAAGTTCACATATAAATTAATGCAACTCAGGTGTGTCTTATATTTTTCATATTGACAAAACATATGTTGCACTTGAGCGTTGTTTGATATTGTAACAGGCCGATTTCAGACCTTTTTTTTCAAAAAAAATTATCAGATATCTAAAATCGCCACACGGGGTGGCGATTGTAACACTCCTATTTTCAGCCTACACTATAGTCGTAACACTGATCATAGGGTTGTTATCTGCTTTGGTCGGGTTACTTTTAGCCCCCTACTTTTAGCTTTGCAAATAATTCTTACTTAAAAATATGGACCGATTTTAAACTTTTCTTTTCATAGGTTCTTTCATAAAATAGGAGCCGTGCGTGAGTAAGAGAATCTAACACAAGCGATAGAGCCTTGGGCTTACGACTGTTAATCATTTCTAATCTAGTCAGTTATATAAAAAAATACATGATCCATCACAAAGAAGTACAATAAGCCGTATAGTATTATAATAATGTACACATACACATCATGTTCATCAAAATACATAACAGAAAGTTCATCTTGCGCACAACTGTATTCGTTGGTCTCCGTAGTACTGGAGTCTTGCCTCTCGGCTATTGACGGCCCATAATGCGTCCTTCACTGCTCCTCCTGCTGTTCGTCATAGTCTTCGTCCACTCCTAGAAGCATAAGCGAGTGGGGATGAGAATGCTTCGTTCTCAGTGAGTGTCCTTAACTCTACCTAGCGGTTCATTTCTCAATTATGCTCCAGGCCGATCAGGAGATCTCTATGTGTACATTCATACCTGACTCCTACTGATTATTATCTGTTACTTAGATCCCGAGCAGCTTTATCTACTTTAATAGGTGATTAGGCTACTAATCTTGTTATTACATAGGCTTCGTGCTTGTTAACTTTACGTTACTGCTAGAGACATAATAGTCGTCTCGGGCCGCTCCCTTGACGCTACATAATGCACAAACATATATAGATACATACATACCTGCACATATACACACATACATTCATTCATGTAACAATATAGTACATGAGGGAAATCTGGGAATTTCTTACGCGCCCTGTGGTTGCGTCCTTCTTAGTCCTTTCACCTTTGTAACCGTGGCCTAGGTTACAACCTCCTTCTATTCCCTATCGTGTCGACCCGGCAGCGCTTTAACCGGTGTGGTAGCTAACCACGTAAAGCTCATAGGAGGTGACATCGAACACGATAAGTACAACCACTCCCCTAACAGGAATGGCGAGGGATCAGCCCTTGGACTCGATCAGGCATGGACACGTAGGTCGGCCCTTGCACTCGACCACGCTTCTCTGTACTCTTCTCTTTACTGGGGTCCCCCTTTCTTTCCTCAGGACTTGTCCTGTTTTCTTTACTCTCAGGCCTTGGCCTGTTCTCAGGTCTCTCTACCTGCGTTGCTTATAACCAATCCAGCTTGCCGAATCGGTAAGGGGCGTGTCTGTAAGACGTGCCAAGAGAATAGGGATCTTCCTAATTATATAACTACATACTTTGGCTAAGGCCATCCAAATCCTTGGCGATCGGAGCCTTTTTACACTGCTTTATTCCCTAGGGTTCAATTATGTATCTTTAACTTTACGTAAATACTTCTAGTTATGTACGGTCGTCCTAACTCATATGACGATCGTTTCCTCATGATGTATGCTCTCATGGTTTAGGGCATGCATAGCTGTGACCGATGGATCCCATAACGTAGTTAAAACTCAAGTCTTTCAGTGAGCATTTGAATGATTAGGGTTTGTACATTCGAATGATTCTTTCATTCGATTGAACAGGGAATTCAATCGATTGAAATCCTTCTCAGGCTTTCATTCGATTGAAATCCTTATTCATTCGATTGAAATACAAAATCTTCCATTCGATTCCCGAGGGAATTCAATCGAATTAACTAGTGTTAAAATAGCTCCCGAGAGCATTTTCTCCCAGGGTTTCTCACCGTAACTTTTCCTTATTTTCCAGTGATCCAATCAGTATAATTATGATTCCTAAACGTCAAAATTCTCTACTACTTACTTCCTATGATTTTCACAAAGTATTTTTTCCATTCAAATACACACATATACATATATGCAGTCATAAAATAAACCACATAGACAGTGGGCTTAGAGTTACCCACTTTCCAAAACACATTTGAAGACGGTGAAAGTTGTGAGAAAATACTCCCACGAACATTGGTGCGATCCTGCTATTTTTCCTGGTCCCGATGGCATAACCACAGAGCACACGTGCGGAGCAGAAATAATTTTAGCAGTGTGATCTATATATATTGGGGGTACTGAGATGGCCATCCAAGGCCATCATATATATATATAGAAAGTCGAGGCAGTGGCCATTTGACTACGGTGCTTGATATTTATAATATTTTATTATTGTTATTATTATTATTTTTTATTATTATTTTGTTTCTTTTCGTCAGGGAAGGGGGGATGTATGTCCCATGTGAGACGAACATATATATGAATATATAAAATATATATAGATATTTACGTTTATATATATATATATATATATATATATATATATATATTTTTGTTTCTTTGTTTCTATTCGGGGGGTGTACGTAGGATTATATGTAAGGGGGGAATGCATCTAAGTATGACCACATGATCAATTTTGATCATATTTGATCGCGTTTGGTTCTTAATTGTTTGGGTACGGTTGTCCCAAAAATATTTTGGACATACTGTTGTAACCTACTAATCTTCCTTACTAATATTAATTTTTGTCGAGGCATTCTTGAATTTATTTTCATATTAGTGTATTTTACGGACTCCCTCGAGTCGTAATTAAATCTTGATGATGATGAAAATCCCCCCGAATCTCGCGAAATTCCGCGAGATCGCAAAATCACTATTTTGACTAGTATTTTTAAGGATTAAATTTAATAATTTAATTTTCCAGTCTTAATAATTGACTCGCATCTATTTATTATGCGAAATCTTTGTAAAGAAAATATCCGGGATGTTACAGTGATTTCAGACATATCACCCATACATTCGTAATAAATCCCCCTGGAGCATACTATGGGATTAGAATTTATACAAATCCATTAATAAGTAAAAAATTCTCTATAGAAGGCTCCTATTCCATAGAAATTTCTTTCCAGGCCGATACTCTGTCTATAAGTTTTCCCATAATTGTCTTCTTAATTCTCATTCTTGATGAAGAACAATATTGATTTTTGAATTGTTAAATTGGGTGACAATTTGAATTAGGAAATTAGTCATTACATCATACTTGTCCCCACAAAAATTGTTGAAGTGACATTTTAGCATCAAAATATATTTCTTGTTCTGATTGACCCGTTAAACCGAAGAAAAATCAACTTTTGCGTTAAATAGTTCACTTGATGCTAAGCACCTACCTACTCAATGGTTTTAACTTGCGGTACACGCCACCTATTTAGTATGAAACTATGAATTATGAAGTAATAATGTTTTAATCTACTTGCATGTGTGTCTATAAAAGGCTAGTCTCAGATACGAGGCTCTAAATATAGAATTGTTGTTTATTAAGACATACCTTTATCATATCAACAAGCAAATGGCAATGTCTCGGGGAGCTAATTCTTTGACCCAACATGATGCACCATCTTCTGACTTCAACCGACCTTGTGCAAATTATAGTGTTCCTAGCATTTGGGGAGACACTTTCCTCCAGTATGACTCAGAATCATTGGTATAATATTTAATCATATATGCAATTTTTAGGTACATGAATTGATGTGTATTGCTATTATCGTAGTGATTTTATGAATCGTTACATGATTTAAATTTTTTATTAGTGCAAGTCCTGTGCAAGATATTTAGCATAAGTAGGAACTAGGAATATGTATGAAAACAATTTATGTTCATTTTTTTTCCCCTTCCTTCTATGAATAAACAGCCACCATCACTACCAATCTAAAAGAAAGACAACCAAAAATCTGCCAAAATTTTCTGGCGACCAAATTTGCCACAAAATTTTAAATATACTGCCGCCAGAAACTGATTTCCATCAAGGATTTTTTCAGTTCCGCGATTTTGCTGCAATATTCACTGGAAACATTAATTTTGCGGCTCGTCATTTTTTGGTGGAATTGTTTGCGCTTTTTTTTTAAGTGTTACTTGTGGATTAGTACAAAATCCTTTCTTATTGAGCAAGTTCGTAATATATTATCATTGTCATGGTCATTAAACTCTCGAGTTAACTCGTAAAATCTTACGAGTTTACGATTTCACTACACAAAACAAGTTAACACTCATGTAAACTCTTCTTTTGATAAACTCGTACGAGTTTAGGTAAACTCTCGATTTTACTAGTGAGTTTACGAGTTAAAATTTACTTATGAGTTTACGAGTTTACCTCATGATATATAAATTTGGTAATTTTTTTAGATATTTAGTTGACTTTGTGTGTGTATACAATATCTATTAAGTTTACTAAGCCGATTTTACATATTTATCATAATTAAACTATGTTTTATCAAACTGCTATAAAGTATAATACATGCACAGAATAAAGTATGACATAACTAAGTGTTATGCATTAAGATATATTTTATGATTTTTTTCATTTATTTTATTTTAAAGTTAACATTATCCAATGTCAATCATGAATACAAAATTTAATCATGTTTAGTTTCTAATTATATTGCTTATAACATATATTTTTTATATATGTAAACTCTTATGAGTTTACGAGTCGAGTTTATGATTCGAGTTTGCTAAGCCTTCACTAGTTGACTTAAACTCTCGAGCTTGTCAACCTTAATCATTGTTTGTAAATGATTTTATCTCTCTTTTTTGATTGGAAAATTTTTCCTTAGTTTTTCTTTGTACTGTTTTGTGAGTCAACCTTTTCCACTTCCTTTTTTATTGTTGTATTGTCTAGTGTGACTTATCCGTAGAGAGTTAAAAAAAGGAAATACCAATAGGGTTGATTCGTTTAAGCAGGTATCAGGTTTGAAACCTTATATGTAATTATCGTCGCTGGAAGACTCATCCACTACAATGGCGACTCCAACTAATTTGGACTTGGTCCTTAAATCGCAGTTATTTAAAACAAAATAAAAGGCTAAGATTGTATTAAAAAGATAAATTACATAATAAAAATTAATTATATTTTTAATAATATTTTATTTAATTTACTATCTTAACAACCTTCTCCCTTTTGTAATTTTTTCCTTCTAACCCCACTCCTAAAACTTCATCTCCCATCATCTCCTTTCCTGCTTCGTCCCTATGCTGGCGCCGCAACCCCAATAACACCGTCCTCATTGTCAGAACCACCACCGCGCAACGCCACTCACATCGTCCCAGCCATGCCTATCTCCTGACGCCCCTGCCTGTCCTCCCGCAAACCGCGACCACCAGTTCACCGCCAACGAGTCCGCGACCGCCTTCCCTTCTCGCGCTGACTTTCTGGTTCATCAACGTTTCCTGATCTAGCTCCATTTTCAGATCTACTAGATCTCTCTGCAACATTTTTTTGGGTGTGTTGTGTTTCTTTTTCGTTTTGATTTCTTGCTGTGATTTTTTCTGTTATGAGTGTTGGTTCAAATTCTTCAGATCTGTTGATGTTGACCTTAGGGATTGAGGGTGCAAAGATGAGAGAGAAATTAAAGGAAGAGAAAAAGGGATATTCCATAGAAGGTAGTAGCCAGTAATCACAGCCACTCTCTAACAAAATTGATATTTCCTCGATGTAATAAAGCTGACTAATATTGTCAGAGAGTGCAATAGAATACTCTTTGACATTAAGGGGGGGCTATAGAATAAAATCAAGAAAAGGTGCAGGTAATCAAAGATTCATTATTTGTTTTTTTTCTCGATGGTTTTAATTCATTGCTTACAGCGAGGGGCCGAAAATGAATGCAAGATGAACAGGCTAGCAAGACTATACAATGCTGGGCAAAGGGCCGAAAACCAAATTAAAGATTCATTATTTGTGTAACCTAGATTCATTTATTTAAATTATTTTTAAAAATAAATAAAAATTAAAGGTGTAATTCATTGATTTTATTTCATATATCATGCAACATGCATCTAGAACCCAAGATGAGTATAAAACTCAAGTATTCAAATGGTCTGTGAATATTTTATAATTACCTGAAACTATTTGTAGGAAGTCAATGGCAATACGAAGCAACACGTTCAAATATATAAAGAGGAACTGAAGACAACGTTTCTATCTTTAAGTAGTGATATCTCACAAAAAATAAACTACATTGACTCAATCCAACGTTTGGGTATATCTTATCATTTTGAACATGAAATTGACGAAGCCTTAGAACAAATCCACAATGATTTTACCAAGAATAAACTCAGAACAGAAGACGAGGGTGACCTTCAATATCTTGCAGTGCTCTTCCGTTTGCTTAGGCAAAAGGGATATCACATTTCCTCAGGTATGTATGTATGTATGTATGTATGTCAAATTTTGCTTAAGTAAGCAAAATTTATGATATATATATGTGTGTGTGTGTGTGTATATGTATATGTATATGTATATGTATGTCACATTTTATATAGATTAAATGTTATGAATTTATATATATATATATATATATATATATATATATATATATATATAAACAGATATATTTAACAAATTCAAGAACAACAAAGGAGAGTTCAATGAAAAGATTGCCCAAGATGTTGAAGGAATGTGGAGTTTGTATGAAGCTGCACAATTAAGGGTTCATGGGGAAGCAATACTAGAAGAAGCACTTGATTTCACATACACTAACCTTAAGTCCATGATCACCAATAATCAATTGATGAGTCCATCCCTTGCTGCCCAAATCAATCAAAGCTTAATCATACCTCTTCACAAGGATGTTCCGAGGATTGCGGCAAGGCGTTACATATCTTTCTACGAAGAAGATCCTTCCCACAACAAAGTTCTTCTAGCCTTTGCAAAATTGGATTTCAATATGCTTCAGAAACTGCATCAAAAAGAAGTTGGCAGTATCACCAAGTAAGTTCTGTAACACTATAAAGAAGTAATTCTTGCAAATAAAATAGCAAAATAGAAAATATATGAATTCCAAGTCCAAGAGTCTAATTTTCTCAATTGATTTGGGGTAAAATAAAATGGGATAGGAGTTGTTGAAGTCCAACTTGTGTGCTGAATTTCGATCAAACATTATTAATGTTTATTTATTTATTTATTGCAATATGACGATATTCAGGTTCTAAAAAAACTACAAAGAAGATTAAAAAAAAATGAAACAATAAATCTGGACAACTTCACCACGGATCTAAAAAAATTGAGTCATTAATTGAATAAATTAATAAAAGTAATCTTAAACATTGAAAAAAAAGGATAAGTTTGTCAATGTCACCTAAGAAGAAGGATGACAACCCCTCACAAACCCTAAACCCTAAAAATCAAAAGAAGAAAAGAGGGAAGAAAGAAAACCAGGATGAAGTTTCTTATACATTTGATGATTAACTTATAATCAATGTGATGTAACTTGTATTAGTGCATATTACCAGATGGTGGAAAACGTCAGAATTAGAGACAAAGGTTCCTTACGCAAGAGAAAGGGTGGTTGAGGCATACCTTTGGTCATTAGCCATGTCCTACCAGCCAAAATGTAGCATTGCAAGAAGGATAACGGGCAAACTGATTAAATGTACCTCTCTTCTGGATGATACATATGATGCTTACGGCACCGTTGAAGAACTCGAACTCTTCACAGAGGCAATCAAGAGGTTCATTTAAGTTAAAACATGGTTAAAATTTTATTATTAAAGTGTTATTTGTGCTTATTTAGTGCGAGACATTATACTAATTAACATTTTACTCACCATTAGATGTGATTCATGTAGACGCACACCTCAAAGAGATTCATTCAAATAGTAAATAAGCGTGTGTCTGCATAAAATGAATACAAATAAGTATTTGTACTCATTTAGTGCGAGACATCATACTGATTAACACTTTACTCACCATTAGATGTGATTCATGTAGATTCACACTATAAAGAGATCCATTCAAATAGTAAATAAGTGTGTGTCGGCACAAAATGAATGCAAATATCATTTTTCTTTATACCTTGTATCTCAATGGGAGCTGAATTAATGGCTTCACGATTATTTTAATTTGTTATAATATGGCAATTCCCCCTAAATTCAATATTTCATGATTCTTTCACTTTAACATTTTTTTTTATCTATATAATAATTCTCTTTACCTTTTCAGATGGGATATTAGTCTCATTGAATCTCTTCCAGAGTGCATGAAAGAGGCTTTTAATGCATTTCTTGGACTGTGGGATGAAATAGAGTTGGTGATCACTGCAGAGAGTGGAAAATCTGGCTTGGTGTTGCAACATGTTAAACAAGCTGTAGGCTAATGCTATATAATCGCTGTATATTCAAAGCTGAATTATGCTTAATTAATTTGCAGCATTGATCCACTTCATTAATCGGTCTTTGGTTTAATGCCACTTGCAGTTTTGTAACTTGGCACAATCCTACATGGTTGAAGCAAAGTGGTGCAATGAGGGCTATATTCCAACATACGATGAGTACAAGATTAATGGAGCTGTATCTTCAACATACTCATCTCATATTACAACATTTCTTGGTCTGGGAGAATTTGCAACCAAAGAGGTGTTTGATTGGTTAATTAGCAATCCAACAATCATAAAAGCTGTGTCACTTGTCGGCAGACTCATGGATGACGTGGGCTCACATAAGGTAAAAGTATCTAGTAGGTGCATTTATTTTAGTTTATTTATCAAAATAATTATGTAATAACCAATTTTATATATTTACATAAATTTTTAAAAATAATCATAGTCTAAAAAATATCAATCTTCAGCTTTTTCTTTTAGGGAAACTAAACAAAATCGCTTATAAAAAAAAATGTTTTCAACTTTTTGAATTCATCAAAATTAAATTTTTAATTACTTCAAAGGAATTCAATATTTTTTTATTTAATTTTTACAAGAAAATGCAGATAATAACAACACAATTGAAACTTAGTAAAATTTGCAAAATTCTATACTAAATATTGAAAAACGTTGTTGTTTATATTAGCAACATTTTTACTTGTTTTTTAAGTTATAATATTAAAGTGTTTTGACAATATTTTACTATAGACTAGTATTATTTGGATCACTCAAAGGTGTAAACACCTTATTAAAAGTGGGTCATATAATGTGTTATGAGAGAAATATGATGGTGTTTACATTTTTTTTAGTGGTTTAAATAACATTTTTGTTTTACTATACTATTTAGCAGTGTTTATTATGTTTCCATTAACATTTAATATACTTTTAGAATTTTTTTTAAGAAGTTGTAATTTAATAATGTTGAAAGTAAAAAATATGGAGTAACGGACAAACATGCATAGAGCAAGATAAATAGTAATTGAAGGTGGATTCTTATGGCACTATTCT
>QANU01097953.1:0-35151 GCA_003254905.1 Nissolia schottii
TATATTTACAACAAAGGTCCCAAAATACAGATACACATTTTCCTTAATGATAAATATGTACACCAAGGTATATAAAAGGCATAGAACATAATACAAAACATGGTCCAGACCCAAGCTGAAAAGATCGCCCGCCTAGAAGTGGCCCTGAGCCAACTAGCCAGAATGGACGAGGAACGGAGACAAAAAGAGCTCCGCGAAGCTGCAGAAAAGGCAAGGAAGGACGCCGATCGAAGACGCCCCTTCGACGGTTTTAACCGCAACAAGGGCCCAGCCAAGCCGTCCACGACAGAGAAGCAGAATCTGTTTACCGTGAACGGTCCGCAGAAGCTTTCCCTACCACGGAAAGAATCTGCTCCGTCCAAAGACGAATCCGAGGACGGGATAACCATCCCTTCTCTGAAGAGATCCTTGCTGCCATTCCCCCCAAGGGTTTCGGCCACCAACTAACATGGAGGCGTATGATGGTACCTTGGACCCATAGCACCACCTAGATGCCTTCGGACATCGGATGGTCCTGGACGGTGTCTCTGACACCATACAATGCAAGTCATTTCCTGTAACCCTCAGGAAAGGCGCTCTGATGTGGTTCAACGCACTACCGCTGAAGTGCATCCAGTGCTTCGACGACCTCGCAAAGCGTTTCCTCGCAAATTTCACCAACAGAAGAACCAAGGCCAAAATGGCAGTAAGCCTGCTGGGCGTAATCCAGAGAGGAGAGGAGTCTCTCTGGCAGTACCTCGACCGCTTTTACGAGGAGTGTGCAAAAGTAGAAGACCTGCAACCGTAGGCGGTACTGATGGGCCTGACCAACGACCTCAAGAAGGGCAGTCCCTTCACTAAGAACCTGCCCAGGCGACCATCGCGCAACCTTATTGAAATACAAGAACGCGCCGAGGAGTACCTCTACTAAGAAGAGGGAATGCAGGCCATCAAAGGCAACCAGACTCGAGATGGGCCACGAGAGACAGGACCACCAGGAGACCCCAGAAGAAAGTTCCAGCAGCCTCCCCGCGGAGACCGACCGCGGAATGATAGACCGCGGATGCCTAAAGAAGAGCGTTACACCAATTATGTCCCTCTGAACGTATCCCTGACCCAACTATACAGAGAGCTGTAGCAGAGGGAAGACTTCCCAAAACTGAAACCCTTGAGGACGCGCGCAGGAATGGACACCACCTTATACTACGTGTACCACGACGGGTATGGCCACACAACAGAAGAATGTGTGGATCTTAGGGACGAGGTAGAAAGCTGCGTACGCGGAGGCCGGCTGGAGAGATACGTAATCCAGGAAAGGAAACGCAAGAGCGACCACCGGGACAATGAACGACGACCCTACCCAAGGGAAAATAGGAGGAGAGAAGACCCTGACGAGCGCAGGGAACGAAGACCAGAGCCGACCAGGATAATCAATACCATCGCTGGAGGATTCGCAGGAGGTGGCTCTTCTCGATCCGTGAGGAAGAGACACCTTCAGGAGGTGTTGCAGCTGGAATGAGAAACCGGAAACAAATCCTGCGGACCGTGCAACCTTCCTGACATCACGTTCACAAGGGAAGATTTCGCACATACCACCGTGACCCACGATGACCCCATGGTCATCTCAGCCACCGTAGTGAACGCAGAAGTACGAAGAGTTCTCCTTGATCAGGGAAGCTCCGCGGATATCATGTTCAGAAGCTGTTTCGACCAACTCGGCCTTAAAACAGCCGACCTCCAGCACTACCCAGAAGACCTGGTAAGTTTTTCCGGAGAAGCCGTCAGCCCCGATGGCTACATCTCCCTTTACCTGACCGTCGGACGAGAGCCAATGTCCAGAACAGAAAGGGTAACATTCCTTGTAGTTGACAAGCCGTCGGCCTACAATATCATTCTGGGGAGATCGACGCTGAACGCTATTAACGCAGTCATCTCCACCGCGACCCTAACTATGAAATTCCTGACAACAAGAAATGAAGTTGCGGCAGTGCGCGGTGACCAGGTCACCGCTAGAAGATGTTACAACACTAGCCTACAGATCCAGGCGCACCAGACCAGAAACCCAAGCCCACCAAAAACCACCACCCGCCGCAGACGGGATGTCATGCTCACCGAGATATACACCGCAGAAACCCAACGAGAGAGGCCGGAGCCAGAAGGCTAACTGCAATCTGTGCAGATCGGGAAAAGCACAGACCAAGTCACGTATATCAACAAGGCCCTTCCGCAAAAAACAAAGGACAAGCTGACGGAGACCCTCCGCGCAAATGCAGACCTTTTCGCATGGACCTCCTCGGACATGCCCGGTATCGACCCGGCCCTCATGGCCCACAGGCTTGCGATCTTACCAAGGGCTAAGCCGGTCAAGCAAAAGCGGTAAAAGATAAGCGCAGAAAAGGCAAGTGAGGTGCAAAAGCAGGTACAGGCACTCCAAGATGCAGGCTTCAAAGAGGAAATCCAATACCCGACATGGCTATCCAATGTAGTCATGGTCCTGAAGCCCGGCGGAAAGTGGAGAATGTGCGTTGACTATACCAACCTCAACAAGGCGTGCCCCAAAGACCCGTACCCGCTCCCAAACATCGACCTCCTGGTCGACGCCGTCTCCGGCCACAAGTTCCTCTCCTTCCTAGACGCTTATGCGGGGTACAACCAAATACCCATGCACCACCTTGACGCGGAGAAGACTGCGTTTATTACGCCCACTGGCAACTACTATTATAAGGTAATGCCCTTTTGCTTAAAAAATACAGGAGCAATGTATCAACGAATGATGGATAAGATCTTCACGGAAGAAACTCGCAATCTGATCGAGATCTACGTGGACGACATGATTGTCAAGTCATCTGCAGAAGAGGACGTAACGCTCAACCTCAAAACAATCTTCCACACGTTGTGCCGCCACCAGTTAAGACTGAACCCCGCCAAATGCACCTTCGCCATGGAAGCAGGTAAGTTCCTCGGGTTCATGATCAAAAAGTGCGGCATTGAGGTCAATTTCACAAAATGTGAAGCAATCCTGGACATGCAGCCGTCGACCTCCCTAAACCTGACCGGGCGAATCGCCTCCCTAAACAGATTCATGTCCGCATCCGCAAAAAAGGCGCTTCCGTTCTTCAAACTAATGAAGAAGATGAACTCGTTCGATTGGACTGAAGAATGCCAGAAGGCCTTCGACGATTTCAAAGGGTACCTATCCCAGCCGCCGATCCTGGTCAAACCCGAAAAAGGTGAGACCCTGTTCCTATACCTCTCGTCATCTGTAGAGACAGTCGCGTCGCCAAACCCAATATCCAGTATACTTCACCAGTAATATCCTCCACAGAGCGGAGATCAATTACCAGAAGCTAGAGAAGTTGGCCTTTGCCCTCCTTCAATCGGCCAAGCAGCTCCGCCCGTACTTCCAGGCACACACCATCGTCGTCAGGACTGACCAGCCGATAAGACAGGTACTCCAAAAGCCAGACCTTGCAGGACGAATGCTGACTTGGTCAAAGGCCAGGCCATGGCGGACTTCATCGCAGAATTCTCCGGCGACAACCATCCCGCGGATCCAAACAAATGGACCCTATACGTGGACGGTACTTCCAGCACACGCGAAAGTGGAGCCGGTATTCTCTTCGAAGGCCCCAACGGCCTACGGCTCGAAATGGCGGTAGAATTCGAATTTAAAACCTCGAATAACCAAGCAGAGTACGAGGCTTTGGTTGTAGGTCTTAACCTGGCCAAAGACGTCGGCGCAACAAACCAGTCAGTATGCAGTGACTCCCAGATCGTGGTTGCCCAGGTTAAAGGTGAGTATCATGCCAAGGACNAAACAACAAAACCCTAATCCAAGAAACCCTCCATCACCCCTCGGTATCAACCGGGGTGAAACACATCGAGGCAATGACCACCACCACTTGTTGGACCCATCCAATAATAAAGGTAATCCGCGAAGAAGAGCTAGACCCGCCTGCCGACAAAAAGATCGTCAGGGAAGTTGCCCGATACACCTTAATCGGCGACCAACTATATCGTCGATCTGTCTCCCAACCTCTCTTGAAATGCATAGGATCCGGAAGAACATTATACGTCCTCGAAGAAGTGCACGAGGGATCCTGTGGACATCACATGGGCGGGAAAGCATTAGCACTAAAGATACTCCGCGCAGGATTTTACTCGCCCACACTCCAAAAGGACTCTGCGGAGTATGTGAAAAAATGTAGAAGATGCCAAGAGCATGCTCACTTCCATATCGCTCCGCCCTCAGAGCTGACAACCTCAGTGGCCTCCTGGCCATTCCAAAAGTGGGGCATCGATATCCTCGGACCATTCCCCCAGCCACAGGACAGAGAAAGTTCCTCATCGTCACCGTGGATTACTTCACCAAGTGGATCGAAGCAGAACCCTTAGCTTCGATCCCTTCCGTTCAATGCCGAAAGTTCGTATGGAACAACATTCTCACAAGATTCGGCATCCCAGAGACTATAGTCTCAGACAATGGAACACAATTCACGGACAAGAAATTCACATCCTTCCTGTACGGCTTCAAGATCAAACAGAGATTTTCATCCGTGGAACATCCCCAGACTAATGGGCAGGCCGAAGCGGCCAACGAGGTCATTCTGAGAGGACTGAAGAAAAGGCTCGACGACGCAAAAGGACTCTAGGCGGACGAGTTAGGGAGCGTACTATGGGCCTACCGCACAACCCTGTACTCGACCACTGCCCACACCCTGTTCTGCCTAGCCTACGACAGCGAAGCCATGATCCCGGTCGAAATCGGCGAAGGAAGCCTACGCGTACAGGTCTCATCTGTGGAAGATAACAGTCAGCTGAGGAGAGAAGAAATCGACCTCATAGAAGAACAAAGAGAAGAATCCCGCATTCAGGAAGAGGCTGTCAAGACAAGAGTATCACGACGATACAACACGAAGGTCATCCCACGGACCTTCAAGCCAGGAGATACCGTCACGCGACGAGCGGACATTTGTACAAGGACAGCGGGACAAGGGAAACTCCACCCGAACTGGGAAGGCCCATACATCATAACGGAAAGCCTCACCCACAGAGCATACAGATTAGCAACACTCGACGACGGAGATATACCGCGGACATGGAATGCCGCAAACCTCCGCGCATTTTACCTTTAAAATTTTTCTGACAATTTTGATCTTATGTACCAACAAGCTACCCGGCCTTTATCAATTACAAATTTTATTTGCAGCATCCTCAACCATGGTCTTAACCATTGAATATACAAACATACCGCAGAACAAATTTGCGCTTAACCATGGTCTTAACCATTGAATATACAAACGAACCGCGGAACAAATTTACGCTTAACCATGGTCTTAACCATTGAATATAAATGTACCGCGGAATACATTTGCGCTTAACCATGGTCTTAACCATTGAACGAGCCGCAGAACAAATTCGCGCTTAACCATGGTCTTAACCGTTAAATATACAAACGAACCGCGGAACAAATTCGCGCTTAACCATGGTCTTAACCATTGAATTTAAACGAACCGCAGAACAAGTTCGCGCTCAACCGTGGTCTTAACCATTGAATAAATTTGTGCTCAAATATCACAGAATAAATTCGCACCGGTACAGGGTCTTCACCTTCGCATACATGACTCACCGCAGACCAAACACAAAGAAATAGTAAAAAATAAAAACGACAGAAAAGGATTATGCACAAACACATTTGATCCAGAATATTGATCCATTAAGATTACAAGATCATTACAAGTCCAAAAAAAAAAGTAAAATTTCAAGTTTACTCCTGGGGAGCCTCCTGGGGAACCTCCTTGATCACCCCCGCCTCAGCATCATAATATTTATCCGTGGAGATAGCACTCCAATCGATGTCCGGCGCAAGGTGTTTAACTTGCCTCATCACACAATCGAAAGTGGCACTGACCATATCATCAGAGAGCTTCACCAGAGTATTCAATTCCTTCTGCAGAGCCTCGTACTACGCAGCACGATCACCACTAATCTTCTGCGTAGTCGCAGCCTCTGCGCGAACCTCCTCCAACTCCTCGGCATTTTTAATCGCCTCAGCCCGCACCTCCTCTAGCGCTTTCGCATTCCGTGCAGCTTCAGCCCGCGCCTCCTCCAACACTTTCACATTCCGCGCGGCTTCAGCCTGCACCTCCCCCAACGCCTGGGCATTTCGCATGGCCTCCGCCTGCACCCCAGCCAACAGACGCTTCTTCTCCGTGGCCAGCGCCACGTTCTCATCCGCGGTCGTCTGAAAAGCCGTCGTCCTCTCCTCAGAAATGGCCAGCTGGGCCCTCATCCTCTTCACTTCATCCTCCGCGCGCAACAACTCCCTGCGCACACTCTCTAGCTCCTCATTGTTGGACAGCCGCTCAAAAACATGAACCATCAAACCTGACGTCTCCCCCATGAGAAGTAAAGCCCGCACCATTGCACTACTGGTCGAGACCCCCTCCAGGTGTTGCTGGGCCTCCCCATAAAAAATAGCTCCTCTTGGCAATGCGCAAAAAGTTGACGTCCTCCAGATACGCCCGACCAAGAGCACTAACCACCCGCTCAGCCTGCTCTTGAGAATCAGGTCCTCTCATACGCTTCCGCGGGAGAGACCGCGGAGACCGCTCCGTAACATTCCGCGGTACAGACTGAATGGATGGAGACGGCACTGCAGCCCCCACTGCAGAGTGAGCTGGTGAGGGAGCCGGAGATGGAACAGGAGACGGCGACTGCTGGGCACGCTCCGCGGTAGCGTTCTGCTCTGCCGCCTCCCGGCTGGCAATGACAGCCTTCAGCCTCTTCATCTCTGCCATCTTATTCATGGCAGCAGGTGACTCGCGCAGCTTCGAACCTGCACAAAAACCATCAGAACAACAGATAAAGAAGTCAAAAAAGAAGAGCAAAAATGACAAAAAACACAACAAGCAAAACATCTACCTAGATAAAACTCGACGGGCGCGTCTAACCCCTCAACCATCAACCGCACGTTCAAGGGACCCCCACCAGACAGAGCCCGGAAAAACTCCCACTGCACCAGCTCCTCCGCGGAGAAGTTTTCGAGACGGTGGTTGTGAATGTTTATATTCCAATAGCAGGAGATCTCCACCACCGTATCCCGATCCCCCTCCCAAAAAGCGGTCACCCCCGGAGCGGCAAAGACCTTGAAATATTTCCATATGAACTCCTGGTAGGATTCTTCCCACCGCGTAAAGACCTTTGTTCCCGCATACCCCTTGAACGTAGCTAGCTCTGATATCGACAGCGAGTCCCCGGAACCACTATCCCCTTGGGGTTTATTAAAGAATACAAGCTGAGAAAAGTCCTGGCATACGGCACGAGTCTGAACGTACCGCACACCATCTGAAATCCCCGGAGGAGTGCCTATCCGTTCGGGTGGAGTTGCATAGGACTAAAGGCGCACAACGCTATTATCTCCCGCTCAAAAGGGGTAAAGGGTAGCCTAACCCCCAACCGCATAAAGAACACCTCACACATCCACAAGAAGTGTGGTGTATCGATGTGCCTCGCCATGCACACCCTCTATCCTCGGAGGCAGCATCCACGACGTATTCGTGGTCCTCCAGCCCCTCATCCGTCAGCACCAACGCCTTCTGTAAGTGCTCGACGGAATCCGGGCTAAACACCGAAGGAATGGCGAAAACCTCCGGGTCAATCTAGCTATATGACATCCTCTCATGGGCATCCCTCAACGGACGCTTTCTCCTCACCCCCTGATTATCCCTCTTCGACCTCCCCATCACCAATTTACAGAAAATTGAAAAGAAAAAACAGGTAGAGAACAAAACCCCCATGAAAAACTTGCCACATAAACCAAATCCCTAGAACCCAAGTTCGCCATAGAAACCCAATAAGAACCCAACAATGAGAACAACAGAAAGAAGAATAACCCGGCAGCAAAAGCACGCAGAAACAGAAGCCCATTCACAATAACAAAAGAAAACAGAAAGAGGAAAGAGAAATACTCACAGGAACAGAACAGAAGACGGGCACTAGAAAGAGAAGTCCTCAACCCAGAAGCCAAGTCCTCAACTCAGAAGCAAATCCGCAAGGAAAATCGCCTCGAAGAAGAAGAACGCCTTAAGAAGGTGAAGAGAAATGAGGAAATATTCGAAAGAAGAGTAACGGGAGAGTTAAGAGAGGGAGGATTTGTATTCGAAGCGGTAAGAAAAAGGAAAAAGCGCTGGGACAGTTCAGAAAAAGTAAATTTGAAAACTGTACCCGAGCATTAATGGAGCGCAAAAAAGACGTATTTTCCCTCCAAAGCCATCATTACTCCCCTGCCTCGAGTACCCATCAGCCGCACCCTCGCCACGTGTCGAGAATCAACGGTATCCAAATCTCCTGCGATGGGAAACGCGTCCCATCAAGGATCTCCAAACGTCACGTCTTCGAGGAGAGAACCAGATCATGACACGAGTCACAACGACCCACTCCGTCTGCGGCCCATACAACGCAACATGCGCGAAAACTATAACACAGATTTGGAGGCCTTGAACTCGGACCCCATCATTCCACTCCGTACTGGGGGGCTCCTGTTACAGACTGGGCCATAAAGGCCCATCCTAGCAACCCGACCACCCTGGCCCATATCCGCGAACCCGACTCAACTACTCGGGATAAGCCACCCTGAAATCCGCGCTAGCCCAACTGCTCGAGATGAGCCACCCCGAGGTCCCGGTCATCTTATCTATCCAGGATAAGCCATCTCGGGATCCACAGACCGTATGCCGAACGCGGGGTCGAGATATTCTCCCACCGCCGCGATACGCGGAACAACCTCAACCACCTAAATTATATAACAGCCCGTACCCCAGGTATGAAGATCATCCAATTATCACTTACTATACTCCCTAAGCCCTTGTTTACTTGAGCGTTGGAGTATTTGCATGTACCCACCGCAACGCGAGTCCAGAGATCGATCGTGCCAGAGCCTTCGTCCCATCCCAGAGCTCCTGGATCCAGAGAGTGTACCGAGGTACATACTTCGGAACATATATGATTTATATAATAATCATTAAATATTTTCATCGTTGTTGTTATACACTCTTATCAATACCTATATAATATATAGTAGAAATTATTATTTTCATTTATTTTCTTCATATGTGTTCCATATAGTACGAAGTCATAGTATATATACATCAGTACTATTTTAATTGCTTTGGTAGGATAATAATCTTATATATATTATTATTGACAATTATATATTGTTTTCGTGACTTAAAATAACACGTTTTACTACTTTATTATTATAATAAATATTCAATAATACATTTTATCTTTTATAACATTAATTAGATCTTCATAATAATTCTCTTTGTATTATACAGAGGTTAAGGTGTGAGGTATACATAAATTATGTTTTTGAAATTTTAATAATTAACTTCATTGGTTATTTTGTGGTCGTGATTTATTATTTTGTAAAAATTAACATTTATGTTATGAACTAATTTCAGAAACATATTGACATTAGGTGTTTACGTTAAGTTAATGTTCTCAAGCATAGTGTTGTCTCCATGATAATTTATTATATTTAGTGTCTTTTATATGTATTAATTAAATTAACTTAACTCTTCAGTCTCACTAACTGGCTTGTAAATATTAATTACGTGAAATTCCTCTTAAGAAAAAAGTGGGATGTTACAGGCGTGGATACTGATAGAGTGTACGGTAGCGTTGTGGGAGATAGGTTTAGCTCCTTCACACTATTGTAAGAGATAAAGGAGTGCAAAGCTCCTGAGTCATACAATACAACAATGGTTTCTCGTTTATAATACACTTACCCAAAATCAAGCCTCCCTCTTCTTGGGCCTCTTCAGCTGCCATGGTAAAGACACGGCCCTGGCGTTGGGGTGCTGGCGGGGCTACCTTGCAGTCTCTGGCAAAGTGACCGTTCTGTCCACATCTATAGCATACATTCTGTCTCGCTAAACACTTGCCCGCATGGGACCTCTGACATTTTGGGCAGACTAGCCGGGCCTCGGGTGGGTTCTGATTTGCTACTCCTGCTTGTGGTTGGGGTTATGCGACCGGTGGCCCTACTCGGGGTGGTCTTTGGCAGGGCTGACTCGACGACCCACCCACTCCCGGAGGTGGTCGTTGTAGGTACTGTCCTCTGCCTCTGCCTAAAAATGGCGCTTGAAAAGGTTCCCTCTTCCTTACATCCATTTGTGAGCTTCCTGCTTCTGCGAGCCTTCTCTTATTTCGCTCATTCCGTACTTCAGCTAGGTCCCTGTTGGCCTCCTCCTAAGCCAAACATGTGCTCACCAGGGTGGCATAGTCTCACACCCCGGTCCTGCCAAAAACACCTTCAACTCTGGCTTCAGCCCTCGGTGGTATTTGGCACACTTCCAATCTTCGTTCGGGAAAAATTGTACGTTTGCGAGTACCAGTAGAGCCTCTCAAAAGTTGTGGTATATTCTGCGACACTCATAGGCCCTTGCTTAAGCTCCAAAAACTCCGCTTCTTTACGGTCCTGTAACTCTCTAGGAAAATACTTGTCCATAAATATCACTTTGAAGCGTTCCCACGAGATTAATGCCTCCTCCTGTCCAAAGGCGGGCTTGGTCATATCCCACCACTCTCCGGCGGGGCCTTCCAGCTTCCTCGTCGCAAACTTAAACTTCTGGGAATCAGTGTAGGGGATATCTTTGAAGATTTGTTCCATCTTCCAGATCCATCCATGGACTAGGTCAGGATCCATCATTCCTTCGAATACCGGAAGGTTTTCCCTTGTGAAGTCCCGATACCTCAGAGCCTCAACCTCTTGGCTGATCGGGGGAGCATTATTTTGGGCTGCAGCAGCTGCCATTTACATAGTAGCCTAGGCTTGTGCCTGTGTAGCTTGGGCCATTTCCCGTAGTATTTCCGCCAGGTCTGCTGTGGCAGGTTCACGTGGCAGGTTCCCTTCTTGGCGGCATGTCTGAACACTCGCACCTGCAAAATCCTGAGTTGATTAGTCTCAAGAACAGCTAGTGCAGAACATACAACTTAGGAGGGTATATACTGTGCATCATGCTCGGAAGCATAGTGCATCTAAGTCCTTAGGCTCATTCAGACCAAACTGCTCTAATACCAAATGAAACACCCCTAGCTGACTGCATACTCTTGAGCCGTACGCAATGCTTGCTAGGTCGTTTGCTCTCTGGTGATTCCTTTATACTTTTGGAAATTAGTGGTTCTAGAAAATAAGGACCCATTTTTTTTTAATCATTTGTACAGGAATTTCATAACATAGGAGCCGTGGGTGCGAAGGAATATTTTTACAAACAATATAGCTGTTATGCTCGAGATCGTGCATACATTATATATTACATGTTCAGCAGGTCCATCACATACATACATAGAAAGTAGTAAAGTGGTATCAATATTACAATACATAAGTACCAACAGTTCATTCATTCATTATACTACTTATTCTTCCTGAAACCCCTTCATGGTTCCTTAGCAGGTTCAACAACATCGGCATAGTAAGAGTCATCATAAATTCCTGGAGTCATAAACGAGTGGGAGTGAGAACGATAGGTTCTCAGTGGGTAATATTCTAACGTGGCTTTATATTCCTCGAGTACTCTCCAGGCCGCTCAGAGAATCATCTAGGTGCACATGCATACTAATCCCCTACTGTTTATTTTCTTGGTCCTAGGCCCTGAGCAGCTTTACCTAGGTTACTAGGTGATTAGGCTACTAATCTTATCATTACCTAGGTTTCGTGCTTGTTAACTTTACGTTATTGCTAGAGACATAATAGTCGTCTTGGGACGTTCCCTTGATGATACATAATGCATAAACATATATAGATACATACATACCTGCACACATATTGGCATACATACATACATTCATTCATTCATACATGTAACTATATAGTGCATGAGGGAATCTGGGTATCTCTTACGCGCCCTGTGGCTGCATCCTGCTTAGTCCTTTCACCTTTGTAACCGTGGCCTCAGCTACAACCTCCTTCTATTCCCTATCGTGTCGATCCGGCAGCGCTCTAACCGGTGTGGTAGCTAACCACGTAAAGCTCATAGGAAGAAGACATCGACATGATAGGTACCACCACCCCCTTACCGGGATGGCAAGGGATTGGCCCTTGGACTCGATCAAGTGTGGACACGTTTCTCTATACTCTTCTCTTCACTGGGGTCCTCCTTTTCTTTCCTTTCTTTCTTCAAGCCTTGGCCTGTTCTCTTTACTTTCAGGCCTTGGCCTGCTCTCTTTATCTCAGGCCTTGGCCCGTTGCTATCGAAATCAAGTCTCTCTACATGCGTTGCTCTTAACCAATCCAGCTTGCCGAATTGGTGAGGGGCGTGTCTGTAAGACGTAACAAGAGAATAGGGATCTTTCTAATTATATAACTACATACTCTGACTAAGGCCATCCGAATCCTTGGTGATCGGAGCCTTTATACACTGCTTTATTCCCTAGGGTTCAATTATGTACCTTTAACTTTACGTGAATACCTCTAGTTATCTACGGTCGTCCTAGCTCATATGACGGCCGTTTTCTCATGATGCATGCTTTGGTGTATAGTAATAGGCATACCTGCACTCATTGNACGGTGGTTGTGAATGTTTATATTCCAATAGCAGGAGATCTCCACCACCGTATCCCGATCCCCCTCCCAAAAAGCGGTCACCCCCGGAGCGGCAAAGACCTTGAAATATTTCCATATGAACTCCTGGTAGGATTCTTCCCACCGCGTAAAGACCTTTGTTCCCGCATACCCCTTGAACGTAGCTAGCTCTGATATCGACAGCGAGTCCCCGGAACCACTATCCCCTTGGGGTTTATTAAAGAATACAAGCTGAGAAAAGTCCTGGCATACGGCACGAGTCTGAACGTACCGCACACCATCTGAAATCCCCGGAGGAGTGCCTATCCGTTCGGGTGGAGTTGCATAGGACTAAAGGCGCACAACGCTATTATCTCCCGCTCAAAAGGGGTAAAGGGTAGCCTAACCCCCAACCGCATAAAGAACACCTCACACATCCACAAGAAGTGTGGTGTATCGATGTGCCTCGCCATGCACACCCTCTATCCTCGGAGGCAGCATCCACGACGTATTCGTGGTCCTCCAGCCCCTCATCCGTCAGCACCAACGCCTTCTGTAAGTGCTCGACGGAATCCGGGCTAAACACCGAAGGAATGGCGAAAACCTCCGGGTCAATCTAGCTATATGACATCCTCTCATGGGCATCCCTCAACGGACGCTTTCTCCTCACCCCCTGATTATCCCTCTTCGACCTCCCCATCACCAATTTACAGAAAATTGAAAAGAAAAAACAGGTAGAGAACAAAACCCCCATGAAAAACTTGCCACATAAACCAAATCCCTAGAACCCAAGTTCGCCATAGAAACCCAATAAGAACCCAACAATGAGAACAACAGAAAGAAGAATAACCCGGCAGCAAAAGCACGCAGAAACAGAAGCCCATTCACAATAACAAAAGAAAACAGAAAGAGGAAAGAGAAATACTCACAGGAACAGAACAGAAGACGGGCACTAGAAAGAGAAGTCCTCAACCCAGAAGCCAAGTCCTCAACTCAGAAGCAAATCCGCAAGGAAAATCGCCTCGAAGAAGAAGAACGCCTTAAGAAGGTGAAGAGAAATGAGGAAATATTCGAAAGAAGAGTAACGGGAGAGTTAAGAGAGGGAGGATTTGTATTCGAAGCGGTAAGAAAAAGGAAAAAGCGCTGGGACAGTTCAGAAAAAGTAAATTTGAAAACTGTACCCGAGCATTAATGGAGCGCAAAAAAGACGTATTTTCCCTCCAAAGCCATCATTACTCCCCTGCCTCGAGTACCCATCAGCCGCACCCTCGCCACGTGTCGAGAATCAACGGTATCCAAATCTCCTGCGATGGGAAACGCGTCCCATCAAGGATCTCCAAACGTCACGTCTTCGAGGAGAGAACCAGATCATGACACGAGTCACAACGACCCACTCCGTCTGCGGCCCATACAACGCAACATGTGCGAAAACTATAACACAGATTTGGAGGCCTTGAACTCGGACCCCATCATTCCACTCCGTACTGGGGGGCTCCTGTTACAGACTGGGCCATAAAGGCCCATCCTAGCAACCCGACCACCCTGGCCCATATCCGCGGACCCGACTCAACTACTCGGGACAAGCCACCCTGAAATTCGCGCTAGCCCAACTGCTCGAGATGAGCCACCCCGAGGTCCCGGTCATCTTATCTATCCAGGATAAGCCATCTCGGGATCCACAGACCGTATGCCGAACGCGGGGTCGAGATATTCTCCCACCGCCGCGATACGCGGAACAACCTCAACCACCTAAATTATATAACAGCCCGTACCCCAGGTATGAAGATCATCCAATTATCACTTACTATACTCCCTAAGCCCTTGTTTACTTGAGCGTTGGAGTATTTGCATGTACCCACCGCAACGCGAGTCCAGAGATCGATCGTGCCAGAGCCTTCGTCCCATCCCAGAGCTCCTGGATCCAGAGAGTGTACCGAGGTACATACTTCGGAACATATATGATTTATATAATAATCATTAAATATTTTCATCGTTGTTGTTATACACTCTTATCAATACCTATATAATATATAGTAGAAATTATTATTTTCATTTATTTTCTTCATATGTGTTCCATATAGTACGAAGTCATAGTATATATACATCAGTACTATTTTAATTGCTTTGGTAGGATAATAATCTTATATATATTATTATTGACAATTATATATTGTTTTCGTGACTTAAAATAACACGTTTTACTACTTTATTATTATAATAAATATTCAATAATACATTTTATCTTTTATAACATTAATTAGATCTTCATAATAATTCTCTTTGTATTATACAGAGGTTAAGGTGTGAGGTATACATAAATTATGTTTTTGAAATTTTAATAATTAACTTCATTGGTTATTTTGTGGTCGTGATTTATTATTTTGTAAAAATTAACATTTATTTTATGAACTAATTTCAGAAACATATTGACATTAGGTGTTTACGTTAAGTTAATGTTCTCAAGCATAGTGTTGTCTCCATGATAATTTATTATATTTAGTGTCTTTTATATGTATTAATTAAATTAACTTAACTCTTCAGTCTCACTAACTGGCTTGTAAATATTAATTACGTGAAATTCCTCTTAATAAAAAAGTGGGATGTTACAGGCGTGGATACTGATAGAGTGTACGGTAGCATTGTGGGAGATAGGTTTAGCTCCTTCACACTATTGTAAGAGATAAAGGAGTGCAAAGCTCCTGAGTCATACAATACAACAATGGTTTCTCGTTTATAATACACTTACCCAAAATCAAGCCTCCCTCTTCTTGGGCCTCTTCAGCTGCCATGGTAAAGACACGGCCCTGGCGTTGGGGTGCTGGCGGGGCTACCTTGCAGTCTCTGGCAAAGTGACCGTTCTGTCCACATCTATAGCATACATTCTGTCTCGCTAAACACTTGCCCGCATGGGACCTCTGACATTTTGGGCAGACTAGCCGGGCCTCGGGTGGGTTCTGATTTGCTACTCCTGCTTGTGGTTGGGGTTATGCGACCGGTGGCCCTACTCGGGGTGGTCTTTGGCAGGGCTGACTCGACGACCCACCCACTCCCGGAGGTGGTCGTTGTAGGTACTGTCCTCTGCCTCTGCCTAAAAATGGCGCTTGAAAAGGTTCCCTCTTCCTTACATCCATTTGTGAGCTTCCTGCTTCTGCGAGCCTTCTCTTATTTCGCTCGTTCTGTACTTCAGCTAGGTCCCTGTTGGCCTCCTCCTGAGCCAAACATGTGCTCACCAGGGTGGCATAGTCTCACACCCCGGTCCTGCCGAAAACACCTTCAACTCTGGCTTCAGCCCTCGGTGGTATTTGGCACACTTCCAATCTTCGTTCGGGAAAAATTGTACGTTTGCGAGTACCAGTAGAGCCTCTCAAAAGTTGTGGTATATTCTGCGACACTCATAGGCCCTTGCTTAAGCTCCAAAAACTCCGCTTCTTTACGGTCCTGTAACTCTCTAGGAAAATACTTGTCCATAAATATCACTTTGAAGCGTTCCCACGAGATTAATGCCTCCTCCTGTCCAAAGGCGGGCTTGGTCATATCCCACCACTCTCCGGCGGGGCCTTCCAGCTTCCTCGTCGCAAACTTAAACTTCTGGGAATCAGTGTAGGGGATATCTTTGAAGATTTGTTCCATCTTCCAGATCCATCCATGGACTAGGTCAGGATCCATCATTCCTTCGAATACCGGAAGGTTTTCCCTTGTGAAGTCCCGATACCTCAGAGCCTCAACCTCTTGGCTGATCGGGGGAGCATTATTTTGGGCTGCAGCAGCTGCCATTTACATAGTAGCCTAGGCTTGTGCCTGTGTAGCTTGGGCCATTTCCCGTAGTATTTCCGCCAGGTCTGCTGTGGCAGGTTCACGTGGCAGGTTCCCTTCTTGGCGGCATGTCTGAACACTCGCACCTGCAAAATCCTGAGTTGATTAGTCTCAAGAACAGCTAGTGCAGAACATACAACTTAGGAGGGTATATACTGTGCATCATGCTCGGAAGCATAGTGCATCTAAGTCCTTAGGCTCATTCAGACCAAACTGCTCTAATACCAAATGAAACACCCCTAGCTGACTGCATACTCTTGAGCCGTACGCAATGCTTGCTAGGTCGTTTGCTCTCTGGTGATTCCTTTATACTTTTGGAAATTAGTGGTTCTAGAAAATAAGGACCCATTTTTTTTTAATCATTTGTACAGGAATTTCATAACATAGGAGCCGTGGGTGCGAAGGAATATTTTTACAAACAATATAGCTGTTATGCTCGAGATCGTGCATACATTATATATTACATGTTCAGCAGGTCCATCACATACATACATAGAAAGTAGTAAAGTGGTATCAATATTACAATACATAAGTACCAACAGTTCATTCATTCATTATACTACTTATTCTTCCTGAAACCCCTTCATGGTTCCTTAGCAGGTTCAACAACATCGGCATAGTAAGAGTCATCATAAATTCCTGGAGTCATAAACGAGTGGGAGTGAGAACGATAGGTTCTCAGTGGGTAATATTCTAACGTGGCTTTATATTCCTCGAGTACTCTCCAGGCCGCTCAGAGAATCATCTAGGTGCACATGCATACTAATCCCCTACTGTTTATTTTCTTGGTCCTAGGCCCTGAGCAGCTTTACCTAGGTTACTAGGTGATTAGGCTACTAATCTTATCATTACCTAGGTTTCGTGCTTGTTAACTTTACGTTATTGCTAGAGACATAATAGTCGTCTTGGGACGTTCCCTTGATGATACATAATGCATAAACATATATAGATACATACATACCTGCACACATATTGGCATACATACATACATTCATTCATTCATACATGTAACTATATAGTGCATGAGGGAATCTGGGTATCTCTTACGCGCCCTGTGGCTGCATCCTGCTTAGTCCTTTCACCTTTGTAACCGTGGCCTCAGTTACAACCTCCTTCTATTCCCTATCGTGTCGATCCGGCAGCGCTCTAACCGGTGTGGTAGCTAACCACGTAAAGCTCATAGGAAGAAGACATCGACATGATAGGTACCACCACCCCCTTACCGGGATGGCAAGGGATTGGCCCTTGGACTCGATCAAGTGTGGACACGTTTCTCTATACTCTTCTCTTCACTGGGGTCCTCCTTTTCTTTCCTTTCTTTCTTCAAGCCTTGGCCTGTTCTCTTTACTTTCAGGCCTTGGCCTGCTCTCTTTATCTCAGGCCTTGGCCCGTTGCTATCGAAATCAAGTCTCTCTACATGCGTTGCTCTTAACCAATCCAGCTTGCCGAATTGGTGAGGGGCGTGTCTGTAAGACGTAACAAGAGAATAGGGATCTTTCTAATTATATAACTACATACTCTGACTAAGGCCATCCGAATCCTTGGTGATCGGAGCCTTTATACACTGCTTTATTCCCTAGGGTTCAATTATGTACCTTTAACTTTACGTGAATACCTCTAGTTATCTACGGTCGTCCTAGCTCATATGACGGCCGTTTTCTCATGATGCATGCTTTGGTGTATAGTAATAGGCATACCTGCACTCATTGGATCCCTTAGAACCACTAAAGTCTCATGTCCTTCAGGTTTCATTCGAATGGCTAGGGTTACATTGGAATGAATTTCTTCTAACTCTTTCATTTGACTGACCTGGGGAATCAATCAATTGAAAGCTTCAAAATTCTTTCATTCGAATGAATTCGGGATTCAATCGATTGAAATCCTAAGATTTTTGTTCATTCTACTGAATAAGAATTCAATTGATTGAAAGCTCAAAATTTCCTTTCATTAGACTGAAAACTCTTTCATTTGAATGAAAGCTTGTAAAATTTGCTCCCGAGACTTCAGTCCCCATTTTCTCCAGAGACGTTCAAAGTTTACTGTTCCTAGGGTTCCAATCAGTACAGTTATGCATTTCATTTGCTAAAATATCCCAAAACCCTCTTTACCCTATAATCCCTCAAATTTCTACTTAACAATGGTATATTCAAATATACACAAAAACATATATACAATAATAAATTAAACCACATAGACAGTGGACGTAGGGTTACCCACTTCCTATACGGATTCGAAATTGATAGGATGATGGTGGAGAATATGCTCGGCATAGTGGTATTGAAACACCCTAGCTAACTATTTACCTGTACGTAGTAAACAATGATTAATTTTAGCCCTTACTTTTAGCTTGGCAAATATTTCTTACTTGAAAATATGGACCATTTTGAAAATCATTTTTTTACTGTATTAGTTTGCAAACTAGGAGTTGCAACACCCTAGCTAGTTGGCCTATGCTTAAGTCATAGGCTTCCCTAGCCAGGTGGTTGAACTCTGGTGCTGTGAACTATTACTGTTCTACGTTACTTGCTCAAATTAGGGTTACGAAAAATATGGGCCAATTTGAAATTCCTTTTACAAGTACGGATATCTAGAAAATAAAGAGCCATGTGGATAGTACATCGTGTAACGGCATAATCAAGAGATAAAAGAAGTGCGAATACGTACCTGTACTAGGGAGATCCGGCTGTAGAATGTACACATAGGGGCCCGAATATACACAACACACTGATATATTATAAATACACGAGTTGTGATATTATACATACATGAGGTCTGAAACACCCTAGCTAACTGTTTACCCGTACGTAGTAAACAAAGCTCACTAGGTTGTTGTCTACTTGATCGGAATACCTTAGTCCATAGTTATCTTTTGCAAATAGTCATTGCTCATAAAATAAGGACCCGTTTTAAACTTATACTTGTATCACATTAATAATAAAATAGAGCCATGCGTGTGGAATAAACAAATATAATAACAAAGCGAATAACGTAATGAGGAATAGAACATATAATATCCACTCAGTGGATCCACCATACAAAGTTATATCACTGTATACATAATATGTACATAGATCAAAACATCAAATACAAAATCCAGCATATACAGCATCAAAACACAAGGACTACTGGAATGCTACTCAGTAAGCCCTTGGCAAAACATAAGCATCTATCTATCTTCTAGCCGCTCATGGCTCATCTGGCGGCTCTTCAGCATCCTCAAAATATGATTCATCCTCTTCTGTACCTGAAGTCATAAAATAGTGGGGAATGAGAATGGTAGGTTCTTAGTGGAAATAACCTTAGTTCCGGAGTCGTACATCAGATTATGTCGGACTTCAGGCCGCTCAGAGATCTCTAGTGAACATAAATACTAATCAGTCTACTATTTATTATCTTACCTATCTGAACGGCTTTATCAGCATTAACATGTGACATGGGAACTATTCTTGATTACTACATTCTCGTGCTGATTAACAGTTCATGAATATACTTAACCGTCTCGGGCGTGCTCTTGATGGTACGGCATAACGGCAGAAATACATTTCCAGAATAATCAGAATACATCACAGAATACACTCAGCATTAAATTCAGCATAACAGAATCATCGGAGTAAGCATCACATAGTCATCCAAAGTAAGTCCATAGAATCTGCAGAATATACACACCAGAGTCATCAGCATAAACAGCATATCATTCAGTACAGACATAGCAAAATTCAGCAGAGTATATATCACAGAATCATCATGACAGAATGAACAGCATAATATGTTCAGCAGAATGTAACAGAGTAACAGCATTTCACAGCATAACTTAATACAGCAGTATAATAGAATGCAGCAGCATAACAGCATAGGTGTTATTCCCACCATAGTAATGTCCTTGTGACACTAGTATGACGGAATAACCTCACACCCTCAGTATAGGCCGACACTGTCCTGACCTCACTGCGGTGGGCTTCCACCTGCCGTGTGCCCCTAGGGACCCCTCGACAGTGGGCTGGTATCGTACCCCCACCTAAGCTTGCCCCCGTACGACAATGCATAGGCGTGGTAACCGCACACCTCCAGGTATGCCATCTCGACACCACCTGTGGCGGGCTTCCATCTTCAGCATGTCTATCCGACCTACTGAAATGGGCTTGTCATATGGCTCTCGTGATCACGGCCTCAGCAGCATGTGGCATATAGCCAATTTCAGTATTGGGGCATTTAGCCCTTTTCAGTAAGTGGCATATAGCCATATTTCAGCAGTATGGGCATTGGCCCTAGTTCAGCAGTATTGGGCATTGGCCCTGATTCAGCAGCATGTTCAGCATTTTGGAGTACCTGCAGCATAGCATACTTGTACATGCAACATGGCATAATTGTTCCCTATGGTTCATTTCAAAATCTTTATTTAGCTCGGATTTATATCTAATTCTTTAACTTGGCTCAGCATGAATGCATGAAGAACTACAGATTACATCTCAGATTACACATCGTATACAGATTTACCGACAGCATAGACTTCACAAGTTCACTTATACTCACATACAGCATGAATTACATACATTTCAATTATCGCTCATATCTACAGCATCAAACAGCAGCTTATGTGTCTCAAGAGGAGTTCCATGAAACATTCTGGTCTCAAGCCGCTCAGCGGAAACTGTTGTCCGCTCAGCGGTTTGAGCTATAGCGCTCAGCGCTATATACAGCTCCGCTCAGCGATAGGAGCTCTCATCGCTCAGCGGTAAGGATCCCTTCGCTCAGCGGTCTGACCGCTTTTTAAATATCTCCACCGACTTTTATCCTTTAAGAAAATATCTTTTCAGACTTTCCACGTGGGCCTCAGACCGCTCAGCGGTAACCGCCTACCGCTCAGCGCTGAGGTTCACAGCAGTTCGCTCAGCGGCGCCAGAGCATCGCTCAGCGGCTACTGGGCGAAACTTGGAAACCGAAACCACCATTTCTTCCATTTTTCCTTCCTTACTTTCATGGAACCCTGCATGAGCTTAACACATATTTCCAGCATAATAATCCTATCTAATCCAGGTCACAAGACCCTTCAGAATTGTCTTCCTAAACCTAGCATCAATTCTAACATATTTCCTCATAAATCCATAATTCATATACATACACATACAAGCACATAAACCTCTTGAAACATCAAAGAGGCAAGGAACTAGAGTTACCCACTTCCTAAATAGCTTCTTGATGCAATGAAAGGAAGGAAACCAAGCTTTGTTTGCTTGCTTGAATCTTCTTGACCTAAAATGAAACTTTAGCATAATTAGGAAAACCCTAAACTATGGAAACATGGCTTTACTCCAAGAGATGGAAAAACTCACCACCCACACTTGCTTGCCTTCTTTATGTGCTTAGGAGTGAGTTTTAATGATGAAACAAAGGATGATAATTGAATTTGGTGAAGTTTTGGGAGCTTTAGGTCTTAGAGAATTTTAGGAGATGAAAAAGATAGAGTTTGGAGTGTTTTGGGTGTGTGTGTTTCGGGTTTGCATGGGGGAAGGGCTGGCCGTGCCTTTTTTTTGGTCTCTTGGCCATGTGAA
Organism: Nissolia schottii; assembly: GCA_003254905.1. Taxonomy (NCBI): domain Eukaryota; kingdom Viridiplantae; phylum Streptophyta; class Magnoliopsida; order Fabales; family Fabaceae; genus Nissolia; species Nissolia schottii. Next base: position 21,907 of record QANU01097953.1, read on the forward strand.
ATTCCTATTTTGCCCTTAGTGTAGTTTAGGTTATGTTTGGTCATTAATTGTTTATGTCCGGACGTCCTAAAAATATTCCGGGCATACCGTTACGCTCTAAAAATTCCCCTCATTAATTCTAAAATATCACTTGACATATTCTTGATTTATTTTCATATTAATATATTTTACAGACTCCGGTGAGTCATAAGGAAATTACCATAAAACCCTAATTACGATCCAGACGTCACCGAACGTCACAAGACCGTCAGAGGATTATTTTTAACTAGTATTACAGAAATAAAATTAATATTTGAATTTTATTCTATTTCTATCTTGCCTTTTCCTTATTATTATATTTTTAATTTTTGCCTTAAATAGCATTTTAACTTGAGGAAAAAGTCGGGTTGTTACAAGGTCCACATAAAATACATATGCAGCGACTAAAGAAAAACCTACGCACACGAGTGGCACTACTCACTTCGTGTACAATACAACTCTACACCTACAACTACCATCGGGGTCCTGGGGAGTCCTGTCTCCTACTCGTTGTGCTCCTCCCACTCTACTTGGTCCTCCTTCTCCTCGCTGGACAAGTCCATCACCGCCATGAAGTCTCACGGAACAAACCGGCACTGTAAGACGGGGAGTACCCTCTTTCTGGCAGTCGTCTGTCGGCCTCGATCTCGTACTGGGGGAATGGGCATACTAGGGTCCATGGCTGGCATGATCTCCGGCTCTGGCTCGGATGAGGACACCTCCTCTTCACCGTTGAGGTGGATGGGATCTCGGCTGCTGCTCCCCGGGCGCTCGTCTATCCAGATCAGACGCATCAGAGAGGACCCTGGTCCACTGAGTCTCTGCCTGGGGGTCTATCCGGCTCGTCGGGTATGTGGGCAGGCGCGAAGTACACATCTCAAAGAGGGTATCACTGGCGCGTGCGGGTGAACAACCATACATCCTTTACAGGTGGGGAAGCCATCACTGCAATCTGGATCCATACACGAGTGGGGGTAAGAACACTTACGTTCTTAGTGGGAACCCGATGTGGTCTCTAAGATTCAGTTACTTGGGCATCATCGAGGCCGCTCAGGTAAGACCTCTAAGTGTCATACATACTAAACTCTACTATTTATTATCTTTAACCTATGTCATTACCTAGGCTTCATGCTCATGTACTTTATGCTACCGTTAAAACCATACCAGTCGTCTCGGGTCGTTCCCTTGACGATACATAATGCATGAACAGTTATAAATACATGTCTACTCACATACATACATACATTCATTCAGTCATAGCTATATAATTACATAGTGCATGGGGGACATTTGGGAACCTCTTACGCATACTGGCTTTCTCAGGTTAGCGTCATTCTTCTCCTTTCTTACGCATACCGGCTTGCCCGGGTTAGCGCTCTTTTTCTTACGCATACTAGCTTGCCCAGGTTAGCGTTCTTTTCTTCTTATGCATACCGACTTGCCCGGGTTAGCGCATCTTTCTTTCTCACCTCCTTTTTTTTCCATCCTTACCTTCCATGTGTCATTAACCTTCGCGAACCAATCCACCCTTTTGGGACTGGCGAGGTAACACATCGACCAATCCACCTTTTGGAACTAGTAAGGGGCGTGTCTGTAAGACTTTGCCAAGAGAGGGCTTCCTAGCATATAACTACATACTTGTTCCCTACGTTCCATTATGATCTTTACACATCAGGCGATTGACCTCTAATTCTCTAGGGTTGCCCTAACACCTATACAATAACCCGTTCCTCATGATGCATGCTTCAATATACAGTAATATGCCCTATCCTTACTGATATGAACCTCTAGAGGAATTTGGCCCAATCTTCACGGCGTAGGCAAAACAAAAGGAATTCAAATAAAATGGATAATTGAAAAGAGGGATATGAGCAAACACTCCAGATTTAGAAAAGAAAAATTGGGAGTGATAGACCCTAAGTTTGTAGAGTTCAATGACCTGACAATTGTAATTAGCCAACCAACGTTAAAGGGAAACGTGACCTGCTAATTAGACGATTGTCCAACCACGAACACAATTAAACCAAACCACACAACAACGCACCTGGGTTGAAGCACGAATTGGGGGCTTTTGGAAGTTTGAATCACCAACCTTATAAAGAAGATTGACAAGACAAGGTCTCACAAGAGCAAAAGAAGATATAATAAAAACTCTCACAATGGGAGAAAGAATTCTGAAAATTCAGATTGTATTTCACTTCAAGGATGCCTTATGAATTACAAAGTTCTCCTATTTATAGGACTTATTAGAACCCTTTCAAATCACCACTATTCAGAAATTTATTGGTCACTATTTAACATTGATTACCCACTACATTATTAGCCACTAAAACCCATGCACTAAAATTCCACCTCCCAAAGTTAAATGCTCCACTAATAAAAGCTGTTAACTTCACCAACGAAAATGACCACCTAAAAGACTTCGTTTGGTCTTCTTGTCTTCATGGAAGTTGAAGCATTTTGTCTTAGCTTTCAAATGGCACCGGTTTCATCTTAATTGGATCACTACAGCCCAAGTTATGACCCAATTATCACAAACTGCTCAGAGTCCAGCAACAACATTATTTAATTGGGCTTGGATGATCATTACTTCTTTTGGACTTGTATTTTCGGATTGCCATTGATTATTTGGAGCCAATATTTCTTTATTAACTATTTCTTGTATTCTTCTCATCTTTCCCCTTGTCATTGGGCCCCCATTTACTTGGACTTGGTCAATTGACTTGATGGCTGAGTTCATATCACTTACTCATTGGATCCCTTAGAACCACTAAAGTCTCAAGTCTTTCAGGTTTCATTCGAATGCCTAGGGTTGCATTCGAATGAAATCCCTACTGGTTCTTTCATTCGACTGAAATGGGGTTTCATTCGATTGAAATCTTCAGAATTCTTTCATTCGAATACTAGGGGATTCAATCGAATGAAATCTTGGAATTTTCTTTCATTCAACTGAATAGGAATTCAATCGATTCAAAGCTCGAATTAGCTTTCAGTCGACTGAAATCCCTCCTCATTCGATTGAAAGCTGTAAAATCACTTCCCCGAGACTTCAATTCTCAATTTTCCACAAAAGCCTACTGTTCCTAGGGTTCCAATTAGTACAGTTATGCATTTCATTCATCAAAATTTCCCAAAACCCTTTTCACCCTATACTTCCCCAAAATACTAGTTAACATTTTCACAGTCCAATGTACAAAATAACATATACACAATTAAAAATTAAACCACATAGACAGTGGGCTTAGAGCTACCCACATTCGATGGAGATTCTGAATCGGTAAGATTGACGTGGAGAATTTCCTCTTCACGATGGCATGTTCCTACAATTTTTCCAAGACTCCGGTGAGAAACCGAGATGTGTCGGAACGGGACCGGTGTTTGTGAAAAGGATTGAAAATAACGTATGTTTTCTAAAAGTAACGTGGCTATAAATAGCCACGCGCAGTGACCCTTTTTGTTTTCTTTTTCCTTTTCTTTTTTTTCTTTTTCTTTCTTCAGAAGCATTTTGCTTCATTTATTATTATTATTATTTATTATTTACTTCCCTTCAGAAGCTTAACCTTACCCTGTCTGGCTCTGTTTTCATTTGATCGCATTTTGTCCGAAATGTCTCACACCCGGTTGCCCTAAAAATATTCCGGACATACCGTCGTGATCCATTAATTTTTCCTTCAATCCGGAGCGCCTTTCTAGGGATCTTGGACTTTCTTACCGAGTTGAGAAATTCCACAGGCATTTTTCAGTATTTGAAACAGTTTCCGTTCGAGTCGAAATCCGTCCGGTGACTCTGAAAGATTATGGGACAACTAAACCTAACCCGTTTCCCTAAATACCCAGGGTTTTTGGAGGTTTGATTCTCCCACCCTCACTTTCTCGGCGTTTCCCGGCCGTTCTCGGCAGCGAAATCGATGGGTTTTCTATACACGGGAACTCGGGATGTTACAGGAGCCGTGCGTGAACAAGGAAGCATACATACACAAACGCTAACGTATCTGGCAGTTAAGGTGGTAATAAGCCGGGAGGAGTATAAATATACATATAAGCACAATCAAGGTCCAACATATAATTACACATTGGTTATTAATAAGTATTTACACAAAAGTTATCAAGGATCATAGATCATAATACAAAATATCTATCGCCGTAACGCAACCTTCGTCACTTTACTCTGGCCGTGGAGTTGTCCTGCTGCCGCCGTTTGTCGCCTACTGCACCTCTCGCGCGTCGATCCATTCGCTTTGCACACTTGGACCCATAAGGAGTGGGGGTGAGAACTCTTCGTTCTCAATGGGTGTCCCTAGCGTTATTTATCATTTCATTACTCCGTTATCTTTCAGGCCATTCAGGAGTTCTTTAGGTGTCATGCATACTAAAACCCTACTGATTATTATCTTTGTCTAGGTCCTGAATCACTTTATCTACTTTACTAGGTGACTGAGGATTCTCTAATCTTGACATTACCTAGGCTTCGTGCTTATTACCTTACCTTTACTTAAATATGGCAATACCGAATCGCCTCCTCGCGTTACTTCTAGCTGACATAATAGTCATCTCAGGATGTTCCCTTGACGATACATAATGCATAGTCTTACATACACATACATACATAGTTACATACATACATACAACCATCCACACATGTAGACATATTGTGCATGAGGGAATCTGGGGATCTCTTACGCGCCCTATGGCTGCGTCCTTCTTAGTCCTTTCACCTTTGTAACAGTGGCCTAGGTTAAAACCTCTTTCTATTCCCTATCGTGTCGACCCCGCGGCGCTTTAACCGGTGTGGTAGCTAACCACCTTCGCTTTCTGGCGACACACTAGACACTTTTGTACCCACTCCTCCACTTCTCGCTTCAAGCCTTGCCACCAAAACATCTGCTTCAGATCATGATACATTTTGGTGATGCCTGGGTGCATAGTGAACTTGCCCTTGTGACCTTCATTCAAAATGTCTCTTCGCAGCTCCCCCTCGTCAGGTACGCAAATCCAATTGCTAAAGTATATAATTCCATCACTGCCCACCGCCGCTTCCTTGACCTTCCCCTCCTTCACGGCCTTGACGAACTTTAGCCAAAGGTCCTCTTGACAATGCTCCTGAGCTTCAACTATCCTTTGCCTAAAACTGCTAATAATCTGCAGTGGACCTAGCTTAATGCTGCTGTCCTGTCTAAAAACCCCCAAATTAAGATCTCGAAACTTTTCCAGCAGCTTTGACTTTCCTACCATCATCCGAGCCATGTGCAACGCCTTTCTGCTCAGTGCATCCACTACCACATTCGCCTTTCCGGGATGGTAGTTTAGACCAAAGTCATAGTCCTTCAGAAACTCCATCCACTTCCTTTGCCTTATATTCAACTAATTCTGGTCGAAGAGATATTGCAGGCTCTTGTGGTCAGAATACCTCGAAACAAATGCCATAGAGGTAATGTCTCTAGATCTTCAGCGCGAACACTACTGCTACTAGTTCCAAGTCATGGGTAGGGTAACTAGCCTCGTGCGGTCTCAACTCTCTGGACGCGTAAACAACCACTTGGAGATTCTGCATAAGCATGCATCCTAGTCCCATTCTTGAGGCATCATAATACACCTCACATAGTGTGTGTGGGTCTGGTAAAATCAATACTGGAACAGACGTCAATTTTTCCTTGAGCTTACAGAAGCTCTCCAAGCATTCTGGTGACCACTCGAACTTAACTTCCTTGTGGGTGAGCTTTGTAAGGGGTAGCGCCATCTGAGAAAACCCCTTGATGAGCCTTCGATAGTAGCCCGCAAAGCCTAGAAAGCTCCTGATCTCCGTGACTGAGGTAGGCCTCTCCTAGCCCTTTACTGCTGCAATCTTACTCGGAGCCACTGAGATTCCCTGCTCTGACACTACATGCCCCAAGAACTTCACTTCCCTCGTCCAGAACTCGTATTTGGAAAGCTTAGCATATAGCTGTTTCTCCATCAAGATGTCTAGAACCAGTCTACGATGCTTGGCGTGATCCTCTTCCGTCTTGGAGTACACCAGAATATCGTCTATAAAGACTATCACGCACTCGTCCAAGTAGGCTCTGAAGATCCGGTTCATATAGTCCATGAAGATCGCAGGGGCATTTGTCAACCCGGACGACATCACAGTGAACTCATAGTGGCCATAGCGAGTCCTGAAAGTCGTCTTGGGAATATCGTCGTCTGCCACCCTTATATGATGGTAGCCAGAGCGTAAATCAATTCTTGAAAATACCTTAGCACCCCTGAGCTGATCCATCAAGTCGTCTATCCTCGGCAACGGGTACTTATTTGTGATCGTAACCTTATTCAGTTGCCGATAGTCAATGCATAACCTTGTCGACCATCCTTCTTCTTCACGAACAACACTGGAGCTCCCCATGGTGACGCACTAGGCCGGATGAACCGTTTGTCCAGTAGGTCCTCCAGCTGTTTTTTCAGCTCCTGCAGCTCTACCGTGGACATGTGGTATGGCGCCATCGAGATTGGTCCAGCTCCCGGAACCAAGCTAATAAAGAATTCCACTTCTCTCTTTGGGGGAAACTCCGGAATATCTTCTGGAAATACATCCGGATATTCGCATACTACCAAAATATGCGTAACGTCCTGCGTCATCTCCACCTCTGAGGAAGCTAAGAAGATGAAGCTCTGGTTCTCCAATGGACAGCAGTATAAAACCACTGATTCTTCCTTAGAGGGTGGCGTGGATGGAACCATGGAAGGAAAGGTTACCAACTTCTTAGCGCAATCCAAGATCACCTGGTTGTCGCGTCACCAGTCCATTCCTAAAATGACATCAAAGTCCACTAAGGGTAAACAGATAAGATCAACTACGACCATCTGATCCTGTAACTGGAGTGGACACTGGAGACATACTTGGCACGTCTCAACCGGTAGAGCGGTAGGGGTAGACACCCTCAGCGTATAAGGCAATGCTACCGGCGTTATGTTTAGTCTCCTAACACTGTCATAGGAAATAAAAGAGTGCGAGGCTCCAGAATCATACGATACAGTGAAAGTAGTACCCAGCATAGTGCACTTACCCAAAATTAGACCTTCTGCATCCTCAGCTTCCTCTCCAGATAGGGTAAAGACCCGTCCTTGCTGCTGGGCTGGCGGTGGGGCTGTTGGACAATACCTGGCAATGTGGCCTTCCTTCCCACATCTGAAGCATACACTCTGCCCTGGGTAGCACTCTCCCAGGTGGAGTCTCCCACATTTCGGACACGGCGGTCTGGCCTCCCTGCTTGGTTGACCTCCTCGGGCCTCTTGCCCGGAGCTTCTTATAACTCCACCTGTAATATCCCGATTTTTCCTTAGAGAAATAATCGTAAACATAAATATCAAATTAATTTTCTAATCATGATTAGAGAATAAAGATGGGAAATTATTAGGTACAATATCCCTAGGAAATAAAACGTGTTGCGGTAGGAAGTTCGGCAGACAACCGAACAGCCGCTGTTCGCCGATGAAATTTATTGACGCGCAAAAGGTGTCCGTGAAAATACTCCCCCAGAGAAATTCACAAAAACCTTTAAATATTAATACCCTTAGGTAGAGGGGAATTAGAGGATCGCGACGGTATAAACGGAATATTTTTCGGACGACCGTGCGCGACGCACCGATACTGCGAGCGATAAAACCCGAGCGAACTGGAACCGGGAGGGAAGTGAAATTTCAGCATCTGAAAGAGAGGGGCTGCACAATTAGGAGAATGGAATTTTATCCAATCCGTTAAATTGTGCTTCAAAAACTAACCATCACCTTACCTTTCGTACACATCAAACCAAACCCATCACTTAGCCATACCTACACCCATACCTTTTACTATTCATCTAATTTTATTAAATCCCAAAATTCAATTAATTTCCCCTCACCATCAGCCACCAAAACCGTGGCTCCACTCCCCCAATTCTAAGAAAAATTTCATTTCCCACATCCTCCATAAACATACACTAAGCCAAGCCTCAAGAACACCACCTAGTCTTCAAGAAATCAAGCACTCTTGCCATCCCCTTCCACCTCCCAAAAACTGAAACATAGCCTCAAAGTCTCCTCATCTTGGTTTTCATTTTCTTCCATCCACAATCAAGAGGAACAACATCATCACCCTCCTCATTGCTCAAAGTTTTTCATCTTGAAGAAAGGTGATCTCAAGCTTTGGAAACATCAAGGCTAGTGGGACTTCACTCCAAACTTCCATCACCAACACCAACCTTCTTGACAAGTGGGTAACTATGCATAAATCACCTCCTTGGTGATCTAATTATGTGTATGTGTGAATATGTGATAAAATGTGCATTTATGTGTTATATGTGTTTATGTTTATGTGTTTTGTTTTCTAAAAATGTGGTTAAGGTTTGATGATGTAAAGTATAGTTAAGATATTGTTATAGGTTGAAAGCTTGAGGAAAATGATATATGTTTGAGTGGAGAAGGCATAGAAGAAGTGGGTGCTCCGATCACCCCTGTCTATGGGAATTTTATTTGTATATTTATGTATGTATTTTTGAGTAGGAAAAATTAGAAATGTTATGAGAAAAATATGTTGATAATGATGTTTTAACAGTTTTTAGAAATATTGAGGTTAGGAAAATATAACTGTGTTGGTTGGAACTGTGTAGGAAGCTCAGTAAGCTTTAAGAAAGGATTCTGATTTTGAGACGCTGTGACTTTTCCGCTGAGCGGTCACACAGGACCGTTGAGCGGCCGAGCACAGGATAAGGAACTGAGCGGCCATACGAGCCCGCTGAGCGGTATCACGCAGGACTGAGCGCTGAGCGGCCACCCTGGTACGCTAAGCGGCTTGACCCTGAGTTGACCCGCTGAGCTTGTTTTTGGTCTGTGCGCTGAGTTGCCGAGCCCAGGCGCTGAGCAGCCTGACCTGAACCCGTGAGAAAGGTTTGGCACAAGGATGATTGAGTAGCCAGGGAGTCCCTCATAGGCGTTGAGCGACCTAGCCAGGGCGCTAAACGACCTAAGGAATTCTATGTTACTAAGTTGACTTTGGACCGAGGAGTTCTCATGAGCCCGCACGTTCTTACCCAGCACCAAGTCTTTAAAAGTAAATGATTATGTGATAAGTTTACTCAGTTATATAATGTCATCTACATTACTGTAAGCCACTGAAGTAAGACGAGAACAAGAAAAGCTACGAGTACCAAGTAGTGGATGCATCATGAGGTAGTGTTGCCATAGGACTTAGGGAAACCCCAGATCACTAGAATTAAATGAACTAATGTGCAAAGACAGTAATCTAATTTAGGGAACCAGTTAAGTCTAAAGACGGGCCCGACCACAGAGGGTCGGAGTAGCCCGGAGTTATGACTTAGTTATGTAATAGGAAATCCCTCTCTTGGCACGTCATACCTGACAAGCCCCTCCTCGGCCGTGCCAGACGGACTGGGTTATGATTAGGTTACGCAGAGAATGATCTGATCATGGGTTTCCACCCGGACGAGAGAAAAGAAAATAAGGAGCGCTTGAGCTTTTATGTCATAACATGTAAAAGACTGGTAAGATGTCCACTAAGTTCGGACATAAGAGAGAAAGAGAGATTTAGTCCACGAAGTTCGGACTTAGGCCTTAAAGTCATCTAAGAAGTTCGGATGCAGATGATTAAGTCATCCACGAAGTTCGGACGCCGTCCACGAAGTTCAGACGTAAGTGAGTAAGTCATCCACGAAGTTTGGACGCATACGAGCCTCACTCCTAGTGTTATCACATGTTGTAGCTGGATAGGGATGACGATCCCCCAGTTTACATAGGAGCGATGGCATCCAGCAGCGAAGAAAAGGACGCAGCCATAGGCGCGTAAGAGAACCCCTTTCCCCAGACATGCATTAAAGATTTCTTGATGAATGATGTATGTATATGCATGTGTAAGTATGTCTATATGTAACAAACGTCACGAGATGACATCTCGAGTAAAAACGTGGGTACGTGATGCAGTATCACAAGGCCCTGACTGTATAAGCTAGAAAGCACGAGAGTCAATAACTAGGTTAAGCAAGATTAGATTCCCCACAATCACTTAGTAATTTAGATAAAGCTGCTCAGGCCTAGCATGGATAATAATCAGTAGGGGTATTAGTATGAGTCGACACTTAGAGACCCCCTGAGCGGCGGAATCATAATTGAAGTGAAACGAATAGGTATTCCCTGAAGGAACCCACTGAGGACGTAATGTTCTCACCCCCACTTTGTTATAATTCCAGGCAGGAACCAGTGACACGCTGCGAGGACCAGGACTTACTTTGGAATGAGGACAAACACTTCTATTGCAGCAGAAGCCCCTGAGACATCGCAGAGGAGCAGCCAGTGCTACCATTTGACAAGCAAGCTGAGCAAGGATTAGTGACATTTATTGTGTAGCAGTCACACGGTCTAGTCAGACCGTTGGCGACTAAATGTGGTAAATGTAAATTATAATATTTCTTAACTGTGTATTTGTATTCTGGACCAATTGATTGTACATATATGTATGTTAGAAAATATCTTGGAAATCTACTTTTTAGGATAGTAACGTTTAAGTCTGATAAGACTCTATCGCTTGTATTCATGTATAATTCATTGACGCGTATGGCTCTAAATTTGTAAACCAGTAAGGATGTGAGAAAAATTTCAAAACGGTCCATATTTTCGAGTAAGAGATATTTTCCAAGCTCAAAGTAGGGGGCTAAAAGTAACCTCAGCCAAGCAGATAACAACCCTATAATCAGTGTTACGATTAGAGCGTAAGCTGACAGTAGGGGTGTTACACCACCCTGCTATGGTGGCCTTACTGTTTGCTGCTGGGGTCTGATCACTGGTTGCAGGGGCCTGGGAAATCCTAGTCCCATCGGGCCCTGTGGTCTCACCGTCCATTGCTAGGGTCGCTGAAGAAACTGTCCTCTACCTCTCCCATGGAGCGGAGCCTGAAAGGGTCCCTTCTGTCGCTGTGCCTGTGAAGAACCCCTTGCTCCTCCATCCTCCGCTTGTTCCTTGCATTTCTGGCCTTGGTCAAATTCTTAGCCGACTCTTCCTGCAACACCCTAGCTAGTTGTCCTATGTTTAAGTCATAGGCTTTCCAGGCTAGGTGGTTGACCTCTGGCTCCCTGAATTATTACTGTTCTATTTTTTTTCTTTTCAAATTAGGGTTACAGAAAATACGGGTCATTTTGAAATTTCCTTTCAGATACGATTACATCGAAAGTAATGAGCCATGCGGATAATATAACGTATAGCGGCATAAACAAAGATAAGAGAATGCGAGTACATACCTGTAGTAGGGAGATTCGTCGACGGAAGGTACACGTAGGGGCCCAAATGTACTTAACACACTACTATAATACAATACATAAATTCATACAGGTCGTACTGGCGTACATACAAGTCCGGCATCAAATACATATACAATAGCTAAAACAACGTCTACGTACACGAGCGGTAGTGCCCGCTTCGTGTACGGTACAAGTCCTATGCCTATGCCGGCTATCGGGTCCTGACGTCTGCTCACCTACTCGGAGTCTCCCAAGCGCTCCATGGGGTCGTGCTCTCCTACAGCGTCCTCCTCCTCGCTGGATAGGTCCGTCACTACCGAGAAGTCTTGTCGGCCGAAGCGGCGCGGATGAACTGGAAGTACTCTTTTTCTGGCTGTCGTCCTACGGCCTCGTCCTCGGACGAACCGAGTAGATGTACCAGAGTCTGTGGCTGGCGTGGTCGCTGGCTCTCGCTCTGGCTCTGGCTCCGATGGAAGCACCTCCTCATCACCGTTAAGATGGATGGGATCTCGGCTGCTGCTCCCTGGGCACTCGTCAATCCAGATCGGATGCATCAGGGAAGACCCTGGTGCTCCGAGTCTACGCCTGGGAGGTCTATCCAGCTCGCCTGGCATGCAGGCAGGAGCATAGGTACACGTCTCCAGGAAAGTGTTCGTGCGATAGTTTCGCTGACGGGTGCGTGTGAATAGCCATACATCCTTTGCAGGTGGGGATCCCGTCACCACAATCTGGATTCATACACGAGTGGGCGTAAGAACGCTTGCGCCCTTAGTGGGAACCCGACATGGTCTCTATGATTCAATTACTCGGACATAATCCAGGCCACCCAGGAATACCTCTACGTTTCATGCATACTAAGTCCCTACTGATTATTATCTTTGGCCTATGTCCTGAGTAGCTTTATCTAAATTACTAGGTGATAGGGTTTCTAATCTTGTCATTACTTAGGCTCCGTGGTCATTAACTTTACGTTACTACCTGGAAATATACTAGTCGTCTTAGGACGCTCCCTTGACGATACATCATACATGAACACCCCTGATTATACATATATACTTTATCACATACATACATACTGACGTACACGTAGCTGTTCATTCATCACATCAATGCACATACATATACTTTATACTTTATGCTTGGGGACTTGGGGATCTCTTACGCATACCGGCTTACCCGGGTTAGCATCCTTCTTCTCCTTCCTTTATTCTTTTAAGTATGACGTCAACCTTTCTTTCATCTCTTATTGCTTCGATGAGCAATCTTTACTTTACTTTACATTTCTCTGTGCCATTAACCTCTGCGAACCAATCCACCCTTTTGGGATTAATTCGTTAACCAACTCACCCTTTTGGGATTGGCAATGTAACACATTGGCCACTCCACCCTTTTGGGACTGGCGAGGGGCATGTTGAAACACCCTAGCTAACTGTTTACCCGTACGTAGTAAACAATGCTCACTAGGTTGTTTTCTACTTGGTCGAAATGCCTTAGTCCATAGTTATCTTTCAGAAATATTTGCTTAAGAAAATAGGGACCAATTTTGAACTTTTCATTTGCATTGAGTAGTTACTAAAATAGAGTCATGCGTTGGAAAGAACAAGTATAACAATGCGTATAACAATATAGTAGTAAAGCATCCAATATACATTAATGTGGTCCATCATATCCGTCACATAGCTGTATATACAATAAGTAAGATACACATAACATGTACATAAACTAAAATACCATATACAGAATCCAAAATACGTAGCATCAAACTACAACGGCTACTGGAATGCTACTCAGTATGCCCTTGGCAAAATCCTGACATCCTGCTCTCTAAGTTTATCGCCTATCATGGCCGCTCATGGTTCTGCTGGCAGCTCATCAGCATTCTCAAAATATGAAGCATCTTTAGTACCTGAAGTCATAAGGTAGTGGGAATGAGAACGGTAGGTTCTCAGTGGATATAACTTTAGTTCCT
>QANU01097977.1:0-63540 GCA_003254905.1 Nissolia schottii
CACGACAAATGTGTGCCAAAATGAATGTCTGAAAGGAATAAAATGGAAGATGATGAATGAATGTTAAGGGAGTTCCCCCCCCCCTCTGTTGTTGATGTTATGCATATTATAAGCTTATGAGAATGAAAAATGCATATAACGAATACATGCTAGATAAATTTTTTATATATACTTTTCTTTATTTTATGCATGATAAGAAAATGCATGTCATGGATGCTTGTGAACATTAAAAAGTGCATGTCGGATGGATCCTTTTTTTTTTTAATGTCCTTGTGTGACAAGAAATTCTTGTTATGAATGTTATGTATGTTAGAGCGTCTAAATGGATGATATGCATGTATCATGTGGAAGAGCAAGATGTATAGGAGAAGATGCATGACATGTTGATTCATGACATGAGATGTATGTTGCAAGATAAAGGGATGAAAGAAATTTGCTCCTTATGTCCTACATAGGTTGGACCCTAATAGTGGGATACCCTAAGGCAGAAACCTAATTAGAATGGTCCACTAAGCTCATACTATTTGTGCATGTTTTATAGGACAAGTACTCGCTTCTTATAGCCATAGTCGTCAGATTTCCCTTATCCATTGAATAAGGACGTCCTAGTCCATGAATGAACCACAAGGAGGGATGAACCCCCGATCAGTCCATGGGACTAGTAACAATCTGAGCGATATCCCAACAAATGTTAAGGGACATAAAGTCCTTCAGTAACAATGTTAAAACACCCTTACTCTCAGTTGGTAGAAACTCGGGTTTAGAGCTCAAAAGGTGTGTGGGGATAGTGACGGTTGAGTGTGTGCAATGGGCATTCCAATCATGTAACCCAAAAAACTATATACATTATTGCAAAATAAAACAAATATATATATATATATATATATATATATATAAATAAAAATCAACTACCCTAAGGTTTTAGATATATACAAAAAATCTAAAAACAATTATATACAAAAAAAAAAAAACAAAGTTGACCAATAAAGGAAAGACAAAAATTTCTTAGGTTAAAATTTTTGTATAACAAACTCTGATGGGCTTGACTCTCTAACCATCCCTAGCGGAGTCAACAAACTATCACAATGTCCGTGGAGGGTGCTGCAACTATTTAGGCAACAAAAATTGAATAATATTCAATGGAGTCACCGCCAATTTTTATTTAGGAAAAAATTGAAAAAACTTTTATTTTTTCAAATATCGGCCTTTACAAGAAATAGGGTTTGGGAGTCTAATTATGTAAAGGGAATGGTGAAAACTTACTCCCACTGCACCCCTATGACATCCGTCTGACGACGGTTTCCTTAGAGCATCGTATGAAAATATAATAACTTAAAAATCTATATCTTTCCCGTTTAAAATAAAATGAATATTTACAAAAGAAACAAAATGAAGTAAAATGAAATGAAATAAAGTAAAACATTAGAAACAAATTTACGAAAATATTTATTTTGATTTGACTTGCACTCCTACATGTTCTCTGGTGCAATGAGGAACTCAAAACCTTATAATTCTTTCTAAAAAATATTTGTGTTTTAGTGTCTTTTATTTGCGAAGAAAATCTATTGTTTATTTTTATTTTCTTGAACTTTGAAGAGAAACAAAAGTCTGATTGTAATTTACCTAAGAAATTAGACTCTAAAAAAAACATGACAAATCCAAACATAGCCCAAAAGGCAAAGGAAAAGAAAAAACAAACAAAAAAAAAACAATGCTCAGCAAGTAAAATAAAAATAAGAATAGTAAAAGAACATAAAATTAAGTCACATTAGAAATAGCAAGAACTGAGAGGGAATCACAGCCTTAACGAACCACGACGATGGCCACAGAGCGGGATCGCCAACGACACGACGACAGTATATGGGCAATCTCGCGGTGGTCGCACGGAGGTAGGCTTACTGGCATTGAAGGTGAATCATGGGGTTGATGGTGGTGGTTTAGGTCGTTGCTTTGATTGGTAGTGTTGTTGTTGGTTGATTTTATAAATGAGAAAATAAGAGAGATTTTAGGATCACTTAAACTCTAGGATTTTGGGATATAATCTAATTTGTTGCAAGTTATTAGGAATATTTTATTTGAAAATTGAAATAGAGATAAGACTGGATGAAAGAATGAAATATGATTTGAAAATGTTTGAAAGTTAACTTAAAAATGATTATTTGAAAATAAGAAAAAATGTACAAAAATGTTAGAAAAGAGAAATTAAAGCAAATATTATTTATTGGTTTGTTTTTGCTATTTTTACTAGAAGGTTCGTATAAAACATGGTATTCACGCCTACTTTTTGGCCTATTAAATTTCTGCCTAGCCATTTTTCATATTTCTTTTTCACCCTTGGTCAGTTAGCTAAAACACTTCATCATTCACCTTATTTACCAATTGTTTTTGTTACGTGACACTATATTTTCACAACATTGGTACTATTTGATTTTGTTGTGAGTTTTGTTCTTTAATAAAAAATAAAAATCGATTCAATAAAGAAAATAGTCTTAATTAAGTTTTTAGTCCTTGTAAAATTTCAAAGTTTGTTTTCAGTCTCTGTGTAAAATTTTTAGTCCCTGTAAAATTTCAAAGTTTGTTTTTAATCCCGGTATCTGACTGGGGTTAACGACGCTGACGTAGCCATTAACAGCACCATTAAACTCAGTCAGACACAGGAGCTAAAAACAAACTTTGAAATTTTACAGGGACTAAAAGTAAACTTTAAAATTTTGCAGAGTTAAAAACTTAATTAAGCAGAGAAAATATTAGAAAAATCGTTTTATCAAAGATTCACTTGCTTTTATTTTGACGGTAATAAATTGGGAGAATTAAATTCCAAATCCTAAATCTTAACTTGCGAGTGAAGTTAATAACTAACCTGAATCAAAGTGTGTATTTAAGAGCACATATTCTTCCTAAGTCACGTGAGTGTGTGTATATATATAGCAAAGGCAAACCAAATATTTCATCTTAGTTTGTTTTTCTCTTAATCATACAATGGAAAAGCAATCACTTTCCCATCTTCGCAAAGAAAAAGTTTCTGCCACAAAGCCCCAACAAGAAGAACAAGAATGCTGCACCCATTTAACATTGAGGAGATGCTTCTGTGTGCGTCCCTTTTCCATCGTCAACAAGATGGTTTGTACCCATTTGTCATTGGGTATTATGTGTCCTTGTTGCGGTTCCACGAGCGAGACACGACAACCTACGACAGTGAGTGTCTTGGATTCTTCTCCCTCCACCAAGAACAACACCACCAGCAGCCAGAAGAAGAGGAAACTGTGCGACATTAATAGTGCCCCATCAATGGTTGCAGCAAGGAAGAAGATAGGTTCTTGCCTCAAGAACAAAGCAGAGGAGGAAGAAGGAGGAAAGGGCAGAACATGGGAATGCTCGACGGCTCTGGTGCTATACGAGGATCCATGGAAGATAAAGAAAGTGCTGGAAAAGAGCGATCTTGGGAACATGAGCAGGCTGTTGCTGCCCAAAGGGTTGGCTGAGGACTTGGTGGTATCCGTTTTGGGGGAAGATGCGCGGAGGAATGTTGAGAGCGACAGAGGGATTGAAGTCAGCGTTTGGGATTTGGACACAGAGTCAGCGCACAAGTTGGTGTTCAAGAGATGGGGTTCTTCCAGGAGTTATGTCTTTATTGGGAATTGGGTCAAAGACTTTGTCATCAGAAGGGGTTTGCTCAGAGGTGATCAAGTTGGCTTTCTTTGGGATCCATTCAACAGTCACTTCAATTTCTCTCTTCTTCTCAAGGCGGGATCATAACAACTGAGCATCTTCCAGGAATTTAATGGCGGTTTAGCAGGTTGGACAGATAACACACTGATGATACGGATTATCAACTAGGGATTAGTCTTAATCATAGCTTTGGTTAATTAATTAGTCCCTCCGTTCACTTTTAGTTGTCATTTTTTATTTTCAGATACATTATTGATTAAATATATTTTTATGTAGGCTTTTAAAGATTTTATCTTTTTTATTTTCTCTTATGTTATAACCAATACGATAGAGTTTGTAATAGATGATTAAAGCTCAATATTTGTTTTGTTTCTGTTTGCAAGAATTTTCTGGTTGGTTATCCGGTGTGCTTGGAAGAGAATTTTAAATGTTTACCCATTTTTGATTGGTAGGTGTAGATAAATGGGTGAATTACATTAAATAATGTGTAAAAAATGGCAATCAAAAGACTAAAATAGCCTTTAACCTGAAAAGAAGGTGATATATAGCCTTTAACACAATACATGACTATAATTTTTTAAAATTCAACTACAATTTATGTGTATAAAAATTTTCTTATATTCCTTGTCACGTATTTAGCTTAGTTATTTGTAATTGATAACTAACATAAAAAAAAATGCCAATATAATTTTCTTATCACAGTGTTCAATGAATTAATATTCATTTGTTTCTGTTATCCATTAATTCTTTGAAAAACATCTTAGTACTACCTTGTTTTGTTATTCTATTTCATTAATTCCTATCAAAACGACAAAACCTCTAAAATATAAATAGTTAAAGACTCACTGCATCAACCTTTTTCCTGTGCTAAGTGTTTCTCTCTAATTAAGCCTCATATTAATTTAAATAAAAAATTATGTATAAACCTATTCCTATGAAATTAAACAACTAACATAGGATTTTTGTTAGTTTCTCACACATCTTGCTTTGGACCTGCATAACACAATTTATTAAATAATTTTTTAATTTAGTCCTTCATCAATTTTTTCTCCACGACCTAATCTACTAATAATTTCTAAAAAATAATCGTACACAACATTGTAACTCAAGTCGAATGAACGTTCAAATTAAATCATCAAGCAAAGTAAGCAACCCACCAATTTATATCTATCCATATAAAATAATAAATAAAAGTAATGTTAAACAGATTTACCAATCACAATCAAACATACTTTCCAAATAAAATAAATTCATTATAGTCTTCAAGTAAAGTTACGATAAACCTATACAATCTTATATAGTTCAAGCAGTATGAAGATTCAATAACCATCGTGCTGCAAATCCAATGATCCACCAATTATATCTCTCCATACAAAAATAAACCATAAAAGTAATATCCTAATCAAATATAATGCGGACAAAAAAAATATTACCACACTCTTCAATTAAAATTACAATTAATAAACCGTTACAACTTTGTCATTCAAGCATGACGAAGCCATCAATTTCGCTCGTGCTGCAAAGTTAGTGACCCACTGATTTATATCTCTCATATAAAAAAAATTGAAAGTAACAATAAACAAAACGACATGTAACAATGATGGATAATTTAGAAAAAAAAAAAACTAAATTCTTCAATTAGAGTTTGGATGAACCTTCTTAGTTCAAGTCGAACGAAGGTTCAATCACTATTGTGTTGCAAAGTTAGTGACCCACAAACTACATCTCTCTGTATAAATTAAGAAATAACAGTAACTATAAACAATATCACACGTGACAATCAAAGATAATTTCAAAAAAAAAATAAATTACTAAAGTCTTCCATTTAAATTAAGACGAACCTATACGAATTTGTTCACTCGGGATGAACCTATACATGTTTGTGTAATATATTAAAACTGTTTGTGTACATGCCTGTAAATGTTCATGCATGATAATTAAAAATATTTGTGCACAATAGTTTAAAATATGTTTGTGCACAATAATTAAAAATGTGTGTGTACTATAAAAAAAATTTGTGCATGTCAATTAAAAATGTTTGTGTAATATGTTAAAAATGTGCACATACCTGTGACTGTTTGAGCACAACAATTTAAAATGTTTGTACACGATAATTAAAAATGATTATGCACAATAAAAAGTTTGTTTGTGCATGTTAGTTAAAAATGTGTGTAATATGTTAAAAATGTTTGCGCACATATCTGGGAATGTTTGTGCAGTATAGTTTAAAATGTTTGTGCGCATCAGTTTAAAATGTTTGTACATTATAGTTAAAAATGTTTGTCCATACTGTGAATGAGTGAATACACATGAGTCGACCGTTTAAAATAAAATCATTGCTTGCCAGTGTGATGAAAAATTTTGAAGTATACACTAATCATTTTTTCTTTTTTCACCGTCCCAAATGCACGGCAAAATATAACTACAGTCCTTTATGGTGTATGTTCTTATATGTAATTTCACCCATTATATATATATATATATATATATATATATATATTATATTTTACAAAAATTTACACCACATACAACAGCCTAACTGTTTGCAAGTTACAGGAGCATCTACACCAACACATACAAAACCAAGCTCCATCATTAGTAACTATCAGATCATTTTTCTTCCAAATCAATCAATCTACAATGCATGAAAAGAAGGTGTACATTCAATGTATTTATTTTATAAGTGCTCGCCGGATAACCAATCATGTATCCTAGTTTCTACAATAAACTTTAACCCCACTTTTTATATTTGCCTAAACCAAAACACTTTCAAGTTTTTCGGTAATGTAAAATTTCAAACGTTTTTTAAAACTGGTAATTTAAAAGAGCATGCATGTCCAAAAGGAAGAACCTTTTAACATTAATGTGTTATCTCAAAGTAGAAGCATAATAGAAGTCGTCTTGGTGAGGTCTGTAAGAATTCAATGATTCTTTCCTACCATCTATCTAGCTTGATAGAATCTAACCTAGCATATAAGTGGGTTAAAAAATAAAAAGCACTAATTTTTATGTCAATAATTTCCTGTATCATAGTGGGCCAAAAACACTTCTATTGTTTCTATACTGACGTGTAACTCAAAAGTTAGTTATAATCGCCTTTTTAGTTGGTAGTTACTACTATTATTTAGTTACTTACTATTATTAATCCAACGATGGAGCCTAAAGAAATTTTGTGGGTTACCATTTCGTTCCCTTACAACTCATTAATCCAAACATAGCTTTAGTGTACATAAATAATATTCTTTCATCAATGAGAGAATTATTACACAATGAGTAATACTTAAAAAAATCTAATTCATTAATCTATTTATCAACTTATTCATTTTTATCGTGTTGTCAAGTCACGCCTTTTATTTTTAAAGTATGGGATGGTGAGATCCAGCAGTAACCAAATTAGTGGGGTGTAATATAGATGTTGAAATTTTTTCATAGGGAAAAACAAAAAATTGCATGGCTTATTGTCTCCTCCTTCAGATTACATTGGGAAAAAGTTGGAAACCTCTATTTGAGTGTCTTTCTAAATTTTTATTTACTGGCAACTTAAAAAGCACTGACATTGACACGGACACGAAACATGACACAACACGGCATCTTATACGGCGACACACTAATTTTAAAATTTTACAAGACGTGGACACGACAAATATAGGTATAAAATTAAATATTTATACTAAATTCCTAATATTTTTATTGATTGATATCAAATTATTAATTTTTAATATTTTTTAAACTTCTTTTAAAATATGTGGAATATTCAAAATATCATATGTTAATACTTGTTAATTTTCTAAGAGCCCATATTATTATAAATTATTTAGTATTTAAAATATTTTTTCTTTAGACACGGTATGGACACAACTCAAAAATCTCCCAAATATAACTTGGACACAGCTAATTATAAGTTTTTTAAACACTTTCAGACATTGCAACACATGTATCAGACGAGTGTTTTTGTGTGCCAGTATCCACAATGTGTGGAACACAATAGTTTGACAAATTGTACGTGCTTCTTTTCTTAGCTGGCAACACGAGGAATCATTCTCGATAGAAAATTCGTACGTTTTGGTTGAACCGGCAGCTGCCATATTTTTCTCCATACTGGATTTGTTCCATATATGCCGTTTCAACGCTAAAATTCCCATCGCTCTCTCGTTCCTTGCCATACACTAAGACGCATGTGGTTGAGTTCTCCTTTAAGTATCAGGCCCTGAGGTGAAGACAGCAGTGCCCCGGACCTCTGTTTCTGCTGCTTTGTTTGTTGCTGAGAACAATTTGGAACTGTTATTGCTGATTGTGGTTTGCTATGCAGGTCTTTGTGATATATATCTGCTAAAAATTTTAAAAATGTGAGAGTCAAAGATGTTAGTCGATGTGGTAAGATTTTATTAAATGATAGTGTAAAATAATTTTACATTATTAGTGTATAGAAATTAGACTCTTTTTCTATGTTTAAACTATATGTACTGATAGTGTAAAGTTACACAAATGTGACAAGATTTGATTGTACGACAATATAAAATATTTTTATAATGTCATAGCGTAACAATTAAACTCTTTTATGAAAAAGGAGAAAATGTTTTTGATGAGGAGAAATAACATATTTCTAACTATTTAACCTAATTATATTTCTAAAATTCTTTATGACTAACACTTGACAATGATATTTTTTATTTTCTTATTTTACCCTCCAAAATTGCCAAATGTTTTTATGAAATTGTCAAGAAAATAATTAGACTAAATAGTTAAAAAACTCTAGCATATTATGATTCAAAGTATGACTGCAATAACTTCATTGGGGTGAGTTGTTTATATTTTTTAAAAATTATCCAAAATAAGATTCTTTTTGTTTTTTTTTCTCCAAATTTCTCTCCAATTTCATCATTTTTATTATATTTACAAAAATTATAACAGACTACTTTTTTTATATATTTTGTAAATTTCTTTCCTATTTTATGAAAGTGGAAATAACATCAGATTCATGAATTTGTTTTTATTTAAAAAAATATATCAAATTAATTAAGAATGTAGAGTTTTGCTTTTTGTTTTTGGAACTTTATTCTGATTACTCTTTGATTAAATATTTAGATACATCATTAACTTTATAGACACGCGAATTTGTTTGTATTAATTTCCATACAAACAAAATAAGGGTGTTTTTTTTTAATTTAGCAAATCTCAAGAGGATATGTTTTCATGATTCAAAGTATAAATACAATATCATGAGGTTGATGAATTTTTTTTTATTTTAAAAATATCAAATGAAGAATGTATATAGTTTTGCTTTTCTTTTTGAACTTTATTCTTTTTCGTGATTAAAAATCTATACATTCTTAATTTGATTTTTTTATTATAAAAAAATTCATGAACCTGATGTTATTACATTTATACTTTGAATCATAAAAACATTTTTAAGATTAAAAATTTAAATACATTAACTTTATATGCATGAATTTGTTTGTTTCCATAAAAACAAAATAAGAATTTTTTAATTTTGCAAATCTCATTCACCAGAAAATTTATTTAAGATTCAAAATTTAAATGCGTTACTGTTATAAAAATATATGATTGGGTGGATGTCATTACTTAGTGAGATCTTTTGAGATATGATACATTTATATATTACTTATCCTTAGCTTATAAATAGGGTCTTGGATATCTCTCCCTTTATTTTCTCTCCATATCTTCCCTATTATTTTATTCTAGCATTTTTCTGATTAGTTTCACAACACGCTTATTTAGGTGAGAAAAGAAGTTTTAAAGAATCAATATCTCTTTGAATACCTATTATCAAAGAATCATAAGGATGTTTTAACCTTATATGTACACGTACATATTTTTTTATGGTGTAAGTTCATTTTATTTATTTCTATTATATTTTTATTTAAGTTTTAGTTGATAATTTGACTTGACTTTATCAACACATATTTATTCTATATATATTATTCTATTATTTTTCTTTCAACACCATTTTCAAAAGTGAATGGTGGATAACTTTACATATAAGAAAATAAAAATGTTCCTTGAAGTAAATAGTAATGGTTCCTATAAGAAAATAGAATCATTCCCTAAAGAGAATGATATTGATACTTGCAAGAAAATAGAACTATTTCATTAAGTGAGTAGTAATAGTACATATAAGAAAATAAAATCATTCAAAGAAGTTTATGGTAACCATACGATGAGAAAATAAATCCATTCCCAAAAGTTAATTGTAACTTTACAATGAAAAAGTAAAATCATCTCCAGAAGAAGATGTTAATTGTACCTATGTAGAATCGTACCTATGTTAATTGTACCTATGAAAATGTAAAATCATCTCCAGAAAAAGATCATTCTCATAATTTATTGAATTTTATTTTATATTCCCTGAAGTGAATGTAACTACTCTAATATTTATTTTTGAGTATCTATAATTTATTAATTTGTGATTCTAGGTATTTATAATTTGATACTCGTAATCTTCTGAAGAGAATAATATAATGAATTCATTATTTATCAAATTATAAAAGTTTGATACTCACATTTGAAAAAAAAAAAATTCGAATGCACTCGGGACCATAAGATCTTAAAACTGGTAGTGAGAGAAAGAAATTATGTATTCTCATACATAGCTGAATAAAATGAAGAGCTATTCATGAATAATCATGCAAATCGCCTAGTTAGCTATGGTCCATTTCCTGAAGTGAATGTGACAAATTATAACTCCAAAAGTAACAAAGTTGCCGGAATGAATATAATAAATGTGTATTAAAATAACTTGGTCACGTACCTATGGTACATTCTATTGATATTTATCAAATATCTCTATAAGAGAGTGGCAAGAAAAATACTTGTTTTAGAGTATTAGCCAACCATGATTTGAGCAATGATATGAGCGATATGATTTATTTTTAGATATCTTTTTTAAATATCATAATTGAGATATTTTTATTAATGACGTATGTGTTTACTAATATATTACTTTTCTTTCTTTTTATAAATTTTGAGTTTATGATTTTATGATATTATTCTTTTAAAAACATTTTATTTTATTTAAAAAACTTTTAATTAGTGTCAAATCTCAAGGTGCTAATTACTATTAGTGATTTAGTTTTGTAAAATGTTTATGATGTATTTTTTTTTTGAAGAAAATTATCAAAATAGTAGTACTTATATATGTTTTGCGAGTGGTGTAACAATGTATATTTTTAAGAATTGAATCCTCAAATTTGAACTAAAATGTTGAAAGAACATTAAATAATCATATAATTTGGGGATTCGATTTTATAAAATAAAAATTGAAAAAAAACTATGTAACCAATCATTATAAACATTCTTACGTTTATTGGACAATTTCTATATTGATTCAATATTAAATTACATTTGTTTAGGGTAAAAGGGTATGGTGCCGCTAAAGACTCCAACGAATCCACGACTAGAAAATGCAAATGATAAGCACAAAATTAGAATGTATTTTAAAGCTTGATGACAGTATCATTTTAAAAAGTAACATGGTGCAAACATAAATATAACAATGATGCAAATATAATAAGGATTACAAATTTTAAATATTTTATTAAAAATGTTTTCAGTTTAAGAATTATTACAATCAGTATACAGGTTAAGGAAATAAATAAATATTATAAATATGTAACATCTATAAATGTTCGTACTTGTTCGTAATTTTTGTATAAAATCAAGACTAAACTTGACATATAAAAAACATGTATGGTTAAGTATAACTTGTCCTGTGTTCCACAAATGCATTTTTTCTTCCTCTTACTTTCTTGCAACTTATTGTACGGTAAGAGCTAAGTATGTAAAACCATCGTCGCCATCTTGCGTAAGCCATCGCCTCTGTGCGTTCCCTGCTATTTTCGCCTTCGTGCGCTCCTTTTGGCCTCTCAACGCATCTCTGTTTCCTCTTCCCTTGCCTACGCTGCTGCCACGGCAACCTCAAACAACGACTTTGCCTCATCTGTTGTGGTTGTACTCTGTAATGACTCGTCATAACTTTAGGTTGTTTCCACTGTAATTTTAGTGTGGGTTGAGAGCCATTGAGAAATTTAGGCGAGTTCGGGACGTTTACGGTTGATTAAAACAATTTTAGGGCTTTACTTTGCTTGGATAAGCCCGCATTACTTTGCTTTGGTCCTTCGGACTTCCTTTTGTATTTTCTTTTTCTCTGATTAATGAATACATCTATCTAACTTTGGCAGGAAAAATAAAAAAACTACGTATTTAGAAATTGTACTTTTGTTTGCAACAATCGTAGTTTTCTTTATTTTATGTGAGAGAATATGGAAATCACAAGTAACGATGCTTAAAACTAAATAAGCTACAATTCTATGAACGACAATAAACAAAAATATCTGTACACTTCAAAAACTAACGCTCTGTGTACACTACACAGAGAAATAAACATTACAAAACAGATAAACAAATGTTGTCGGTGAGCATTTATCTGTGCACGAACATACGTATGTTTAATATTGCTCGATTATGTGTTTTCTAATATTTGTTTATATGTTTTGTGCGTGCACGGATATACATCTGTTTAGTATTGCTCATTTATGTGTTTGATAATGTTTGTTTATCTATATAATGTATACAAAGCATCAATTTTTTGAGTGTACATGTAGCAAAATTGGATAATAAAATATAAAATATTCATTAAGTGCCAGCAACTGAATGCTTTAATAAACAACAGTAAATTAGAAACCTCAAGATGTAATACTTTATGTTCTGCTTGATTTTGTTGTGTGTTTATCTTTTTTAAATTAATTTTTGTCGAAATGAAAATATTAGAAAAAATCATCTTATGAAAAGAATCACTTGCTTTTCACTTCCAAGTCATATGTTTCCCGATTTGATTTTCTTTCCTTGTTGTAAAACAAATATGTGTATGCGATTTTTATTTTAATTTTTTATCAGACACAGCTGTTACAATGCACCTCTTATAAAAAAAGAAATAATCGCACCGGCTAAACTAAAAAATAAAATTATACTTATTATAAGAAGAAAATTTTGATCAAATTATAAAATTATAAAAGTTGAGCAATTGGATATAAATTTAAGAAGAAAAAAAATGCAAATGATAGGCACAAGAATATAACACATTTTAAAGTATTTTTTACAGTATTCTTTTTTATAGAAAAGAACATAATATAAACGGAAATATAAAATATCATAAATATAAGATAGAATGTTACAAATATAATAAGCATTATAAATCATTTCATTTCCCTCTCTTAAGAATATTGTCTCTCGTTACTTACTTTTCTATTTTCAAAACATACACTCTACCTCCTCTAACAAATGAAACTTTCCTACACTTTAATCCATTCTTACGGTTTTGATTAAATACCACTTGTTTATTTTTATTATCTTTTTTTTTTATGAAAATACTCTCTATTAATAATTTTTCATATTAATTGTTTTTACAAACTAAAAAAAATTTATGTGATTGAAAGTATGTGTGTGCGCGTGTGTGTGTGTGTATATATATATATATATATATATATAAATTTCTAATTTTAATTTACCATTATCATCATCATCATATCATCACCGTCACTGTCACCACCACAGAGAAATTTATTGAGGATAACAATAATTTTTTGTGATTTTTTTTAGAAAAATAAGAATAGTGTGCACTATTAATGTTTTGAATATCTTTTACTATAATATAGTTTTTGCTAAGCTTTTACTTATAATTCATGATAATTAAGGCTATGTGCCACTTGATAGGTCATGTGCCACACACGTGACATGAGTAACCTAACCATTTACTTACTCTTGCATTGCTCTCAGTATACACTTGTTGTCTTCTTTTTTCTTGCTACAACTCTGTAAGCCGCCGCCCCCGCCACTGCAAGCCAAGCGACCTGATCACCCATGCGTCCTCACCTGCTCTTCTCCTCCCCCTATCGCCTTTGTCACATGACCAAGTTAAATGTCATGTTAGCAATTAACAGCTTAACATGACGGCAAGAACTAAAATCTTATAATTTTTTTTTACGAGGGATACTTTTTAGCAAAAAAATTATAAGGAATAAAACACAAAATTTACAATTTATGAGGGATTAAAAATATATTTAACCAAAATTTTATTAAAAATATTGTTTCTAGTTTAGGTTTGTAACAATTAGTATATAAATTAAGGAAATAAAATAAGTATTATAAAATAAATCACATTTATAAATATTCATACTTGTTCTTAATTTTTGTATAAAATCAAAACTAAACTTGACACTTAAAAAAATACATGAGTAAGTACCAATTGTCCACTAATGCATTTTTTCTGACTTTCTTAAAACTTATTTTACGGCAAAAGCTATGTATAAATTGACTTTTGTTTCCAACGATCATAGTTTTTTCTTTTTTTTAAAAAAAAAACATTATCTGAGAGAATATGGAATTCGATCCCTAGTAACAATACTAAATATTTACAATTTTATTAACTTTAATAAAATATAAAATAATATCCATCAAGTGCCAACAACTGATCATGCTTTAACAAATAACAATAAATTAGAAACAAGAAGATTATTTGGTACCGCTTGATTTAATTTGTTGTGTGTTTTTTCTTTTTAAAATTATTTTTTTTAAAAAGATAATATTAGAAAAAAAATCATCTTATGAAAAGATTCGCTTGCTTGTATTTGATTTTGTTTCTGTTTAACGGGAGTAGCTAAAATGGGAGAAGAGGAAAAATAAAACAAATCAGGAAAGATATGACTTGGAACTGAAGTTAGTAAATAAACCCTAAACCCTTTATTTAAAAGCCTGAGACTCATTACATATCCCTGAACCAAAGGCGATACCGCAAACAACATTCTCAAATTCTGTTTTACAACTGCAAGCATGTGTCCCTCTTCTTCTTCTTCCACCATCACACATTCGTCTTCTTCCACCAACAACAGCAGCAGCAAGAACAAGAGGAAACTGTGTGACATTAATAGCGCCCCATCAATGGTTGCAGCAAGGAAGAAGAGAGGTTCTTGGGCCAAGAACAAAGCAGAGGAAGAAGGAGAGAAGGGCAGAACATGGGAATGCTCGACGGCTCTGGTGCTATACGAGGATCCATGGAAGATAAAGAAAGTGCTGGAAAAGAGCGATCTTGGGAACATGAGCAGGCTGTTGCTGCCCAAAGGGTTGGCTGAGGACTTGGTGGTATCCGTTTTGGGGGAAGATGCGCGGAGGAATGTTGAGAGCGACAGAGGGATTGAAGTCAGCGTTTGGGATTTGGACACAGAGTCAGCGCACAAGTTGGTGTTCAAGAGATGGGGTTCTTCCAGGAGTTATGTCTTTATTGGGAATTGGGTCAAAGACTTTGTCGTCAGAAGGGGTTTGCTCAGAGGCGATCAAGTTGGCTTTCATTGGGATCCATTCAACAGTCACTTCAATTTCTCTCTTCTTCTCAAGGCGGAGGCAAAGGAGGAGGACCCTAACAACTGAGCATCTTTCAGGAATTTAGTGGCGGTTTAGCAGGTTGTTCATAACATTGGACGGATAACACGATTTATCAACTAGCATTAATCTTTATCATTGCTTTGGTTTGTTAATTAACTGGAAATTAGGCCTTCAAAGTTACCATCTTTTTTATCTTCTCTTATGTTACAGTTTGTAAGTCTGTTTGCAAGAATTTTTATGATTATTATATACATTTTATTTTCTTTTCTTTTCTTTTTTTATGTACTTTCATGATCTTTAATTCTTTATGATCAATATGTTTGGAATCGTAACTTTTTAATTGGTGAAATCTTAGATATTTTAATATTAATAGCCTTAAATTTTGTAAATTATTAAAGAAATCCCCAAAATTTTAAATAATGAAATTTTATTAATAATTTTTTATCTTATTAATATAAATCGTAAAAGTGTGCCGATTGAGAATTGGAAACACTAGAAAAATGGCACACTTTATAAGTATGGTCTTAATTAGAGAGAAAATGTCATATTATCATCTAAGTCTGAACAAAAGACCCATTTTAAGCGTGACTAAATGTAGAAAAAAGTGTAATGTTATTTCTTTTAAAAGGTATAGTTTTTACCATTAAAGGCCACACTTTTTATTACGAAAGAGCACATTTTTAAAAGATGTAGTGATATGATGTAAATATTGATAAGTATGTGATTAACGTTATCAACATTAATTAATTACATGTTTATATTTACATCACATGCTCAAACAAAGCCCTACATTAACAGTCCTAGGGCTCATTTTGATCAATGGGTCTCCTAAAAGCCCAATTCTATCAGGGCCAGGGCCGAATACCGTTTGGGCTACCTGAACTTGAAGTCTGAACCTCCGCATCTCGTATCTCACAAGCCTGAGATGCACTCGCCGTCCTCGATCGCCGCCATGTAATCATCGCCGTCGGCTAGGGTTCCTTCTTCGATGTTCGTTCTCTCGACCCCTCTCTGGTCTCTCTATTTTGATTCCTTACTTCCCCAATCTAAAATAGTTTCTTTCACTTTTCAGAGATATATATAAAAGAGAAACCCTTTTCTTTCACTCTCTCAGCGATTGACATTGTCTTGTTCACTCCTCCTTTGCCTTGCTCAGCGCACATCTTCCTTCTCGGCTCGTCTTCTTTTTTTATTTATTTATTTTTTATTTTTAGTTTTTCGGTGTTGAATTGTTGTTTATGATTGTGATGGTTCTTGTTTTTGTTTTTTTTTTTTTTTTTTTTTTTTTTTTTTTTTTTTTTTTTTTTTTTTTTTTTTTTTTTTTTTTTTTTTTTTTTTTTTTTTTTTTTTTTTTTTTTTTTTTTTTTTTTTTTTTTTTTTTTTTTTTTTTTTTTTTTTTTTTTTTTTGTTGGATTGTTGTCTGCATTTTTGGATATGGGATATTTTTTGTTTTATTTATTTATTAATTTTTGTGTTCCTCATTTTCTGGTTAGTACGTTATCATGAAGAAGCTGATTCCCGATTTCAGAGGAGGCATTGTCTGTTTAAGTGAGTGGCATTTGCAGCATGTTGGTTTTGATTAGGAAAATCTGATTTGCAACATGTTGATTTGGATTGAGAGAATTTGATTTGCTGCATGTTGATTTTGTTTCCTTTGCCAATCTAAAATAGTTTTTCTGATTTTGAGTTTGAGCTTTTGGAAGAGTCTGTGAGCTTAAATTGTTTAGAATTTGAGTTCCTTCAATTTCATATGATTATTTTTTAATGAAATAAACTTAGATTTCAACTTTAGAATTTAGAGTTTTAATTTCAGTATTTATAGTTTCAATTTGATATGCTTAGATGCTAGAAGTAGTATATAATATCAGTGTTGATTTAAAATGAGAAATGTAATTTGATTAAAGACAAAGTTTAACATTTGGCTTTACTAGTCAATAATTTTTGGGCACTTTCTTGGATGATTATATGTATGCTAATTTTATGCATCCAATTTGATCTTATGAAATGTCAAATGTGTATCTTGTAGTGTTATGAATCTGTGATGTTCTTGAATGCAATGTCAAGTTATGTTTAAGGTGAAATTTGTATTTATGTTCTGTTATGATCTTATTCTACACAACTCCAGTTTATGAAAATTGAGCACTAAACATTGAATGATTGAAAGGAATAAAATGGCAGATGATGAATGAATGTTAAGGGAGTCCCCCCCCCCTCTTTGTTGTTGATGTTATGCGTATTATAAGCTTATGAGAATGAAAAATGCATATAACGAATGCATGCTAGATAAATTTATTATATATACTTTTCTTTATTTTATGCATGATAAGAAAATGCATGTCATGGATGCATGCTTGTGAACATGAAAAAGTGCATGTCAGATGGATTTTTTTTTTTAATTGTCCTTGTGTGACAAGAAATTCTTGTTATGAATGTTATGTATGTTAGAGATAAATGGATGATATGCATGTGTCATGTGGAAGAGGAAGATGTATCCGAGAAGATGCATGACATGTTGATGCATGACATGAGATGTATGTTGCAAGATAAAGGGATGAAAGAAATTTGCTCCATATGTCCTACATAGAGTGGAACCTAATAATGGGATATCCTAAAGGCAGAAACCTAATATTTAGGATGGTCCACTAAGCTCATACTATTTGTGCATGTTTTTCAGGACAGGTACTCGTTTCTAATAGCCATAGTCCCCAGATTTCCCTTTTCCATAGAATAAGGACCTAGTCCATGAACTGACCATACAAGGAGGGATGAACAAATGTTAAGGGGACATAAAGTCCCTTAGTATCAATGTTGAAACACCTTTACTTTCAGTTCGCATAAGCTCGGGTTGAGTGAAAGTTGTGTGTGTTCAAGGAGCATTCCAACCATGTAACCCAAAAAACTATGTACATTATTGCAAAATAAAACAAATNACAAAGTTGAACAATAAAGGGGAAAGGCAAAAATTTCTTAGGTTAAAATATTTGTATAACAAACTCCGATAGGTTTGACTCTCTAACAATCCCCAGCGGAGTCAACAAACTGTCACGTTCGTGGAGGGTGCTGTGATGATTTAGGCAACAAAAATTGAATAATATTCAATGGAGTCACCACCAATTTTTATTTAGGAAAAAAATGAAAAAAACCTTTATTTTTACAAAAACGGCCTTTACAAGAAATAGAGTTCGGGAGTCTAATTATGTAAAGGGAATGGTGAAAACTTACTCCCACTGCACCCCTATGACATTCATCTGATGACGGTTACCTTAGAGCATCGTATGCAAATATAATAACTTAAAAATCTTTATCTTTCCCGTTTAAAACTGCTAGCGATGCACAACCTTAACGAACCGCGATGGTGGCCACAAAGCGGAATCGCGAATCACACGGCGGCAATATATGGGCAATCTCGCGGTGGTCACATTGAGGTAGACTTACTGGCATTGAATGTGAATCATGGGTTGATGGTGGTGGTTTAGGTTGTTGCTTTGATTGGTAGTGTTGTTGTTGGTTGATTTTATAAATGAGAAAATAAGAGAGATTTTAGGATCACTTAAACTCTAGGATTTTGGGATATGATCTAATTTGTTGCAAGTTGTTAGGAATATTTGATTTTGAAAATTGAATAGAGATAAGACTGGATGAAAGAATGAGATATGATTTGAAAATGTTTGAAAGTTAACTTAGAAATGATTATTTGAAAATAAGAAAAAATGTATAAAAATGTTAAAAAAGAGAAATTAAAGCAAATATTATTTTTTGGTTTGATTTTGCTATTTTTATTAGAAGGTTTGTATAAAATATGGCATTCACACCTACATTTTGGCCTATAAAATTTCTGCCTAGCCATTTTTTTATTCCCTTTTTACCCTTGTTCAGTTAGCTAAAATACTTCATCATTCACCTTATTTACCAATTGTTTTTTTTTTTACGTGACACTATATTTTCACAACATTGGTACTATTTGATTTTGTTGTGAGTTTTGTTCTTTTTTTTTAAAATAAAAAATTAAAATTGGTTCTATAAAGAAAATATTAGAAAAATCGTTTTATCAAAAGATTCATTTGCTTTTATTTTCACCGGTTTCTATTTGACGGTAATAAATTGGGAGAATTAAATTCCAAACCCTAAACCTTACTTGCGAATAGGGTGTCAAATGGGCCGGACTGGCCCGTTTGAGACCGCGGGCCTAAACGGGTTTGGCTAAATTTGTGCCTATTTTTACGATCCGACTCGTTTATGGTCGGTCTGCGGGCCTAAACAGGCAAGTCCGCTAATCCGTTTATTTTTTAAAAAAAAAATTAAAATTTTGGTCTATTTTGTATGATTTAAATACAAAGTTATAAATAAGTATGCGCGGTCATTTTTAACTATTTTTTATCGTTTATCTATTAATTAATCAGAAAGAAATAGTTTACGTAAAATTTGAGGATTCTGATGGTAATAAATACAGAAAAATTATGGTTTTGTGATTTTTTCGTCTTTATCACTTTATTGTGGTTACGAAATCTTTAATTTTGGATAGGTATACATATAGTAGAATTTTTCAATTCAGAAGCTATTTGCAAAGCTTTGATAGAAAAAAAAAGGAATAATAAGAGAATGTATTTAATTAACACCTAGAGTCTAAACCTGCGTGATGATCAACAAGTTTTAAAATATCTTAAAAATATTTTAATTATAACTAAAACAACTTAGCAATTTAGCTTGCAATTTGGGCTTCAAGATGAAGATCTAAAACTTCAATTTGGGTTTCAATTTGAACGTGAGGTATCAATTATCATATAGTTTTATTAACTTAATTTTTAAAAATAACAATTTGTTTTTTGGTTTAAAAAAATTTAAAAAATTTTAAAAAAAATCACGGGCTGACCCGTTTAACCCACGGGCTAAAACAGGTTGGGCCATTTCTTTTAAAAATTTTCACAGGCCTATTTTTTTCATGTAAAGCCCGTCCATTTAACCGGGCAAACGGGCCGGGCTCGTGGGTTGGGCTCATTTTGACAGCCCTACTTGCGAGTGAAGTTAATAACTAACCTGAATCAAAAAGTGTATTTAAGAGCACATATTCTTCCTAAGTCACGTGTACATATGTAGAGAGAGAGAGCAAACGAAATATTTCATCTTAGTTTGTTTTTCTCTTAATGATACAATGGAAAAGCAATCACTTTCCCATCTTCGCAAAGAAAAAGTTTCTGCCACAAAGACCCAACAAGAAGAACAAGAATGCTGCACCCATTTAACATTGAGGAGATGCTTCTGTGTGCGTCCCTTTTCCATCGTCAACAAGATGGTTTGTACCCATTTGTCATTGGGTATTATGTGTCCTTGTTGCGGTTCCACGAGCGAGACACGACAACCTACGACAGTGAGTGTCTTGGATTCTTCTCCCTCCACCAAGAACAACACCACCAGCAGCCAGAAGAAGAGGAAACTGTGCGACATTAATAGTGCCCCATCAATGGTTGCAGCAAGGAAGAAGAGAGGTTCTTGGGCCAAGAACAAAGCAGAGGAGGAAGAAGGAGGAAAGGGCAGAACATGGGAATGCTCGACGGCTCTGGTGCTATACGAGGATCCATGGAAGATAAAGAAAGTGCTGGAAAAGAGCGATCTTGGGAACATGAGCAGGCTGTTGCTGCCCAAAGGGTTGGCTGAGGACTTGGTGGTATCCGTTTTGGGGGAAGATGCGCGGAGGAATGTTGAGAGCGACAGAGGGATTGAAGTCAGCGTTTGGGATTTGGACACAGAGTCAGCGCACAAGTTGGTGTTCAAGAGATGGGGTTCTTCCAGGAGTTATGTCTTTATTGGGAATTGGGTCAAAGACTTTGTCATCAGAAGGGGTTTGCTTAGAGGTGATCAAGTTGGCTTTCATTGGGATCCATTCAAGACTCGCTTCAATTTCTCTTTTCTTCTCAAGGCGGAGGCAAAGGAGGAGGACCATAACCACTGAGCATCTTCGAGGAATTTAATGGCGGTTTAGCAGGTTGGACAGATAACACACTGATGATACGGATTATAAACTAGGGATTAGTTGTAATCATAGCTTTGGTTTATTAATTATTCTATCCTTCCACTTTTAGTTGTCATTTTTTACTTTTAGATACATTGTTGGTTAAATGTATTTAAATGTATGGTTTTTAAAGATATTATCTTTTTTATTTTCTCTTATGTTATAATCAATATGATAGAGTTTGTAATGGATCGATGATGATTAAGGCTCAATATTAGTTTTGTTTCTGTTTGCAAGAATTTTCATAATTATTGTATGCATTTTATTGTGTACTTTGATGATCTTCATGCCGTATGTGTATGGCGGTATGTCCACGAACTGATCATACAATTTGAAGAGTTAACTAGTCAATTCCTACATTTGCTTGTTTCTTCTTTTCAACATTATTAATGTATTCTTGTTGGTTATCCGGGGTGCTTGGAAGTGAATTTTAAATGTTTACCCATTTTTGATTGGTAGGTGTAGATAAATGGGTGAATTACATTAAATAATGTGTAAAAAATGGCAATCAAAAGACTAAAATAGCCTTTAACCTGAAAAGAAGGTGATATATAGCCTTTAACACAATACATGACTATAATTTTTTAAAATTGAACTACAATTTATGTGTATAAAAATTTTCTTATATTCCTTGTCACGTATTTAGCTTAGTTATTTGTAATTGATAACTAACATAAAAAAAAATGCCAATATAATTTTCTTATCACGGTGTTCAATGAATTAATATCCATTTGTTTCTGTTACCCATTAATTCTTTGAAAAACATCTTAATACTGCCTTGTTTTCTTATTCTATTTAATTAATTCAGATCATAACCTCTAAAATATAAATAGTTAAAGACTCACCGCGTCACAACTTTTTTCCTGCGCTAAATGTTTCTCTCTAATGAAGCCTCATATTAATTTAAATAAAAAATGTAAGTATAAATCTGTTCTTATAAAATTAAACAAGTAACATAAGATTTTTGTAAGTTGCTCGCACACTTTTTACCAATATTTGAAACCACGTCTTGCTTTGGACCTGCGTAACACAATTTATTAAATAATTTTTTTATTTAGTCCTTCATCAATTTTTTTTTCCCACAACCTAATCTACTAATAATTTCTAAAAAATAATCGTACACAACATTGTAACTCAAGTCGAATGAATGTTCAAATTCAGTCATCAAAGAAAGTAAGCAACGCACCAATTTATATCTATCCATATAAAATAATAAATAAAAGTAATGTTAAACAGATATACCAATCACAATCAAACATACTTTCCAAATAAAATAAATTCACTATAGTCTTCAAGTAAAGTTACAATAAACCTATACAGTTTTATAGTTCAAGCAGTATGAAGATTCAATAACCATCGTCGTCCAAATCCAATGTTCCACCAATTATCTCCATACAAAAATAAACCGTAAAAGTAACATTATAGACAATGACATATCCTAATCAAATATAGTGCGGACAATCATGGATAATTTGGACATAAAAATACAAAATTCTTCAATTAGAATTTGGATAAACCTTCTTAGTTCAATCACTATTTTGTTGCAAAGTCAGTGACCGACAAATTACATCTCTCCGTATTAATTAAAAAATAACAGTAACAATGACACGTGACAATCAAAGATAATTTCAAAAAAAATAAATTACTAAAGTCTTCCATTTAAATTAAGACAATCCTATACGAATTTGTTGTTCACGCGGGACGAACCGTTAAAATTATTTGTGCGCACATACCTATAAATGTTCATGCACGATAATTAAAAATATTTGTGCATAACAGTTTAAAATATATTTGTGCACAACAATTTAAAATATGTTTGTACTACAAAAAAAGTGTGCATGTCATTTAAAAATATTTGTGTAATATGTTAAAAATGTGCACGTACTTGTGACTGTTTGAGCACAACAATTTAAAATGTTTGTACACGATAATTAAAAATAAGTATACATGTAACATTTTTGTTTATATATTATGGCCTTCCTTACTCTCATGTCAACATCAACCAATGAAGATGATCTAAAGTGAAAAATTTCTTTATTAAAATAATTACATAAAGTTATTAATTGAATAACCGGGTTAGAAAATTAAACAAATTAAAAAAAATTAAAATTATTTTATTCGCAATTCAACAACGAAAAAAATCCATGGGGCAGGAGAGAAAAACATTCATCGCCCCTTAAACCATAAAAGAGCATCTTCCTCGAACCTTCGCGTTTTGCTTCTCCAAAAGCAGGTTGGCACAATTTTTCGACCTACGAAAGCTTGCACCATCCACAGTATTTTTAGTAGTATATAAAAGCATAACTATGTCACTCTTTTCCCCCCAGCCTAGCTACCTTCAAAAGGGGTTTCTTTTGAATAATGGACAAAACTGTGCTATCCTCTGGAATCCGTTTCTCCAATTTGCCCCCGAGTTACATCAGGCCTGAATCCAATCGACCTCGTTTTTCCGAAGTGTCTGAGTGCGACGATGTTCCTATCGTCGACTTGGTTTCCGACCACAGAACCAAGATTGATAAGCTAATCGGTGAAGCCTGCAGAACCTATGGCTTTTTCCAGGTCACGCCTCATCTTAATATTATATAGTACGGGTTGTCTTCGGAAATTATATCTTATGTTTGGTTAATTAAATTGCAGGTAATTAATCACGGAGTGCCACTGGGAGCACTGAAGGAAATGAAGGAGGCGGCGAATGAATTCTTCAAGTTGACGGTGGCGGAGAAGTTAAAGTTGTGCTCAAATGATCCGTCAAAGACAGGGAGACTTTCAACAAGTTTTAATTTGAACAGAGAGCCGGTGCATAATTGGACAGACTACCATAGGCTCCATTGCTATCCATTGGACAAGTATGTGCCAGAATGGCCTTCTAATCCTCCATCCTTCAAGTAAGTACTCTCTCTCTCTCTCCCCCCCTCTATCTATGTTTCTCATAGTCTCTGTATGGCCGTCAAAACAGGTGGGTCCACCTCATTTAGGTTTGCGGGTTTAAATGAATCGGACAAAAAATATATATATTTTTAGGGTCTGACTCGTTTATGGTCGGTCCGTGGGTCTAAATTGGTTACGCCGTCAGCCCGTTTTATTTTTTTAAAATTAAAAAATTCAAAAAATTCAAAAATTCAAATAAAATTCAAAAAATTATTTAAATTTTTTTTAAAAAAATTTCAAGGGTAAACGGGATAGCCCGCGG
Organism: Nissolia schottii; assembly: GCA_003254905.1. NCBI lineage: Eukaryota > Viridiplantae > Streptophyta > Magnoliopsida > Fabales > Fabaceae > Nissolia > Nissolia schottii. Next base: position 24,261 of record QANU01097977.1, read on the forward strand.
GCCAAACTGGACGGGCTTAAATGGGTCCGTCCAATTTTTTAAAAAAAATTCATGAGCCTATTTTTTTTATGTAAAATCCGTCTATTTAATCGGGTAAACGGGTCGGGCTCATTTTGACAGCCCTACGTCTGCTAGTGACAATTGCAGCAGCGGACTAGGTCGCACATGGTATTGTTACATGTTTTAAACTTCATACTTATGGCACAAATGTTTTTATCAAATAATATTAAATATGACGCAATATTAATAAGACTTTCTTAAAAAAGTTCTTATTTATCATGAAACGTAATATTATATATATTATTATTTACCACAAAACGTTTGTGGTTATGAATATACCTAATAAAATGTTTTTTGACCACAAAAAAAAAATGTATCTTCTTTTATTTTGTCATTAAATACAACAGAAAAAAAAATATTACTTTTATCTGATGAGCGCTGTCTTTTTTTTTTTTTCTCTTCGTTTTTTCATATAAAGCAATACAAATTTATGGATGAAAACAATATTTTTTTTTTATAACAAACAACTTTAGATAACAACGACATCCACAAACCTTTTTATGATGCACGTGTGTATTTTAACTTACTGTATTTACCTTATTTTTTAAAATTAATTGTTCTCATAATTTTTGTGGTGAAGTGCAGTGGTCTAGTCTTATATAGATGTCATTACTTAGTGTGATCCTTTGATATATGATATACTTATATATTCCTCACCCTTAACTTATAAATAGTACTTTGAATGCTCAATGTAAGAAACATATTTGAAATTAAGAATAACACATCTCTCCCTTTATTTTCTCTCCCTATCTTTCCTATTATTTTATTCTAGCATTTTTTTCATTAGTTTCACAACACATTATAAGCACAAGCTTGCTCTTTAGGTGAGAAAAAAAAGTTTTAAAGGATATATCTTTCTTTGAATACTTGTTAAAGGTAATGTTTTCTTTTATATGTCCATTATCAAAGAATCATAAGGATGTTTTAACATTATATGTACACGTACATATTTTCTTATGGTACACGTTCATTTTATTTATTGCTATTATATTTTTATTTAAGTTTTTGTTGATAATTTGCCTTGACTTTATCAAAGCATATTTATTCTATATATATTATTCTATTATTTTTCTTTCAAAATCACTTCCAAAAGTGAATGGTGGATAATGTTACATATAAGAAAATAAAAATGTTTCCCTAAAGTGAATGGTAGTAGTACTTATAAGAACATAAAATCATTCCCTATGATTTTATGATATTATTTTTAAAAATATTTTATTTTATTTAAAAACTTTTAATTAGCGTCAAATCTCAAGATGCTAATTATTATTGTAATTATTAGTGATTTAGTTTTGTAAAATGTTTACATATGATTTTTTTTTATTTACATGATATTTTAATATTTTATAATATTATACTATTTATGATGTATATATTTTTTATGGGAAGAAAATTATCAAAATAGTTGTATATATATTTGCGAGCAGGGTAATAATGTATATTTTTAGGAATTGAATCATCAAATTTGAACTAAAATGTTGAAAGAATCTTAAATAATCATATATTTTGGAGATTTGATTTTATAAAATAAAAATTGAAAAAACTATGTAACAAAAAATAATCACCCACGCGTCCTCACAAAAAATTATGAGAGATAAAACACAAAATTTCAAATTTATGAGGGATTAAAAATAAATTTAACCCAAATTTTATTAAAAATATTGTTTCTAGTTTAGGGTTGCAACAATCAATATATAAATTAAGGAAATAAAATAAGTATAAGTATAATAAAATAAATCACATTTATAAATGTTCATACTTCTTCTTAATTTTTGTATAAAAGAAAAACTAAACTTGACACATGAAAAAACATGAGGAAGTGCCACTTGTCATGGAAACTAATGCATTTTTTCTGACTTTCTTAAAACTTGTTTTACGGCAAGAACTATGTATAAATTGACTTTTGTTTGCAACAATCATAGTTTTTTCTTTTTTTAAAAAAACATTATCTAAGAGAATATGGAACTCGATCCCAAATATTTCATCTTAGTTTGTTTTTCTTTGTCCTACAATGGAAAAGCAATCACTTTCCCATCTTCGCAGAGAAAAAGTTTCTGCCATCAAGCCCCAACAAGAAGAACAAGAATGCTGCACCCATTTAACATTGAAGAGATGCTTCTGTGTGCGTCCCTTTTCCATCGTCAACAAGGTTTGTACCCATTTGTCATTGGGTATTATGTGTCCTTGTTGCAGTTCCACAAGCGAGACACGACAACCTATGACAGTGAGTGTCTTAGATTCTCCTTCCTCCACCAAGAACAACCCCACCACCAACAAGAACAAGAGGAAATTGTGCGACATTAATAATGCCCCATCAATGGTTGCACCAAGGAAGAAGATAGGTTCTTGCCTCAAGAACAAAGCAGAGCGAGAAGGAGAAAAGGGCAGAACATGGGAATGCTCGACGGCTCTGGTGCTATACGAGGATCCATGGAAGATCAAGAAAGTGCTGGAAAAGAGCGATCTTGGGAACATGAGCAGGCTGTTGCTCCCCAAAGGGTTGGCTGAGGACTTGGTGGTTTCCGTTTTGGGGGAAGATGCACGGAGGAATGTTGAGAGCGACAGAGGGATTGAAGTCAGCGTTTGGGATTTGGACACAGAGTCAGCGCACAAGTTGGTGTTCAAGAGATGGGGTTCTTCCAGGAGTTATGTCTTTATTGGGAATTGGGTCAAAGACTTTGTCATCAGAAGGGGTTTGCTCAGAGGTGATCAAGTTGGCTTTCATTGGGATCCATTCAACAATCACTTCAATTTCTCTCTTCTTCTCAAGGCGAAGGCAAAGGAGGACCATAACAACTGAGTATCTTTGAGGAATTTAATGGCGGTTTAGCAGGTTGTGCTAGAAATTTGTAGTTCCAATAATTATGCGGGCTCATATTTAATAATAATTACATTAGTTATTTATCATAAAAGGCTTATTACAGTGACCTAATTTTGTTATAAGCCTTTGGGCTTAAGGAAAAAGATATAGACTTAATGAGTGGATGGCATGGCGTGACATAGATGTCAGTGACAAATTGACAATGTCTTTAATCAATTAAAGAAGTTGAGAGGTGAGGAAGTGGAGATATTCAAGTAATCAAAGAATGAACTAGGAAAGTTGATCTATTAAAAGAGCCTCTGTTGGTTGATTGGTACAAAGTCTATTCTCTTCCCTTTTTGTGCTAATAAAATTGGATTGGTTACTTGTGTTCTTGATTTATTTATTTTCATTTTGTTCACTTTGTTAGTACCTTGTTCTCTTGTGCTAATAAAAGGATAGATCCTAGTAACTTTTGCATATTTAGAAACAAAGAGAAACCAAAATAAAAGAACCTACAAGTACAGGCTTAAAAATATAGCTAAGATTTTAGTCAAACACATTTTCAAGTAGTTTTTAGATGCTTCTTAGTTCTTACTCTACATTAGTTAAGCAACTACCTAAGACTGGATCTGTCTAAACGTTGAGTTCGTAGTGTTTCCCACATATTTAAGTAATTTGATGGGATTCAACATATATAATACCGGAGAGTTCAATCAAATTCAAGAACGCATTTGATTTTCTTCAAGTCAAAGACACAAATTACAAGTGTTGCTCAACACATGATGAATGGAGATTGACAGAGAATATTTGTGAATTCTTGGAACTCTTCTATGAGACTATTTAACTTGTTCTCTAATTCATCTTACTTGACTTTAAACTTGTATTTCATGCAAGTTTGGAAGATTCAATGCATGTTGGAAGAAAACCAATCTAGTGAATATGATGTGATCAAGGACAAGTCCAAGAGTACGAAGGAGAAATTCGACAAATACTGGACAAATTATAGCTTTGTCTTGGCTTTTGGAGCCATTTTTATCCTTGATTGAAGTTGATTTATTTAGAATTTTGCTAAAAAAAAACTTAGATCATTTAACCTTTAAGGACAAGGTAAGAAATCTAAAGTACACTTTTAGGAGTTCAAATTGTTTAAAAATGAGATTAAATCTATTGCAGGAAAGACTGAATTTATCTCTATGTAGATGATAATCAAGTTGAATATGATGTAAATGAAGATTTTAATGTCATAGATGGAAGACTAATGAGAAAAAGTTTCCCAAGCTATCAATTACAACCAGAGATGTGTTAAGAATTCTAATTACTACGACGACATCAGAATTGGCATTCAACATTGGTGGACGTGTTCTAACCAAGTATAGAAGCTCAACTCTTCCAAAGAATGTTGAAATGTTTGTTTGTGCTCTAGAAATTGGTTAAATGACTTTGAGCTAAACTCTAATGATAATATCTTTTGATTTGTTGTGTATTATTTTTAATAATTGCATATAATTTTGATTAAAATTTTGTCATTATTTCTCAATTGGTTGAGTTTCACATGAAGATGAAGAGTCTAATGTGGATGAAGATGAAGATGAAGACGAAAAACAAAGTTGTTCTATTTAGTTATCAAGATTAGATTTTTAGGCTTTTTAAGAAGAAAAAAATTATAATAATTTACAATTATGCGCTTTATTTGACAAATTAAACTTTTGTGATTATCTTGGACAATTTTCGGTACCAATCTATTATAAGAAAATAGGAATCAATCATTTAAGATAAACATTAAGTGTGGGGCCAGGCCCATGGTCTATTCTCGCCCCATGGGCTGGATTTGCCCGAGTTGTTTGGTAACATTAATACGATTAGCTAGCAAATTTTAAAGCATGAAAATGGGGAAAAAAATTAAGTGTGGGGCTAGATTCATTGGCTGGGTTGGCCCTAGTTGGTCAGTAACATTAATGCAATTAGCTAGTTAGCTTTAAAGCATGAAAATGAAAAGAAAAAAAAAATTAAGTGTGGGGCTAGACTTATTGGCTTTTCTGGCCTCGTGGACTCCATGGGCCGAGTTGGCCGGAGTTGGCCAATAACATTAAGGCAATTAGTTGGTCAACTTTAACATGAAGAAAAAAAATTAAGTATGAGACCAAACCCATGGGCTTTTCTGACCCAATGGGTTGGGTTGGCCTGAGTTGGTTGATAATATTAATGCAATTAGCTAGCTAGCTTTAAAACATGAAAATGAAAAGAAAAAAAAAATTAAGTGTGAAGCTAAGCCCATGAGCTTTTTTGGCCTCGTGGACCCCATGGGCTGAGTCAGCTTGAGTTGGTCGGTAACATTAGGCTGATTCATTAGGGTTAGCCCCACAAGCTTTTTTCAAGTAGGATTAGTCCGCAGGTCAACACTTAAAAAAATAATTTTTTTACTTAAGATTAGCCCATAGGTTAGCCCTCACCCTGTGAGCTTAAGGTCATGTGGGCTTAAGGCCTTGTGGGCCTTTTGTCAATGGAGACTTTTTAGCCTTGCAAGTTTTTTAGAGTCCAAGTCTTTTTAGGCTCATTGAGAGTAGGGTCTAATAGGAGATAGACCCAGAGACTCCTATTTTGACATCTCTAATCTTGGAACGTGTGGATGCAAAACCATTCGTAAAAAACATTCAGCACTTTAAATTGTTTGGGAGGCTTAGGTTTTTGACCTACAAATCTACTTATGTATTTTAATCATACACTTGTCAAATCTCCGTTTGAAAGTAAAAAAGGAGTCAAATCTCCTTTTGAAAGTAAATGGAAACTATGGAAAGTGCATGACTGAGATACTGAGATGTATGGGTGGATTTGTAAATTGGACAGAAAAATTGAGACAGATGACGGTATTGCATTAAATTATAGCTTTCGCAATTTTTTGTTTTGTATATTTTGGTTTAATAATTTCTTGGCATAGCAGGCTCTTGAGGTATTGATAAACAATGAAAAGATGAATTTAGATGCCAAGGATTGTGAGACTTCGACAGCATTAGGCAAAGCTGCTGGCAGTAGAGAGATGGTGAGAAAATTATTGAAGGCTGGAGTGAGACATGGTTCATCGGGGGTTGATCCTCCCACCCTTGCAGAACAACTTTTGAGACCAATTTCATTTTACGGAAACATAATAATCCAAATACAACGCATTAGAGGGGACATGACGAACCAACAACGCTTCGAAGCTTGTTTATGCCGCTGCATCTTTTTTCTTTGCTATGATGGTGATGCCCTCCAGCCCTCATGATGGTAGAGGTTTCTGTTTGCTTATGATGTAGTTTTTCACATGGATTATTTCCCTTGGCTATCCAACGTGACTTCTATTGGGTTGCTTGACCTTTCTGTAGCCATATTCAATCTTCAGGACCACCATGGTTAATGCAGGGAGTCTTCAACATCAGTATTTCCCCACAAAGAGATTTTAAAATATTGCATGCCCATTTTTAAAAGGAGGATGAGCATATGTGCAACGGTAACTTGTGACATTAAGGGTTCAAATCCTGAGAATAACATTTGCATTACAGGGATAAGGCTATAAACATCAACCCAATCAGGAGGGAGTCTCATGCATTGGATTGTCTCTTGAGTAACTTGCTACTTAAAGCAATTTTTCTAATACAGTTCATATACTTCATACAGAATATTATTAAAATGTCATTTAGGATAAAGTAACCCAAAAAAAAAAACTTTATCATAATCAATTTCAAAAGATCAATTATACATATAATATTTCACAACTATTCCAAGCACACTAGCTTGGCATGACTCTTTGAAGTTAATTTTTCTCACTGATTACAATAAATCAATACATGAAAAATGACCCTCATCCCAAGTTTTCAGCAACCCAACATCATGTTTGTGCCTTGCCAGTTACTCGCTGAGCAATCCATCCAAGACCATCATACAACCCTTCTCCCGAGAGGGCACAGCAAGCTTGTATGTGCCAATCATGGTCCTTGATGCTGTGAAGAGAGAGCGCATCAGTGATCTCAGCAGGAGTCATCGCATCCTTGATATCTTGCTTATTGGCAAAGACAAGGATGACAGAGTGTTGCAACTCTTCATGCCCTAGCAACCTGAAAAGTTCGTCCTTCATGATTGAGATCCTGGCTCTATCGCTGCTGTCTATCACTGCAATCACAGCATGAGTTCCTCGGTAATATGTTGCCCATGATGTCCGGAGTCTTTCTTGTCCACCAAGATCCCACACCTGAAATGAATAACAGTCAACTGAGTAATACATCATTATGCTCAGTAGCAAAGCTTGGAGATATTCAACAACAAATGGACTTTGAAAACGTGTGGAATGTGGATTCTTAAGAAAACATGCCCCTTCACCAGGAGAGGGGGAAAAAAAGAAAAGAATTAGCAAGAAACGAGTTGGTGTTAAAGGTCAAAAAGTGGCTACCCTCCTGAAAACCTATAGAAAAAGTATAACATGTTAACAACTTCTGGAACCCCCCCCCCCCCAAACCAACCACCACAACAAACATCTTCCTGGGGAAAACAACAATTAAGACAGAGCAAATATCAAAGGGTAGATTGAATGAGAACGTCCCATGTTCATACAGAAACACCCATCATTCAACAACATTGAATGCCAAAATGGTAACTAGAGTGATTTATAGAATAAAGGGTAGCACGAGAACTAACAATATCCACGTGTCTCATCAAACTACCTTCAAAACACAATTTCCACGGAAGGTTGGAAATCTAACAGTCATTACTAAATACAGTATTTTAAACGTTCAAAGGATGATCACAATGGTACCAAATTTGGTCTTTCGTCTTCACCCTCTCCTACACTCTTCGTCATCAGTCCAATTCCTGCCCTGTCCCCTTTCCCAGGTCAATAAGGCTAATTTCTGTGTGTTTTATGATGTAAACAAAAAAGAACGCCGGCGCACGAGACACTCACTTGGTGGGATATGGTCATATGGAGAGTGTAAATGCATGCAATTTTACACTCTGATCGTGAGGCTGTTTGAATTAAATTTGACTGGTAATAGAACTGCTCGTGGCCTATTATTCACCAAGAAGGGATATAACATTCATCAGACCAATGAAAAAGGCTGAGAAGTAACAATCTCTCAAGTGCATATACACCAAAAATGCTATTAAACCCTCGAAGCAATATCAACACATAAAAAAATAAAATAAAAAAATTCCCAATTGCAGAAACAAGTAACAAAGTAAAGTGAAGGCACCTCGAATCGAATATTCTTGTAGACGAGTTCCTCAACGTTGCTACCAACAGTAGGGTTGGTAGTGACAACCTCACCAAGATGCAATTTGTAAAGGGTGGTGGTCTTCCCAGCATTATCCAACCCTACAACCACGATCTTATACTCCTTCGCAGGGAATAACATGAACCAGAACCTCGACATCATTGCCCCCATCTTCTCTTCCTCTTCCTCTCTATCTACTTCACTTCAAATTATTCACCTAATCAATCAACCGAAATAATCAGCGATTCCATGAAAAGCCCATCAATTTTGACCAAAAAGGGTATCTGAAAATCCGACTTTCAACCAAAAAAGCATCGAGCTTGCGTTGGATCAATGTCCAAGGGTTTGCATATCGATTAATGCGGGAAAAAGCAACAACAAAGAAATAAGAAATCGATCTAACCTGGAACCGTTTCCAGAGGAGATTGAGAATGGAATCGGAGTTGGTCGATGTAGCTGTGGATTGGTGCGAACGGAGAATTGGAATTGTGGGGTAATCCCTATTTTTTATTTGTTATGAACCGATTTTCGACTTTGTTATGTTTACTTTTCCTTTTGGATGAAAACATTAAAATTTCATACATGATTAAAGCTTATTTAGAAAAATCAAAATTTTCTCATAAATGATTATTATTATTTTTTTGGTAGACAGTGGGCTAAAGCCCGAAAGGGAACAATAAAACTAGCATCCACGAGGCCACACGATTTAAATCAGATCATTCAGAAGTAATGTACGAGTAGTCGCCGGGACCATATCAAAATAAGCTATCTTAAAGTTGTCGAGTTTGTGACTCATATTGGCAAGACAATCAGCAATTCGGTTTAACTCCCTAAAGAAAAATGATTATTATTAAGCTAAGGCTAAAATGCACCCATATTAATGTGTGTGATGCACCTTATTTTTATTTATTTTTTAAGAAAAGGTGTACCATGGTCCATAAAAATATCCATCTATTATAATATATAAATATTGATATCAAATTATACTATAGTGTCACATCAACTTATTATCCAAGTTGTTTATATTAAGTCACGCATCTTTTCTTCTTTCTTTTTATTTGTTATAACTTTCTTATGATCATAAGTACCTCTCACAATCCTCTTTATCACATTACTTATAATCCCAAATTATAATTGTCTTAAATTAATTGTTGTAATGTTTCAAAACTCTCATAGTAAAATCATCACATTTTCTTTTAGAGTACCAATTCCAAAAACAACCCCATTTTCATCCAAGAGTACCAATTCCAAAAACATCAACCATTTTCTTTTAGGAGTACCAATCTAACCATTTTCTTCAAAAATTGCAACCCTCCCAATGCTAAACACAAATGAACTTGTGTTGTAGTCAAGCCACGAAATCAAAGTTGACTTTGTGAAATTGATTTGATTTACACAGACACTCTCATTATACTCATTATGGTGGTTCATCTAATCAAGGGAGTAAATAAGAAATCATGAAGAATCAATAAATACCTGATTTATAGAGTGATTTTTAAATTATTTTGAAATTTGACGTTTGATGTAGCTTTAATTTTTGCAGTTTTCTATTATTAAGTTATATAAACATATTTTTTTTACTCTCTCCATGTACTTTTTGTTGTCATTTCTTAAACAAAAATTTGTCCAAAATTGTTTGTCATTTGAGTATATTAAGGAAGCACTAAATGTATTTTTTTCACGTTTACCCTTATTATCTCTCATATTTCCAATAACACTTAATTACTGTAATATTAATTACTTAAAGTTAATTTTGTCTGCACACTTTATATTTTCTCTATCTCAGTACTCATTAAATGATTTCTTAAATTGTGTTTTTGTCAAAAATAACAACAAAAAGTGGATGAAGGGAATAATAGATTTTTTTTTCTGATAAGAACAATGAAGATTCACTATTTATAATAACATAAAAATAAAAGATAAATTTAGAGATATTGCATGTTAGTTGATCTGCTAATCTCAAGAATCTAAATCCTTCACCCAGTATTCCTTATCCTTGCTCTTTCTTTTTCCATTACTTTTTTATATCCTCTCTCATCAATATAAGAAAGCAATTACCAAAGCTTAATGATAAAAAGTATGAGTTTGATGTCAATAGTAAGATATAATATGATTTTATGCTTACATCGTTAGCATTGATACTATTAACAAATATGCAAAGGACAAGTTTAGTCACTACATATAAATTTTGTAAAAAAATATTTGTTTTTGGACATGAAAACATGAACACCTAGTTTTGTCAAGGGACATAGGAAGAAACTCACCATTATTGACTGTCTTACCAACAACACCAAATGTGCAACTGGATCTTGAAAGAGGGATGGAGATTTTTTGTCTCACCTTCCTGTCTCATTCTTTGTCTCTCTCCAATTATATGTTGACAACTTACATCACTCCATCCATGATTTTCGTCAAATCATTCTAAATTACTCATAATACTATACGTGGTAGTTTTTTATTGGTGGGATAGAGAAAGAGACACAAATGAGACAGAAGAATTTTGTTCTTGAAAGAGGCATAGTATGTTTCAAATATTTAAATAATATAGCAATGTATAATTATAATGCCTTTTTATTTTATTTACACTTTCTTTTGAAATTTGATATGTAATCTATTTAAAATTGATATAGAAAAATATATAACATCATAATCTCATTTAGTCTCATAGAGACTTAAAAAGAGTTTGAAAATAAATAGAAAAAAGTTGTTTTCATTTTATTAAATTAAAAAAATAGAATTTCAAAGTAATATTGAAATTAGAAATAAGGAATATTTTAAGGGACATTTGTAAGAAAATAAAAAAGATCAAAAATAAAAATATTAAAATTCATGTTATCATTCAAATCTTAATCATCATTGTATAATATCACTAAATTATAATATTAAGACGATGCACAACTTCTTTTACCCTCACAATTAAGTCTAGTTAGTGAAATTAAACCTTCTCTTCTCTCCCCCCCCCCCCTCNTTCCACTGCTTCAATTGCGGGCGGCGTCCATGAGAACCCAAATGTCGACGCACAAAGTGTTAATATGGATTAGAACTAAGGTTCCATTTTTTCTCTTTTTTTTCATTTCTTTTATTAAAAATATGAAAAACGGATAAGAGAGAAAATAGAAATGAAGATATTAGATAATGACAACTTTATAAATTACTATGTTTTTCAATAATTTTGTTAATAGTGATGCAGAACTCAAAGTTAACTATCAATCCAGAAGGGAGTGGGTAGTTAAATACTAAATGATTGAAGTGAATCCTAGGCGCCATGCTCCATGCAATAAATTAAATTCGTTGGCTTATTTTAAAGGATTTGATATCCGAGTTTCTGGAAAGACTAATATTTATATGTATATTCACGACAGCCTGTCCAACTATTGCTATAACAAACATGCCAGTCATATATATATGTGTAACGTATACATGATCATGCCAGGGTAACTCCTCAATTGTTTATGGCCCCTACATTATTTTTGAATCTGAATCATATAGTTGCTTTCCTTCTCTTTAAACTGTTAATATCGTATCTTCGTTTGCCATAAATTATAGTTATATATTGAATCCTGGAAAACATAATTAATAAATTCTTATACATTGAACCAAACTAGCTATTGCACTTGTATTAGCTAGTTTCATGCATGCATATAAAACAATGGTTGGCATAATTTTTTGGCATGCATTTCTTGAACTTTGCAAAATCTTTACTAACATATTTAATTTAGTGTTATTCTCTACACACACCTTCTTGACCTTCTTGAACTAATATGTATTCATTCATTTGCTAACTTACTCTTAAACATACACTCATTTGCTAACTTTTTTAGTTACAACTATATAAGAGGTGCGGTGCAATTAATTAATTAATTAATTAGAGTAATTTATGTGCGTTTTTAACTAATTTACTGCCTTTTCAGTTTTGGAAGGCCAGTCCTTCATGTTGAAACTTGAAGATTTACAACGATGCTCAGTTTAACCCTAAGTAATTGATATGATTAATATTTTATACTTTTGTAAACCTCATTAATGATCCGTGTAGTTAAAAAAAATCTGCTTACTCTTTGTTTATCAACGATTATATATCTAATTATTATATTTCATTCTAGATAATCCTATTTCATTGGCATGGGTAAATGCTAGCTGCAATTCTTACGTTCATGTTTGCTAGAATAAATTAATGGTTTTTTTGTTTGTCTTTAAAGTAATTTTAACTCTAAAATACTTTCGTAATTACTAAAAGGATCTCTCTAACAATTGTTTTTTTAGGGTTTGAATTTTGATATTTTTTAAGGAGTGCAACTCGCTTACTACTCTACCCCGACCCTGGTTGATATATAATGGTTTCTATTATTCTAATCAAATACGTTACTTTATTTATATAAAAGAAATACTAAAAAAGGAAGAGACTGTTGGTTTGATACTATTTTGGATATCATACATGCATTTCATAAATATATCTGGGAACAAGGGAAAATGGAAAGTGTACTTGTGTTCGTCCAATTATTATTGATAGTTTATATGTATATATATATGGGATCAATAATTATTTTCAAAATTTGCTTGGGAAAACTAACTCATAAATTTACTTACTTCTATTAATGATATTAGACATTTTTTTATTTTATTCTTAAAAACGTCAAATGCCATTCATAAAAGTAAATAAGTTGATTGGTTAGATTTCTCAAATATTACTCATTAATTTCTTTACCCCAAGATGCCATGAATGAAAAACAAAATGTTGCAATGGATAGGCTTGTACGGTATGTGCACCCCTCCAATAGATCCTGTTCAAAAATAATAATAAACTAATTAAGCTGAATTAGATATGTATCAATGATTTTCCTATCATATTGATGATTTATGAGAGACAGCTGCTAATTAGAAAGGAAAAAAAACCAAAAAAAAGGAGAAATCTAATTATGAAAATGATTTCAAAACAAGAATAATTTTATTTGTACACCTCCGAAGGTACGCCAAGTATATATGTAGTTGGGGGCTGTATAACTGGAAAGTGTGGTTTTAGTTTAGTTATTTTGTGTAATTAGTTTCATTAGTCTAGAACTCCAATAATGTGGTAAGTTTTGTTAATACAATATTTTATTGCGATTAATTTTGTTGGCTCAATATATTTTATTGCGGATATATAGTGCTTGTTAGCACAATATTTCAATCAGATTAGGCATGTCAGTATATAATGCTTCACTTTGCAGAGGCATATCTGATTGCAAACAAGGTTATGGAGCTATGTGGAATTGTGCTTCATTTGAATTGCCACGTAGAGATCATAGTTTAAAAAAATTAAATTTTAGTTATTTAAGTGTTAATCAGGATGTTAACTAAGATAAAATATATTGTCGGTTTAATACTTAGTTGAAATCAAAATTTATTTTAAGGGAAAAAACGCAATATCTCTTAAATAGGTCATGTTAATTTTACTTCGTGTACATTCAATTTTAAAGTAATTTAATTATTTAAGGGTTGATTTAAATTACTATAAATTATTAACAGTTAATTTGTATCATTTTAAAAGTTTAGAGTAAAGTATACATATATAACTCATAATTTAGAGGATAAAGTGTCATTTTCTCTTATTTTAATTGCAAACATTAATTACCTATCAATTTGAGTGTGTTGAGCTTTATTCACAAAATAATGAAATTGATAAAAATAAAAAATCAAACTAAATTGATAAATTTTAAAGTGATTCCTATTTAAAGTATTTAATTTATATTCTTTCCCTTATCACATAACATTTTACATGTTACAATTTCGCATCTATCGAAAATAGTACAAGATAAATTAGTCTATCCAGAAAGAAAAAAATGTGTCTTATGGTCTCTTAAGAAGTGTTTGGTTGTGAGTATAGGACAAAAATATAGACACAAAATTATGTTTGTTTATGGAGACATGTATAAGATAGTGTGTCCCGTTACAAATTTTTTTTTTGTATTTTTTATACCTCTATTCACCTGAGACAGATTGGGATGGAAGATAGGAGTTTAATAAAAAAAATTTCTTTCAATTTTACTCATAACTTATTTTATTATTGGCAGTTTTCCCTTATCATTAGACTGAGTTCAAAATCTCCAACATTCCTCCTCTTTGATCCTGTCCCTGCACACGACTCCACCGCCAACATATCACCACCTCCTCCTCCTTTTCCTTTTGTGATTCTTTTCGCCCTAGATCTACCACTAACAATGAAGACTCCCTCCCTTCTTCCTCATATCCTCAACCACCTTTGCTCTCTAGAAGCTTCCTCTAAAACCTTCATCTCTACCCCTATGGTCTTCCCTTCAATCCCCCTTCCCTTACCTCACCATCAGCCACCTCATAACCCTAATCTTTGAAACATTGAATGTCACGACCCAATCAGAGTCATGACCGGTGCATAGGGGACCACGTCCCCTAACAAGCCACAAATCAAATTTTTCCAAAAAATGGACATAGTTTCCCTTGTATATAGGCTTATCCCAACAAAGAAAACAAGCACCTGTAATCAATTCACAATTCAACCAATCCAATCGCAAATCCAAAAGTTTCTCAATAAAAGAAAACACAGTAGTTTGCAAATTCAAAATAATCCTTAAATTACATATTTAACTTCTAATCAATATATAGCTACATAACTACAAAAGCGAGAATCAGTCATATCCTGCTTGTGGGTTTACTGGAGCATTCTAAGACAAAACAATGCAATAGTCTAGAAACAAATACGACCCAAAACAAGTTGGGCTTACCACAAGAAAGAAAATCCTCTGCAAGCTAAGAGGTAGGAGGAATGGAATTCGGACCCACGCGTGTATCTGAAAAGGGGGAAACAACGAGGAGTGAGTTTGGAAACTCAATGGTAGGTAGACGTAATTATAGCATACAAGGGACAAGTACGAACATTTATGATATTTGCGATATATGTATCAAATAGAAAATATCCCTTTTTTTTGTTTCAACATAAACTTTTCATAAACCACATTTTCATAGAATCCATCATGCCAGGATATAACACAACCTCAATAACATGTTATAGCCGTTACTCTAACATACATTTAACAAAATGGAAACATTGATTTCAATGTTCCGGGCTAGTATGATTTGTCCCGTACTAACGAGGGCATACGTCATGGTGCACCAAGTCCAATGCCTACTGTTGTTGGTTATAGATCTTGACAGAACTTCATCCTAAACCATTTTTCTAACACTAAAAGTATTAATTTTCTCACATCATGTTTTTCCATAACCAAATCAACCATTTTAGACAGAATCCATTTATAAACCAAACCTAATCCAAACTTTCTTTTCTCAATATCTTAATTGCAAAGCATTTGTTTCCAAAATGATTAGAACATTATCAATGTAAAACAATATGCGATAAATGATTTTTCATGCAATGATTACTAATAGGTCTTGTCCCACGAGTTAGTTCATAAAAGATTTTCCTTTCAACAACATATTTTCAATTCACATTTATACACATTTATATTAATATAGGAAAATAAACTACAATGACAACTAACTACTCACAACACAAGCCTCAAGGAGGTAGATGGATGGATCTATGGAACGACCGAAGCTTGGGAAAAATCATTGAAGCCTCTCAACACTATAAATAAGATAACAAGGTCGTGGGTTAGGACCAATTTAAGCAAATCATTAATATTTACAAGATTTCAACCTAGGGTTCCAAGCAATCTACTCATGGACTTGAATAATCGAATAACCAACTCAATCACATTACCAACAAGAGATTTGAGTGAAGAAATTACACTTGAACCCAAGAGAAGAGAATTTCGGGTAGAGCCCTAGGGCTATCACCAAAAGCTCTAAGGAGACCTCCAATGGAGATTCTAGAAAGAGAGCAAGGAAGGATGATGATGATAATGAAGATGGAGTGAAGGATTTGAAGAGAATTTGGAGTGATATGGAAGGTTTGGGGAAGATTGGTGTTAGGGTTTGGGTTTTTTAAAGAGAAGGGAGAGAAAAGGGTTTTAGCGAGGAAGAATATTTAGCAGAAATGAGCCTCTCATGCTCTTAAAACGCCCCTGGACACAAGTCATTCGAATGACCTGCCCCTAGAACCCAAAAATCACAAATTTAATCAAGTCATTTGCATGACCTATATATGGAGTCATTCAAATAACTCAATTTATTTGGCCTTGGGTACGAATTTTTTTAGCATTCGTTCGAATGACACTTGTTGTCATTCAAATGAATGAGCTTTGGAACTTAAATTCCAACTGAAAATGGTCTCGAACTCAACGAAAATCAATATAATGAATAACTCGAAGTGTATACATATATAAAATAATTAATTAAGTTATTGAGACATCACATAGAAGCTTTTTGAAGGAGTCTACGTCGATGCCTTCTCCGACCTAACGTTGATAGTTGTAATTGACAGAGTTGTGGAGCTTCTCTGTGGATTTGACGGTGACGATTTGTTCTGGCCCATCAATGAGATCGACACTCCCAACGTGTGATCTTGGGCTACAACTTGTTCCATCAACCCGTTGGGCTCTCGATTTGTTCTATAAGGTGTTTATTTTCTCTTCGACGTGTGATCTTGGGTTGTAATTTGAAAATTGATGATGCTTAGGATGTGTGTTTTTTATTATGGCGATGATTAATGCCTTGTTGTTATGTGTAGTTATTTGGGAAAATTGCTTAGTGTAGAAACATGCACTGGACCAAGATGAGAAAGAAGAGATGGTGTTAGTGGCAGTGGTGGTAGTGATGGAGAAGGTGGTGGTTGTTGTGAGGTAGCAAAGGAGAAGGGACCTGAGAAGGTGGAGAAAGAGAGAGGTAAGGGAAGAAGAAATGGTATTTTAGGCCATTTGTCATGTGCATTTTTGTTTTGTTTCTATAAAATCAAACAAGATATAGATACAATAAGTGTGTCTTGTATATCATCACCAAATAGAATACAAGACTGACTTGTCCTCTTATTTTAGTCTTGCATCAACAACCAAACATAGTCTTACTATTATGAGGAAATAGGTCATACTGTTTGTCGAGGACCTTTGGCCTAACCAATTTAAGGTCTGGTTTGGCTCAGTCCGTTTACCTAAAAAGCTATGTCAATACTTTTTTCAACTAAAAATGTCAGGCAATAAATAAAGCAAAAAACCTATTAGACCAAACAAGTCGATCTATTTGTATTTACTATTATTATTATTATCATCATCATCATCACCATCATCATTGCTATTGTTATTAGTAAAGTATGTTTTGATTCAAATATTTTTTTTATTATCTATCAATCAATTTGTATTTCTGTCTATCTGTCTATCCAGACACATAATATATTATCTATACACAATATAAAGGGACTGCCCTTTTTGGTGTCCAACTTTATTTTCTTTCAATTTTAACCCTGTAGTAATTATTATGGTAAATTTTAATGATATTACACTTACCTCCCCTCTAATTTGTATGATTACACTCACCTCCCTTGCCTCTAATTATTTTTTAAAATACCAAAATTACCCTTCAAATTAGAAAACCCTAGTACTCAATTTCTTCCCTGTTTTGTTCCTGCCTCCACCCACCTCCAACATCCGTGCTAGCTATTCCATCTCCCTTCCCCTTCTTTTTTCTTTCTCTCACACAAACCAATCAACATTTGCTTCACCATACCTTTTCTAGTTTTCCTTTTGTTTTTGGTGTGTCTCTCTCCCTATTTTCTCATAATGATACTTGCTGAAAAGTGATAACAATCGCAACTTTGAAACAAGAAAGGGCCCATCTCCTGAGAAGTGTTGTTCTTTTTTCCTTCAAATTAAACAAGGAACTTCATTTCATCAATCACAAGCTCCTCTTCTCAACTCAAGGCGCGAGGTGATGGTTGGTGGCATGGGTAGCAATGTTGTGCTCACAATGGCTTTGAAAGGCACAAATTTCAAGTATTGAATTAATTGCAACTATTAAAAGGATAAATACTAACCGTAAGTGTATCTGAAATTAAAAAAATAAAATAAAATTAGTTGAGGTGATCAATAGTTAACAACCATAATTAAAAATTGCATCTAGTAGTGGGGTAATTGGCTTGAGTTTAAATTTTAGTCTAAAAAATATTTAAAAAGTAGTTATTTGCAGGGACAACAATGAAAAAAAAAATTGTCCACCAAAAGTTAGTTATTTTCTATGATCCCTTTTATATTAGTATAAATAATCCGTAATAACTTCCTTAAGTGATTTCATTTTCCACTATTCAAAAAGAAAAAAACATGCTCCAACTTCTCAAGCATCTTCTCTATGTTAAATGCGACTTGCAACATTTTTTTTTGTATTATTTCTGCATGTCTTCAGTCTCTTCACTCATCCCTCCCTAATCATTTTCTTCCATCAAGCATCCAATAATTCACAGACACAATGTGTGTCAAAATTCACTAATTTTTAATAATATTTATTATCATTTTTAATTCGTTTAATGTCTTAAAATCGACGATTATTATAAAAAGGGAAAATTAACCAGTAAATTAAAGATAGCTTGGTCTAATTTTGGAAAATTTTAATAGCATTACCTCTCTTTCTTTTAAGAGCATGTTTTTTTTTGTCGTAGTTTTAAGAGCTTTAAGAGCGTTTATTATTTTTTGGGTGTTCGTTAAGACTATGGTTGGGAGTTTTGTGAATAATGAAAAGGAAGGGTCATTAATAAAATGTCAAAGAATTGTGAAAAGTAGAATGACTAGTTGCATGCCACTCTCTTGTTTGAGAGTTTAATGTTGAAAGAGATGTGAGTCCTCCTAGTGTTGTTTGGTTGTTAAAATGAAAGGGAATGGAATGGAAAAATATTTAAATTTGTTTTCTAACTTCACCCAATTATTATGTATAAATAATTATGATTTTGATTATTTTTTATGGTAACATAGTCATTTTATTAAATTTAGAGAGAGTCAGTGTCTTAGTCCCTCCTTGACCCCCAAGTTGAAGGATAATAATTCTTACGAATTTAATGGCAGAGAAGTGACTCATATTCCTTCCTTAGTCATTTCACTCACTGTCTAATTAATACCCTCAAACACACTTTTCACTCAAGTAGTCTCTCCCTTTCCTGCCAATCATTTGCTAGTTATTCATCTAAACACACCCTAAGATATTTAATGTAGGCAACCGTGATTAATTCCTTATAATAATTGAATTCTCATAAAGTAGTTGACTGTTGACTGCAAAATATTTTTTCATTTTTATAAATAATGATCAAACTTACATCAACATAATTAAGAGACAAAGTAAATTACCACCGTATCTCACCTCCTAATTGTTAAGAGTTTTTTATAATCCGCCATTTATGTGACCCTATTTTTGGTTGGAGAGGGACATTGAAAGTTTTCTTAAGAAAAAAGGAGGACGTAGAAATTTTCTTTGGAAACGCGTATGTATTTTACTTCCCATTCACGAACCGCGTTGACACTGACAACAGTATCATCTCCAACCGCATCCCCATTACCACGATAAAGTTTTATGCGGTCCTAAAATGCATCATGCTGAATGTATATTTTAAATTACTAGTTAATAGATGTTTTAGTTTTTATTTCATAAAAACTCACTGCTTATAATTATAATTAAAATGCTATAGTCTGAAGTATGGTGGCAACACCCTCTCCCTCTCTCTTTAGATATGAAAGTAGTTTAAAAATGTTATGTACTATTATTATACATGCTCAAAAGAATATTTAATACGACGCAGTCACACCAAAATTTCTGTATGAATAATTATGGGGTGGTTATTGCAAAAGTAGCAGAAAGTAAAAGAAACTGCATTGGTAGTCAGGTCCTCTCTGGGTCTCCCCTCGTGCAAGCATAGCTATCCGACCTGCGTGCTCTTTGGGTAGGTAGCAGGTCGTTGCTGTGGAAAATTGAAAATTGAAAATTGGTGACTACACACAAGAGAAAACTCATCACTATTTCAAGAAAGAAAAATCTTTATTAGCGGTTTTCAAACTGATTCAAATCAATTTTAGGTCATTAAATTAAAATAGATGGGAAATTTTGTTTTTTTGACCCCTTATACTAACATACATAAATATAATTCGAAAGCATGCAATAATTTCTTCTAAAAAAATATATGTATTTATGAATCTACGCACCTCCCCATAGTCCATACCCTCTTCTCTCTTCTTACCCTTTGAACTTTGAAATTAATGGCTTTTGTTTTGTCCCCTAAACACCAAACCCATCCAGCTGTCAAAATTTCCACCCTCATTATAATATTTCAAATAGTAAATATGAAACAAATATTAAAGAAACGTGAAAACCACCCTATGCACTTATAGAGATTAGGGGGTTAAAATTGCTTTTCTTTTTATCATAACAAAGTTACAGCCATGTCACTTTTATCAATTATTTTCTCTAAGTAAAAAAAATAAAATAAAATTAGCTTTAACAGAATTTTATAACCCTATATAGTAAGGCAACCTGATTCCAATCTCAAAATCCAGTCACAAAGCTTAATTTGACTGGCGTTGAATTAAAAAATTCCTTAAAATGAAAAATCTAGCTAGACTATAGCCTCGTTGAAGTTCTACATATAGCCCAGCTAAGATTGAGCTATACTCAACTCAAACATAAACACAAACACAAACACATTGATATCTCTTTTCTCTCTTCCTCTCTGTCCCTCTTCTCTACCTATCTCTTTATTCTTGTTCAAGTTTGAAGGATATGGCAGAAATCCTCAGTGAAGAACAGATTGTTGACTTCAAAGAAGCCTTTGGCTTGTTTGACAAAGATGGAGATGGTGAGCGAGTCATAATAACCCTTCTTCTTTTTTCTTTTTTTTTCTCTTCACAAAATTGGTTATCTATCATGTATGTATGCAAGTAATTGAATCTTTGAATAGGTTGTATTACTGTGGAGGAACTTGCCACTGTCATCCGGTCATTGGATCAGAACCCAACTGAAGAAGAGCTTCAAGATATGATCAGTGAGGTTGATGCGGATGGCAATGGAACCATTGAGTTTGATGAGTTCTTGAACTTAATGGCCAAGAAATTCAAAGTAATTAAGTTTTGTTCTTTCCTTTCACTTCATTATGGTTGTTGATATTGATTGTTCTCAGTTAATGTTTGCATATGTTACCAAATTGCTTCATGTGCCTTCCATTATACAATGACCAAAGCCTAAGTTCTGTTCTGTTCTGTTCAATTAGGACACTGATGCAGAGGAGGAGCTGAAAGAGGCTTTCAAGGTTTTTGACAAAGATCAAAATGGCTTTATTTCAGCTAATGAGGTACCATTTTTATAATTTTATTCCTTCTTTTTCGTTTTGGTATGTAGTAATTTTCTATATTCATTGAGTACTCCCTTTCTGACAAATTTGACAAAGTGGAGAGGGTTTCTTCAGACATAAACAAAGCAAGTAGGCCCAACATGTTACAAACTAGCAAGCAACTCTTAATTAAAGGGATGGAGCTCTTGCCATTTTTTTTTAATAATTTTTATACATATTTTTTTTGCTTTAGTATTGATGGAGTTTTCATTTATCTCTGTTTGTTTGGTTAGTGATTATGGCACACAAATGCAAAATTTGCTATTTTATTTGTAAAATTTGGTTATTTGTTATTTTATATGCACATCTAGGTAAGTATTCCGTACGTTTCCGCATGCAATGAATATTAGCTGTCTCATTAGAAAATTCCTTGGGGTTTGACATTTGAGTGCTGTAGGGAATCTCATACTTAAAAATAATTTATGTTTAAAAAACACCCTTTAATTCTCCTCCCATTTGATCTTATCTTTTCATATTAAAGATTAAAAAAATTGTATTTTAGTAAAAAAAAAAAAAATTGAATCTTAACAAACTGATCTACGAAAGAAAAAATCAGATACAGATTCCACTAAGAAAAACATCTCTCTATTTATCTCTCGACACATAGACATGCCTATTTCATGTATGTATTATTATAGTACATAGTATTAAAGTATATTTATTTGTGGGTTGTGCAGTTGAGACACGTAATGATCAATCTAGGTGAAAAGCTAACTGATGAGGAGGTGGAGCAGATGATCAAAGAAGCTGATTTGGATGGTGATGGTCAAGTTGACTATGATGAATTTGTCAAGATGATGATGGCCATTCGATGAATGAAACACTCTCTCACCACCATCATTGGACTCAAAACAAGATTTTTGTTATTCAAAATTCATCAAGAAATAAGTGTTCCCCATAATTGTTTGTTTGTTTGTTGCATTCTACTTGAACTTGTAGTAGCCACCATGATGTGAATGACCAAAAGCTTTTAGGGTCACATTTTATTTGATTTGATTTGTTCAACACCAACCCATAACTTTTCCTTTTAATTTACCTGACTAGTTCAGTATTAATGTACCAAAATGGACCTGCACATGTTAAATGTGTTACATTTAATTTATGAAACAAGAAAGAATCAATTATGGGATTTCATAATCTCACTTGGGGCAGACATGTTACTATTAAATCAAGAGACATTTTACCACACTTAAACTTTTGACCCCAAAAAAGATAAGTGACTGGATTTGGCACTTTGGCATGTGACTTATTGTCAAAAAGAATTCATCTTGAGAGTTTGTCATGTTCTTGACTTTGAGCAATTGCCAATTCATCATATTCCATATCCTTTGTGGAGTAGCCAACAAAGCTCTCATTCACATTAGTCGTTGGCACTAACTTTAAGTCAACAAATTTATGTTCAAAGATTGGGGCCAACAACTCAGAAAACTCGATGGTTGTGTTGTGTTCCAATGACATTAAAAAAAAATGGAAAACACAGATAGCTGGTCTGAATTGAAGTACAGAAAGGTTGCAATTAGCTGTCTTGTTGCCATGCAGCCGGTGGCACACATTGCTAGTCTTCTCATGTGTCTGTCATAAACAACAGAAGCCACCCACTTAAATTCTGACACCCTGATACCCTGTGACCCTTTTCTAATTTTTTTTTTCTAAGCTGTTTTTTCAAAGGTTAACGTTAGTCAATAACTCAATAAAGATAAAATTAAATAACATGATTTATTTAGATAATGTAGTATTCGAGTTCAGTTGAGTTTTGGGCTTAAGAATTTGCCTAAGTCATAGCGGAAACAACAAATATCTTCTCCACACAACAGTTAAGGCGGTGTTATAAACATTTATAAATAAAAGAAAAATTGTGAAGTACGAGCTATAAGACTATTTTGAAGTGTTAGTAATCATTTTTATGAACTCCGGTTACTGGTATAAGATCTCTAAGCCAATATTTAGGAGAATGTAGAGTAACTAGAAACGAAGAGTATGTTAAACTTCCGCACTTTACTCTCTCCTTTTGCAAAATGAGTTTCACATATTAGTCAATGAATGTTGTTCTAAAACAAAAATTCCCTCTTGCTTTAAAACGAACACACACAGCTAGGAAACCTTGAAACACCACCAAAAATCATTGCATTATAAACAAATGTTACAATCAATAAGGCAGAAAAAATTGCCTCAATCCTGTTCCAATTGCCTTGCTCTCTTGGCTTATATGAACCATCCAAGATCAATCAGACCATGCCACCAACAAATATCGAGCTCTATAGATCAAAGCATCACTTTGATGAGAATCAAACATTATGAAAGAAAACTCAACCTCACAAAAATGAGGGAAAAAACAAAAAAACAAACAAGCATAAGTGTAACAAGTATAAATATAAAAATGGCATTTCAATTTGCCACAGTTGCAGCACAACACATGCAGTTGATGAAGAAGGAAGACACATGCTTTTTCTTCTCTTTTGGTTTTAGTGAAGTAGATGATGCAACTTCCTTCACTTCCTCATATGTGCCAGTATGGTTACCTTGTTGTTCTTCTGAGGTTACTAGAAGATGAAGAGCTTCATCGTCTTCTTTCGAGTAATCAAACAATGGAGCCTTAGATGAAGTTTTCTCAGTGTAGCTTCTTTCCATTGTAACCACTTTCTCTTCTTCCACTGGCATGGTTTCTGTTGTGCACTTATCCTCATACAGCAATGGACTTTGATCTGATTCTTCTGATGAACTTGCTTCAATCTTGAGATTCAAATTGAAGCTTGGTGATTTCTGTATCTGAGTAAAGATGTTTGGACTATCATCAGGGTTTGATTCAGTGCTGAGCCTTGTTGTAGTACTTTCTCTTGTCTCATAGCCACCAATTTCAAATGCA
The DNA here is from genome assembly GCA_003254905.1 of Nissolia schottii. Classification (NCBI taxonomy): domain Eukaryota; kingdom Viridiplantae; phylum Streptophyta; class Magnoliopsida; order Fabales; family Fabaceae; genus Nissolia; species Nissolia schottii. Next base: position 48,488 of record QANU01097977.1, read on the forward strand.
GCATTGTTTGGACATTGTTCATTGGAAAGATTGGCTTCTGAATTTGAAGTTGCTTCTTCTACATGTTGAGATTCATAATCTTCCAATCCTTCCTCAAATGCATTATAGATATGTGACAAGGAAACAGAATTCTGCAAGGTAAAGGATTCAACATGATCTATGGTTACCAATTGAGAGTTGCATTGTTCTAACATTTCTTCTCTATCTTCAAAAGCCTCTGGAATATTCTTGTATGTTTCTTCAATTTTCTCCTTGTAGTCCTCTCTCCTTTCTTCTCTGCAATCCACAACTGTTGAAACTGCTATAAGTGGAAACACTTCAACTTCAGGAATATGTTCTTGTTCTGAAACATTGTTGTTGGTATCTACATCTGAGTTCTTGTTGAGGTTGTTATCATCACATGCTTCAAAGTGGTGTCCATTCTCAGTGGCTTTAGGTACTTCAACCGCATTTCTTTCTTCTCCATTAGACCCTATAGTCATATCATTATCCCCAACTTCAATTTTCTCCTTGTAGTCTTCGTTGCATTCTGCAACTGTTGACACTGCAATAAGTGGAACCACTTCAGCTTCAGGATCAGCCACAAGATGTTCTTGTTCTGAAACAGTGCTTGCATCATCAAAGTGGTGTCCATTCTCAACGGCTTTAGGTACTTCAGCTTCATTTCTTTCTTCTCCATCAGAGTCTCCATTAGACCCTACAGTCACATAACCTGAGTTGTAGTCATGTGAATTCTCTTTTGTTGATCCACTTCTGCTCATTTTTCTGTCTTCATGAAGCACCTTGTAACTTACCTCAAAGTCATCATACATTAGGGAATTATTATCAGTGATGAAATTGACCCTGGTCAAGGTATTACCATTGCTTTTGTTTCCACTTGGGGGATCATATTTTGTTCCTGAAAAATCTCCCAAACTACTCTCTATCTCATCTCTGTCTCTGACTTCAGACTTGTCAGAAGATATATAATTTTGTTGGGTTTGTGTTTCTCCTTCTGTAACAACATCATTATCTTGTGGACAAAGAGGATTAGTATCAAGAAAATCACCTCTTGGCTGAGAATCACTTCCTTGAAGTGATGATTCAGAGGGGTCTTTGGCCAGCTCATTGTGATCGGAATCCACAACTGGTGATTCTTGAAGTTCTGCTTCATTGGACATGTCCACAGCATCCAATGTTAAAACTTTTGTGTCCTCTTCCTCTGTTAGAATTCAACACAGAGTAGTTAATTAAGGACTCATAAGTTTGATTCATCAAGTTTGAATCTGAAATTTTAAATTAATGTATGTGAAATTAAATTATATGTATTGAGTTTTATGCAATTTAAAGTAATGTGAGGTTTAATTAAGATGGTGTAAGGCAGGAGTTTAGCAACAGAAGAAGTGTTCTAACCATGTTTTGTTGCCAACATATTCTTGCTTAAGCATGATTCTGTTTGCTTTCCATAATCTTCAGTACCTTCTAATGAAGAACTTGACAAGAATTCACATTTTTCACCACCATCTTCAACTGATTCAGCATTTGGAGACTCTTCAGGTTTTCCAACTTCAAGTATTTCTTGTCCCATGGAAAAAAAATTACAATCCAAAAATAAATTTTTTATAATGCCACTTCCTTATTATGTAACTATTAGTAATTTGAAAATATATCACTTTGAAATAAATTGGAAACCTGCACTTCCATGAGAATCTCTCAAATTAAAAGCATCATCAGAATCCAGAGATGGTTCTTGATAATCTGCTCCACTGCCAAAACAAATCAATGCACTTTCATCTTTATCATTGGCATGAGTATCTTCCTGAGATTCATCTAAAGCCAATCTAGCAGCAACTTCTTCAACATCTGTTCCTTCTGTTGTTGGATTCTTATCTGCTTCCACATCTTCTTTGCAAGTGTCATCTTCCAATGAATCTCTTTCAAGCTCACTTCTTGCAAGGTCAGAAGCCACTCCTGTAACTTCCTCCCGAAAATCTCCATCTTCAGCAGTAGGATTCATTTGATTTTCCACTCGTGCATCGCTTGCGAGAGTATCTCCTTCGAATGAATTATTTTCTGACGCGCTTTTTGTATGGTTTGAAGCTGGCCATGTTGCTTTCTCCTGAACATCTTTGCCTTCATCTGTTGGAACTGTTTGAATCTTCCCTTCTAAATCATCTGCATGACTATCTTCCCGCGGCGCATCTTTTTTGAGTTCAGTTGTTGCATCATCACAAGAAGCCTTTGCTTCAATTTCCATAACAACTTTTGCTTCAGATGTTGGAATCCTCTGATGATAACCTTCCGGTGGCGCATCTTTTCTGAGTACAATTGTTGCTTCATCAGAAGAAGCCTTTGCTTCAATTTCCATAACAACTTTTGCTTCAGATGTTGGAATACTCTGATGATTATCTTCCGGCGGCGCATCTTTTCCGAGTTCAATTGTTGTATCATCAGAAGAAGCCTTTGTAGCATTTTCCAAAACAATTTTTGGTTCATCATGTGTTGGAATATTCTGATCATCTTCCTTGACACAATCTTCATGAGTATCTTCTTGTGATATCTCATTTGCAAGTTGAGTTGCATTAACAGAGACCATCTCTTCAGCTTTTGTGTCAGCATCTTCACTTGTGGCTGTTGGATTTATTTGATATTCTTCCTTCGCGCCATCTGAATGAGTATCGTCTAGACGAGTCTTTGTCTTGGCCTCGCTTGTGTTGTCTCCCTCTGCAACCATGAAAATGAGACTTGAAAATGTGTATTTAGGGGCAAAGAATAAACTCTACATCACCACATTTCTTCGACATTATAATAGCATGCTTCATACCTTTGATAGCAGATGTGTTATTATTTCCCATTTTGTTGCCTATGCTCAATTTGCCAAATCCTGCAACACAAGCAATGCAAGAAGACTATGACACAATCTATTTGCTTCTAAATTCGTATGAATGAAGAGCTATCATTTATCAAAATAAAGGAATGTAGATGCTCCTAGCTTCTAAAATTTGGAGACAGCTTGATTTTTCTGTGACATTCATTGACAGAGTGTTTATACTTGATATCAGAACAGCCGCTAAGATGGTATTGCTTGCTGCACAAGCCTTAATTTGTGTTTTCTGTCTGCCTGATTAGTACGATAAAATAATGGAGCTATACAAAAGATATCATCATCTTTTTCTTTTCTTTTTCTTGCATTAATAATTTATACCATCAATGTTTTATAAGCTAACAGGATTACATGATCAAATAAAGTTCTCTGTCGGTTAGTCCATGATTGATTAGTTGCCTAGGCTATCACTGATCTACACCCATCTGAATATATATGCTTTTGAAATTTTCTTAACTATTCTTATTCCACTGTCTTAGAGGGTGAACTTTGACGCAACGGTAAAGTTGTTGTCTTGTGACCTAGAAGTCGGGTTTAAATCCTTGAAATAGTCTCTCGGCTTGCTGAGTTAAGGTCAAGTACATCTGCCTTTCTCGGACCCTGTCAGGTGGGAGTCCCGTGCACTCGGTCTCCCCTTATTCTTATTCCTCTCGCGCATCCTTGGGATGGGATAATCTTGGATGGTCTAACTTTGTGGCCTACTGACAATTATTGCAGACATATATGAGAAATTGGGGAAGGTTACTACTACTTATTAAACTCATTGTTAAGCTTTTTGGAATGCATATTCAAACTTCAAAGGGCTTTCCAAGTGTTTTTTCCTTTTCACAAAGTGTTGTTCTTGGCTGTCTTAAAGTGACTAGCATGAACAAAAGGTGTCATTGAACCATATATTTGACAGATAAGCACTGGGGACATTGTTGTTACATTAACATTTTGTAAATATAAGGTTCACATAGCCCTCATCTACATTTTTTTCCCCTCTCTTTGTAAAGAAAATGGTATGAATGATGGTGTTGATTAGGCTTAATCTGGTTGGTGGGTCTATTGTTTCTGCATATTTTAGGCCTGAAGCCTTATTCTATGGATGAAGGGTGGCTTAGGTTCATCATTTGTGTGCATCACTTGGAATTATATCATAAGATTGTTGCTAACTACTCAGACCCTTCTCAATTCTTTTTTTATATCTTTGAGAGGGACAGAAAAAAGAAGTTGGTGGTGGATTTTACACAATGCCCATTTGCTTTTTTGTGAATAATAGTAATAATAATTAGCCTTAAAATGATTGAAACAGATTGTATTGCGAGTATCTGGGCCAGTTTGTTTATAGTCTTAGTGATGACCCTAAAATGACAGTTTAGCATTAAAATTTGTTGTGCTTTTGGTATTTTATGGCTCAATTTGTCCCACAAGGCAAGGACTTGGAAGCACATGGGTACTCATGATCATTTGGACTGAGAAATTGGGATTAAGAGTTAAGGTCCATTTATATCATTGTGAATTTTGAGTTTGATGCTTGAATTGAATGGAGACCAATTTGATATTTCTACACAATCATAGCCTATTATCATATTTGTAATTTCTATTTTTTTTGTTTAAAAAAAAAAAGGTTCGTTTGGTACCTTAGTTCTGAACCAACTACTCTACTATGTCAAGTCATTGTAGCTTAATTTGTTTCATATCCTAATGAAGAAGCAGAAATCACCTAATCATTTGGGAGTAAACACTCCTTTTGTAATGTTGTCTAGCTACTATTGAAGATAGGGTACCTTTTTTATTATAAAACTATGACATTCAAATCCTAATATTAAGAATCCGAATAATTTAATATAGTTGAAAACTCTCTTATAAGGAGTAAGGTTCAGAGATCTTACAGCAAATTTTTCTTTTATTATTGGTACTCAAACTGAAGAGTACTAGTTAAAAAATCAAGATATATCATCATTTGACCATCTCCAAGTTGTTGATTGGGTACTATTTATAACACATGGATGAGGGAAATAGGACTTTAAGAACAGAACAATTATCTTTTTACCGAATTACAAAAGTTATTATTGTCTATAGAATAACATTTTATATTAAAAATTTTCTGCACAATATTGTAACTCTCTTTTTGGTCGAAGGTTGCAGATGTTGATATTGTATTGATCACTTACAATATCAATATGGGCTCTTATGGAGTAACTGGTCACTTGCAATATGGTCCACAGTCCTGAAAATAAACAGAGTAGAAAAATATGGGCCAACGCCATCGCAATTGGATTGCTATGATGATGTAGGGTTGCGTTCTTTGATATAGTCTACTACCGTGTCCAATATGAGCATGGCACCGCATGCTATTGTCACAATGATTAGTGATAGAGTCAACCAAAAGAAGAAAAAAAAATAAGGGTTAAATATGTTTAGTTTTTGTAAAATTAAAAACTTTGTATTTGGTCATTGCAAATTTTTTTTGTTAGGAATTAGTCGCTGAAAAAAAAAATTGGTTAATTTTAGTCTCTACCATTAGCAGATAGAATTAGAATGAAAATGGGAGTTGGCAACAAGGTCAGATTCTGGGATGGCTTATAGTTAGAAGGCGGAAAGTTGAGGGAGGTTTTGCCTAGACTATACTCTACATGCAAAAGGAGGAATATATTGCTAAATGTGGATTCTGGGACGGTTTGCATTAGGTTTGGAATTTTATATGGAGGAGGGAATTGTTTCAATGGGAGTTGGGACTGTTAAATGATATGCATGATAAATTGGCAATGATAAATTTGAACAGGACATGTCAGGATAAACTAATAAATGTTGGAAAGGTTTGGTACCACCCCACGTGAAAATTGTGACTTTGTTTGTATTGCTAGGAAAGGTGAATACGAAAGATCGACTGCAATGGTTTGGCATCATATCACAGGAACAAGGAGAGCGTATCTTATGCCATCAAATGGAGGAAAACATTGATCATCTTTTCATCAGCTGTAATTTTGTTTGGTATTTGTGGAATTTCTAGCTGAGAAAGTGGAATGTCTCCTGGAAGAAGCTAGAAGACTGTGACTGATAGCTTTTTTCACAGTCATTTGGACAATTTAACGGGAAAACATCCACAAAGGAAGAGGCTAAGGATAATATGGTGTTCTAGTTTGAGCAGTGGTCTGCTTTAGAATCAGGTACACAAAGTGGTGTTGGATAATATATTGCTGTTATTGATAATATATCCGGGCCATGCGAGCTTGGTCCGAAGGCTATTGAGATTTTTGAGAGTGTCAATTAGGGGAGTGCAAGTTTCAGCTATACTAGATGTTCATCATGGGCCTTAGTAGTTGGGGGGAGGGGGGGGGTTAGTATGTATTTCTATGATGTTTCTTTTTTTTTCTTTTCCTCTGTTATTGAACATTGTTTGGATATTGTTTTGCCTTAATTTGGGAGGTTGGGTATATCTTTTTTCTTGAAAAAGTTAAGGGTTTCTCCCACTATTTTTTTCTAAGAGTTTTTAGTGAGGCCCTTCCAATCAAGCCAAGAATTCAGTGGCTTGGGGATCTCTGTAATGGTGATCCCTATATGAATTCTTTTTTTGAGCTCTTCGTTTTGTTAAAATAAAATTGGTGACCATCTATGTAAAAAAATGTATCCAAGTACCACCAGAATGACAGACCTACACTCAAATTATAGGATCATATATTTGAAGAAAATAGCCTAGATAACAGATACAATGACAATTTGAGACACAGTTAAATGCCCCCGACCATACTCCAAGTTAGAGCCATTTTCTGAGAAACATATCTGAACCAACCCACTTTACCCAAATCTTCCCCATTTCTTGAATGCACCCTTGGTATGTAGCACTTCCAAGCTATTGATCCATACCTTCATGAAATAAAATTTATTTCCAACGAACTGCAGCTCCCACGGGGAAATTTGATCTTTTTCTAAACCAAGGCAAAAATTTATTACAATTTGATAACACATCTCACTTCTTCAATAACAAATTGTACCTCAATATTAATATATGAGAACTCAACTTTAGTTATAGAGTCCACCTTGATGGTATCAATAAAACACCGACAAACCTTCAGATTGTCCAAGGTTAGTAGTAGGCCTTCAATCACAAACAAATCAGACTTTGAATCATAAAATACACAACTCCACCATTGAAATTACCTTTTTGATCTTTCCAATCTGTTCCCAAGCATTCCACATAGACCATGGTCGAGCGTAATATGTCTAACATTCTTGGACTTGTCGGTGTTCTCCTAAAAATTTTTAGCTTTGTGAAAGCTTTATCATAAACTAAGACCAATTCACTTTTGTATTTTCAAAGATAATATTGTTATGGTAACCCCAAATCAAATTAACAAAATATATTTTACACTAGATATCATCATGACATAGAAGAGGCTCAACGTCATGCCAAACATTGAAAAACATGATAAGATCTTTTGGGCAAACCAAACTCATGCCATACCTTTGCAAGCAGTAACACCATATATTCTACATTAAGATGCCTTTCGAGAATCGATGATCAATAGACCCTGTCACTTTGTTACACAATCTCCTTGAATGATGCACAATTTGAATAGTCACCGGCCCCTTGTGTTCAGTCTCCCATTAAGAATAACCCACTAAAGTAGTTCTTTGTTAGGTGCCGCCACTCCTTTTCTAACTATCAATTGAGCAACCCAGATAGTCTTTAATCAGATCCGCCCAATTAATTGATCAGAATTACTGTTGACTTACCCTAATTTATTTCAAGCCCTGACATGATATATGACATGATACCAAAACAATGCAGAATACGCCTGTAGTTCTTGATATAATTACCCTCTTCTTTGTCACATTGAAAAGGATAATATCAAATGCAAAAGTTTAATATTATCCTTTCTTCTGACCCTTATGCCATCTATCAGATCCCACCTCCACAACTTTCCTCATCAACAATCAATTAAGGACCTCACCCACAATTAAGGAGGATATAAAGGAAGGGTGACATCAAGTTAAACCGTGCTTTGAAGTTCTTTTGAATACTTAAGGAAGTACTTATCAATCACCTACTAAACTACCATCACGTAAGAAACGAAAATTGAACTCGAGTCTTTATAAGATACAAGGTTACTCCTTACCAACTATGTGCTTGTTTGATTATAAATTTGGGTGCTCCAAACTTAGTTTGATAAATTGAAAATGAGTTTAAATAATACCCATCTTGTTTGACTTTTTTTTAGTTTACAAAATTTAACTTTGGAAGAACTCAGACTTAAGTTTGCCAGTTGAAACTAACCGTTACTTTTCAGTTTAAGTTTTGAAATTGAAAAAAGAAAGTTATATTAACCTTAATAAAGCACTCTCTCTCTCTCTCTTTCCCTCAAAATATATTAACTTACCTTAAAACTATGTTATGTCTTTTTTGATAATTTTACCTTTAAAAATACTTTTGTTTAATCTTACCCAAACAAAAACAATTCTCTCAAACTTTTTAAAATATTCGCACCAAACACAAATCAATTTTCTAAACTTAATTCTTCTAAAAATAATTTTTTAAATTTAATTTTTTCAAACTTAATTCCTCAAAAAGTTAAACCAAACCACCCTAGTTGTGCAGGTTTGATAACAATTATCAATAGCTCTACTGCTACTTTTGTGCAGGTTTGATAACAATTAAATTTAGAAAAAAAATTTAACTCAAAGTTGTCGCAATAAACTTAATTATAAACTGTTTTAATTTGACCTTTGCTCAGAGTGTCAATAAGATATTCTCAAAGAAAATTAATGTCGCTAACCTGATGCTTCAGTAACTGCATTACTGCACCTGATTTATTCTATATGAATTTCTAGCTCTCGCTATTAGTTACTCATTATTGTTCTGGCTATTAAATCAATGAATTAATTATCTCTTTTTTCTTACCTGCATCGATCATTGCATGTAGAATTTGATTATTAATTATCATATTCTCCTTCTTCGTCTTTTTTTTTTTCTGCTAAAATCTTTCCAGTGAAGAAAGAATCACATGATAGATAAATATCCTAGCGAATAGTTTTTGGGCATTTGGTGAAAAGGACAACTCAATATATTGATAGTACTTGATCCTCACCACTCGAATTTTGGTAATTTAACTTATTATTGGATGGTGGCTTCTAAGGTACAGTTTGATTTCATGAATTGCTACCCACAAATGATAAGTTAGTATCAAACCATTCAATCATTAATTCTTGAAAATTTATGAAAGGGTTGTTGTGCTCATTTCTCACTTGTCACTTTTAAGCGGAGTAATCATACATTGTATTAAAGAAGCCAACTACTTGAAGAGACTCATCCTTAGCAGAAAGATATTCAGGATTTCACTCCCTTGTTCTTCTTGAACGAACCATTTTTATGTATGAATACAAATTTAAGTCGAAGGAAAGATTCGCTCTAATCTGAATCAAGACATGTATTTGGGTTGCACAAATCTATGTTGTGACAATACATGAGCGAAAGGTTGACCAGATGAGTCAATCCCTGCTGACTACTTCGCGACGATATTAAATATAAATATGGGAAGGGCACATATTTGAATATCAAAGGATGTTTTCTTTGTTTAAAAGATCAAATAATTAATCGTTTCAGTATTTTGTAAGCCATGATAATAAGTTGTTGTTGTGATTCAATCTCAGAACCAATTAGTTTCCTAGGTGACTAAATACTTCAGCTGTAATAAAGTTTTGTGTTGGTTACTCATCACCAAAATTGGTTCATTAGTAAACCCCTAAAATTAAAACACCATTATTCCAAACTCACGTGGCAAGTTCTCATCTCATTCTGAAATAGGATCACTATATTCAGTCAAGTACCATAACTAATAATAATAAACATAACTATAAGTTCCAAATGATGAAAAATTCTAAATTTATCCTCATTTCTTAAGCAAACCCTAAGGAAATATACCTAAGCTTCACACATCCATGCCGGTGAATGGTACGTAACGTGGTTGTGGAATAAAAACTGAAAAAATTAAAGTAGCTTGAGAGTGCTCTTTTTTATATATATGCTGCGGGTTTGGACATTGAGATGAAATTCTTGTGCCTCTCTTTATGCAAAAGAATTGCAGATGACCCAATCCGCTCTCAAACAAAATTTGCTTTCCCATTCTTTTATCAATTTTTTTACTGAAGAAAGAAAAAAAAAGGGTAATCCATTAGATCTTCTACGCTAGAGATTGTAAGGGGTTATATAATTAATTAATGAAAAAATAATTGTTATATTATCTGGTTTATTTTAAACTCAACACATGACAATATATCAATCACCGATTTCATTAAGAAAGTATGTATATAATGTTAAATTGTGTTTTGAATTATTGATATATTATCGTATGTTGGGTTTACCGTAAACCTAAATTTATAGTAACGTCACAACCTAAATTTATAGTAACGTCACTCTCAATTAACTAACATATAGTGCATTGTAATCACACACACACACACAATTTTAGAGAATACAAATTCGTAACACACATGAGGTTGAGTGCAATCTAGTCTCTTAGATTATGTTTGGTATCAGAGACAGGTAAGAGAGACAAAGAGGTAAAAAATTTGTGTACCTAGGCCTTCCAGACCCCAATTTTGTGTGCCTTAGGCAAAAATTTGGTGTCTCCTTTGTCTCAGCTTCAGTAAGATACAAAAAAAAAAAAAGAATTTTCTGTCACTGTGTTTCTGTCCCTAGTACCAAACGTAACCTTAGAGAGATGACCAAGGTTTAAAGTTTATAGAAGAAAGTATGAGAGCGAAATTTGTTAAAATGAAAACTAAACCTAATGTCAAATTATTATTAGGTTGTGACTAAAAATGTGTGGTCCGGAATGAATATATGCATGCCACTAGCTAGTGCTTTTGGTTTCTTTCGAGATCATGAAAAGGGCCTTCAAATTGGATCCTACAATTCTATGGTAACCGACTGATCAAGGAATTGCATTGCATTGCATTGCGTACTAACCTATATATATAGCTATCATGGAAGTTGCTAAATCTTTTGGTCCACTTGCATCAAGTTGCCACCACCACATGGGGGCAAACCTAATCAATTATGGTCAAATGCCTTCTTGAGAACCTCTCTTCTCATAGATCTCAAAGAGAGATTTTTCTTTTCTTTCCTTTTCTGTTTTGGTACTCAAGGTAATTAAGTGGATAAAAGAAAAAAGAAAAAAGAAAAGAAAAAGAGAGACAGTTGAAACTTTAAATAAAATAAGCCATTTGCCATCTATTTTGATTAACTACTCAAGTGTGGCCAAACCTAACATAAAGTGAGTATGAAAATTGCATGTTAAAATTTTTAAAAAAAAAAGGAAAAAGAAAAAAAGAGGAGATATCATTATAGAGTGGGGTTCATGACATTTTTCTATTTATTGTATATATTTACATTAATAAATAAATAGAAAGAGTTGCTTGGATCGATTATGTTGGGTAGGGCCCTAGAGTTATAAACATTGAAAAAGGTGACATTTACTTGAAATTTGGACTAATTGATATCACTCACCAGTTGTTATTTTCAAACCTGCAGTGAGCTGTGCTAATGCTAAAAGAAAGAATTCAACAAGATCCCACCAAAAAGAAGAAAAGGATAAAAGGAAAGAGAGCAATAGAGACTATTAAAAAAAACCAAGAAGATATATATCAACAATTAAGTTGATTGATTGCATTGTTCTCCTTTGTTGCTCTCCACCAATTAATTGATGGTTTGAGTCCCCTCAAAGTATTTGAAAAAAAAAATGTTGATTGATGGCAAAAAGAAGATAGTGTTGTCATTGTTAACGCTCTTGGATAATTCAATTAAATAAACACTAAAGTCCCTTGTTGCCTTAACAATATATTATTGTAAATCAGGATGATTATCCCAGTTATGCCGTCTACTTTTTTCGTTTGATGAATAAATAAGTAAATACAAGAGCTAAGAAAAACTATTTGTATTTTTATTACGTGTGAACAATGTGCGGAATAGAAATGCATAACCATGTTTTTTTTGGGTGGTAATAACCACATTCTTTTTATGCGAAACTGTGACTTAATTAGAGGTTAGTTATAGTATATATTTTTTATTGTTCTTTTCTAACAAAAGGTCAAATTTAATTTCAAGTCGTTAATCTGGTGACACTTTATTTTATTGATTAAGTTACAATAACAAAATAAATACTTATTTATGAATAAAAATAAATAAATAAATACTTATTAGTCCATTCTTTATTAAAGGTAGTAAATAAAGACTTGAGTTTCTATTTTAAACAGATCTTACAGAGGCACTACATAAATTTATACTTCCTCATCCAAATAAAACTAGTTACATTATCAAAACTGTTGCATATATATATATATATATATATACACAGCCTCAAAACATACAATATAAACATATATTACAAAATCAAGAAATATTAATTATCAAACATATAAATAAATAATATTAAACACGTGTGTTTATATACAAAAAAATATTTGATGACAATATTTATTTCTCTATTTTATTAGACAATCTAGTGTTTTTGAGTTGTACAAATAGCATTACCGTTATATTAATGATTTACATGATCTGAACATGTGGGATGATTTGACGAAATCCAATAATAAACAGTTTTAATTAACAGCTCACAAGTTTTTAACAAACATATTATCTGCCATATCTTCAAGAAAAATTATCATGACTAATTTTTGTTGGTTTTCTCCTGCTCAAAAGATCAATTTGATTTATCTAAATCAGAAACAATCCCCTTCATCGACGCTTACATAGTTCTGTAATTATATCTATATATAATCCCTTCCTTTTGAAGCGTGAGAATCTTAGTTGAAAAATGTCCCCTACATATTCCACTATGTCCATGCGATGTAGAAATATTTTAAAAGTCTACTAGCTAGCTAGCTATGTATCCTAATCCAAATATAAATGTATCGATATTAGTGGGACCCATTCTGGTTTTAGTTTATTTATAGTGATATTAATGTTATCAAGAGATGGGATGGACTGAGAATAATCAATCAGTGGTTTATTACATACCACATGAACAACCACACAGAATTGAATCTGGAACTAGTGGTGCAGCCACATACTAAGACCAACATCAATAAATTCCATTCCACTAGTGTAGGAATATTTCCTCATTTGATTGTGGAAATGTGAATCATGAAAGCTAAGACATTTCTTGGGTACTTCACTAAAATAATCATATTTTTAATATCGTTTTACATACATACATACATCAACACTCCATTTACAGAGAGGACTTGGGTCAGAAGCAAACCAGAAAAACTGAATGAAGGATCTCAACTTGACTCAATTTATCTAAATCCAACCACCATAAGATTTCAAGAGACAAAATTAGAATTCCCACCAAGGAATTTAAGAGTAAAAGGTAAAAAAGAAACAAAACCGAAAAGCGAATAAATGGACAGTAGAAACCCATCTTGTTTTCCTTATTAAAAAAAAGTTTAGGTTAAGGCCCGGCTTATGTCTCTGATCTTGCAAACGCTTACGGAGAAACTTACGGATCAGCCGTGAACAGAAGAACGATTCACCGCAATTGGCAGGAAGGGAGAAAACCCCATATCTAGGAACCGAGTTTCTGCAAATTGACCAAGCCATTGAAATTGGCACATTCAAAGAAGGCCTTAACAGTCATCTCCCTCTCAAACCTCCAGATGTAGTTCAACCCAACAAGCAGCTCAGTGATGGCAGCCTCGGCCTTCACCTTATCAGCAAAGAACAAAGTCTGCAGCAGCAACACGCTGTTAATGCTCTTCTGCACCAAGTAGCAATTGCTCTTGCTGCTGCTGATGCTGCTGCTGCTGTGCTGCTCAAAGCTCCTCTCACTCTGCCACCTTATCATGTTATGAGCCAAAGGGGACAGCCACCCCAATATCCTCCCCAACGCATCCCTCCATTCACCGGCAAGAACGGGATCACTGGCGCAGAACCCAACACCTCTCAACCTTCCCCTGAGAGCACACCTAATGCTGCTAGGGAGCATGGAATACAAATCATCCCTTGCATCGGCGCCAACCAGTTGCGGCGACTTGATCATCTTTTCCATCACAATGATCAAGTTTGCGTAGTGCAAGGCCAAGGCATGAGCCCCCAGAGTGTTACACGCCGGTTTCTTCAAGACCTTGCAATGAGACTCGAAAAAGCCACCGCTTTCCGCTTCCCCCAAGTAATTACCCTCTTCAATTTCGTCCTCAAGTTTCAAACTTTCCGTCGACCCGGAGTCCGAATCGGAACAGGGAGTGGGATTGTGGTGGTCGGAAGGGTAAACGGCGGCGGCGGAACACGCCGAGGAGCTGCGAGACAAGCAGCGACGGTGATGGCCAACGACTCCGAAGACAAGCTTAACCCTCGCCAGAACGGCGAAACAGAGCCTCGCGAGCAAGGTGACGACGCTGTCGAAGCTTCTGCTCCACAGAGATCTCTCCTTTAGATCCTTCACCTCTTGCCTCTGGAAGAAGATCTTCTGCTGAATCTCGTAAGCTTTCTGCTGATCCTTCAAACTGAAAGAACCTTCGTTGTTTTCACTATTTTTGCCATGGTTCGATAGAATTTTCTTCAGCCCGTTTTCTAGAACCGTAAGCTCTTCCATCTCGCGGTGGAGCGTTGCCGTGAGCGTCACGTAACGCTCCAATTTCTTCATTTTGGCTTCGGTCTCCTTTGGGCCTGATTGGGCCCACCCGTTCGGGTCGCGGCCCGAATCGGCGAACTCGATGAAGCTCCGGCGGAAGGACCGGAGGGAGTGGTCGCTGCACCGGGCGGCGAGCCGGGCGACGGAGTCGGCGGCGGCTCGGAGGGACTCGGCGAACTCGGCGCGGGCGAGTCCGAGGAGGTAGGACTCGTCGTCGGAGACGAGCTTGCGGACGCCATCGAGGGCGACGGCGTCGTTGCGGAGGCGCACGGCGGCGGAGGGGTCGGAGAGGGAGTGATGGAGGTGGAGGAGCTTGGAGATTGTTCCGGCGACCTCGAAGGCCAAAACGCCAACGTTTTGCTTGTGGTGCCTGATGGTGAAGGAGGGCTTCTTCTTCATGAGGAGCTTTGGGGGAATGGCGGTTTTGACCTTGACGAGGAGGGTCTCGAGGGGCATAGTGGCGCGGGGTCGGGCTGGAATGAGGTTCTCTTTTGGTGGGTTTGATGTTAGTGCAGTGCAACGACCACCATGTGTTTGTGAAAATGCGAGAGAGAGAGAGAGAGAGAGAGAGAGGG
>QANU01097977.1:72406-83038 GCA_003254905.1 Nissolia schottii
GTTTGTGTTCTTGGAGGGGTCCAAACCAACTAATGTATATGATTAACTTCTACACATGCAGTGGAATACATGTACAAATATAAGAGAAATTATTGGGTGTCTTTACCAAACATGGATTAAAATCGTACTTTGACTATTTGTAAAGAGACACTGTAACTAATGTTACGTAGTAAAAAAATTGAGCACTAATTATTACTTAAAATTAAAATGTCATTTTACAAGTAATTATAGTACAATTTATTTGGCACTTCATGACCACCTAATAATTTCACTAACTAGAATGATGAAATAGTGTTGATAACATACTTGCATGTGGGTGATGACTACATGCATGATGTCACTTCAGTTCCAAAGAACACAAATATACACACACCCTTTTCTCTCATTTTCCAGAAGTTAAAAGAGCAATAGAATAGATGATGTAAGTGTGGGATAGGGGACACCAGTGTCTGAGAAAGCCACGCACAATCAAAGCTCATATCAGTGTGAAAGGTGTGGATAACACAACAATTCTCTGGATGGATACAATCTTAGCTTGCTACAACATGTCTTTCACACTTTCGGCTCTATAAAAATCACATTGACGAGTGACCATGCTACACACGTATATCATAAATTAGTTTATTAAATCAACCCCTATTATTATATATATAGTTTGAATTGAGGGGCTATATATATAATTGATTTATTACTATAAAATATGGTGAGGCAGATGATAATTTCATGAAACCATTTTTTTACTTCAAAATATCGGACAATTAATTAGGGTTTTATGCAATAATTGTTGAATCCCAAATATTGGTTAGAAATTGTTCTGTTGTAGGTTTATTCTATACAATAATTATTAAGAATTAAGTGAGTTTAACTCAACCCAAAAGCTAGTTCAAAGGAAATGAATGTCTCACTCCTATAAATGTTATATATGTTTTTTCCTTTAAGTAAACTTTCATACACTTCCCACACGCGATGCAAGTAACTTATTAACGATTTTAAAATAAACTTTGATATCATATCAAGAATTATCTCTATCAAAAACTTCAAATATCGGAACCATTTTATATATATATATATATATATATATATATTTACACTAATATATTGTAGATTATACTCTGATATATTAGGCATATCAGTTCTGTTAAAAACCAACAACATAAAAGAGTAAAATGAATTTCAAACCCATATGTTTGAAGTTGGCACATGTAAATATATTGTTTGTGACCCTATATAAATAGGCGACCTCTTGCATGTGCACATCACATGTCCATGTGATTATCATATCACCTTTAATTAATTTATGAAAATATTTTTCCTAATTAACAAAAAAAGTGTATGTATCGAAGTTACTTAAGATATGTGTCGTTTATTGATTTTTTCTACTATAGAAAGGGCACACGATATTTGCATCATTTTCTGAGGATTAGGATCTGTTATGGACTAGGCCCAAGGACCCGACCTAGGATCTCATTCTGGTCCACGGATCATGGGCTCCAAGTCCATGCCATGTGCGCAAACTCACCCCCAAGTTAAGAAACCACATTAATTCCAATCACTCAGATAAATCCCTGAATCGAAAGGAAAATCCGACAACAGCACGGCTATAAATAGCCCCTCAAGGCCATTGTTGCATCACTCACAAATTCATCTGCTTTCATATTTTTCTGTTCCGTTCGTGAACTCTGTTACGCTGTCGGAGTCAGAAAAATAGTAGGATCACACACACGTGCGTGGGAAAATATTCTCACAACATCCACCATCTACACAAACGCTTAGGAAGTGGGTAATCCTAGACCCGTTGTCTATGTGATTTTGTGATGCTATTTTATATGCTTATATCTGAGAAAGTAACATAGGAGATACTATGTAGAAAATATGTTTGTATGTAGAAAATATGTTTGTTATGATGCCTAGATGATTTGACGAGTTTTTAAGTTAGAAAAATGTGTTACAGTGATTTTTGGATCAAGTGGAAAGCCTAAATGAATTTTTAGTGAAAAGCGATGAGAAACAGGCAAGAAGCAACGCTGTGAATGAGTTTAACGCAAGGTCATTTGAATGACTAAGCATGGTCATTCGAATGACCCTGCAATTTACTCATCCTGGAGCAATTTTGACAGGTCATTCGAATGACCAAGCCATGGTCATTTGAATGACCATTAAAATTTACAAACGGGGAGCAAATTTGTTAGGTCATTCGAATGACCTAGCCCTGGTCATTCGAATGACCCCTAATTTTCACAAACAGAGAGCCAAATTTTCATGTTATTTGAATGACTAAGCTATGTCATTCGAATGACCAATGAAGAACTCAAGATCTTCAGCTTTCCTACATGTTCCAACAAGCACAAAAACTCAAAAAATTGTATATAAAAGTAACTTTGGATTTATTGTACTTACAATAGCATGCATCATGAGGACTCGGTCGTCATTACGACTTAGGACGACTATAGATAACTAGAAGTTATCACCTAATGTATTAAAAGATCATAATTGAATCTTAGCGGAAAAGTGATATTCTTAAGAAGGTTCCGACCACCAAGGGACCGGTGTACCTTAAAGAAAGTATGTAGTTATATGATTAGGGTTATCCCCTCTCTTGGCACGTCCAATGGGCAAGCCCCTCACCAGTCTAACAAGATGGATTAGTTAAAGATACACGTAGGCATAGGCCTAACCACGATAAAGACAGGCATAGGCCTGACCATGATAAAGACAAGCATAGGTCTTACCATGATAAAGACAGGCATAGGCCTGACCATGATAAAGGTAGGGATAGGCTTGACTTGATAAGGGGCCCCAAAGAATAAAATGAACAAAGTTATGCATGGTCGAATCATAGTGCCGACCTACGAGTCCAACTCCTGGTCGTGTCACAGGTCTGACCCCTCGCCATCCCAGCAGTTGGATGGTTGTTCCCTATCGTTGTTCGATGAAGTATGACATCGTGCATCCGTGGTTAGCTACCACTCAGGTTAAGCGCTGCCTGGTCGACATGATACGGAAATAGAAGCAGGTTGTAGTTGTCTGGCCACATCTACAAAGGAGGAGGACATATGATAACAAGAAGGACACAGTCATAGGGCGCATAAGAGAACCCCAGATCCCCTCATGCATAAGATATGTGATGTTTGTATGTATGAATGTATGTAGGTAAGTATGAATGTATGTACGTAATACCCCGACGATTAGGAATAGAAAGCACGGGAACACATAAGTAGGTAAAGCAAGATTAGATTCCCCCGATCACCTAGTAATAATTTAGATAAAACTGCTTAGAACTAGCACGGATATTAATAACTAGTAGGGATTTAGTATAACTATGCCACCTAGAGACCCCCTGAGCGGCAGAATCATAATTGAGGTGTAAACAACTAGTTATACCTCGAGGATGCCCACTAAGAACAAAGCGTTCTCACCCCTACTCATTTATGGTTCTAGCGTACACACTCAGTTCATCGACGAGGCCGAGACATGGTAGGGCGACAGATGGAACGCGGCAGGACAAATTCTAGAGCAGCAGCGGGATTTCTATTGTCGCGTTAGGGCGTTCAATGTTTTGTACTATGTATGTGGTCTAGATAGGCCATTGACTTTTATATAAATTCTGTGTAATAATTATTAGTAAACACAAGTGTAATTATGTGCTGGACCTTGTGCTTATATCTATGTATATATATACCCTTCATGTTCTATTTAGGTTATCGCCCAAGTTGCTTGAGACGCTAGCATTTGTATATATAAGTTTTCTTGATCACACATGACTCCTAGTTTATAATTGGATAAAGTAAAGGGAAAAATTTTCAAAACGGTCCATATTTTTGAGTAGGTAATAATTGCCAAGCTAAAAGTAAGGGTTTAGGGTTTAGGGAATAAAAGTAACCCCACCAATGCAGATAACAACCCTATAAGCAGTGTTTACGACGATCGCGTAAGCGGCGAGCAAGGGTGTTACAATAGTAGCAGTGGACTACTTCACCAAATAGATAGAAGCGGAGCCACTGTCAACCGTAACATCGGTGTAGTGTAGGAATTCGTATAGAACAACATCCTCACCAGGTTTGGCATCTGTGAGACAATAGTGTCCGATAATGGCACCTAATTCACAGACAAGACCTTCAAGACTTTCCTACAGGGGTTCCGAATCAAGCAAGGCTTTTCTTCCGTGGAGCACCCACATACTAATGGGCAGGCAGAAGCTGCTAACAAAGTCATCTTGAATAGGTTAAAGAAAAGGCTAGAGGAAGCCAAAGGATCATGGGAAAACGAATTAGAAAGTGTCCTGTGGGCCTACAGAACCACTCCACACTCCACCACCACCCATTTCCCATTCTGACTAGCCTATGGTAGCTAGGCAATGATCCCCATGGAAATAGGAGAAAATAACCTTAGGGTTCAAAGATTCTCCTCGAAAATCAATAATCAACCAAGAGCAAAACAAAAATAGATCTCATTGAGCAAGATCGAGAAGAAGCCTGTGTTCAAGAAGAGGCCATNGAAAAATAGTAGGATCACACACACGTGTGTGGGAAAATATTCTCACGACATCCACCGTCTACACAAACGCTTAGGAAGTGGGTAATCCAAGACCCACTGTCTATGTGGTTTTGTGATGCTATTTTATGTGCCTATATTTGAGAAAGTAACATAGGAGATACTATGTAGAAAATATGTTTGTTATGATGCCTGGATGATTTGACGAGTTTTTAACTTAGAAAAATGTGTTACAGTGATTGTTGGATCAAGTGGAAAGCCTAAATGAATTTTTAGTGAAAAGCGATGAGAAACAGGCAAGAAGCAACGCTGTGAATGAGTTTAACGCAAGGTCATTTGAATGACTAAGCATGGTCATTCGAATGACCCTGCAATTTACTCATCCTGGAGCAATTTTGACAGGTCATTCGAATGACCAAGCCATGGTCATTTGAATGACCATTAAAATTTACAAACGGGGAGCAAATTTGTTAGGTCATTCGAATGACCTAGCCCTGGTCATTCGAATGACCCCTAATTTTCACAAACAGAGAGCCAAATTTTCATGTTATTTGAATGACTAAGCTATGTCATTCGAATGACCAATGAAGAACTCAAGATCTTCAGCTTTCCTACATGTTCCAACAAGCACAAAAACTCAAAAAATTGTATATAAAAGTAACTTTGGATTTATTGTACTTACAATAGCATGCATCATGAGGACTCGGTCGTCATTACGACTTAGGACGACTATAGATAACTAGAAGTTATCACCTAATGTATTAAAAGATCATAATTGAATCTTAGCGGAAAAGTGATATTCTTAAGAAGGTTCCGACCACCAAGGGACCGGTGTACCTTAAAGAAAGTATGTAGTTATATGATTAGGGTTATCCCCTCTCTTGGCACGTCCAATGGGCAAGCCCCTCACCAGTCTAACAAGATGGATTAGTTAAAGATACACGTAGGCATAGGCCTAACCACGATAAAGACAGGCATAGGCCTGACCATGATAAAGACAAGCATAGGTCTTACCATGATAAAGACAGGCATAGGCCTGACCATGATAAAGGTAGGGATAGGCTTGACTTGATAAGGGGCCCCAAAGAATAAAATGAACAAAGTTATGCATGGTCGAATCATAGTGCCGACCTACGAGTCCAACTCCTGGTCGTGTCACAGGTCTGACCCCTCGCCATCCCAGCAGTTGGATGGTTGTTCCCTATCGTTGTTCGATGAAGTATGACATCGTGCATCCGTGGTTAGCTACCACTCAGGTTAAGCGCTGCCTGGTCGACATGATACGGAAATAGAAGCAGGTTGTAGTTGTCTGGCCACATCTACAAAGGAGGAGGACATATGATAACAAGAAGGACGTAGTCATAGGGCGCATAAGAGAACCCCAGATCCCCTCATGCATAAGATATGTGATGTTTGTATGTATGAATGTATGTAGGTAAGTATGAATGTATGTACGTAATACCCCGACGATTAGGAATAGAAAGCACGGGAACACATAAGTAGGTAAAGCAAGATTAGATTCCCCCGATCACCTAGTAATAATTTAGATAAAACTGCTTAGAACTAGCACGGATATTAATAACTAGTAGGGATTTAGTATAACTATGCCACCTAGAGACCCCCTGAGCGGCAGAATCATAATTGAGGTGTAAACAACTAGTTATACCTCGAGGATGCCCACTAAGAACAAAGCGTTCTCACCCCTACTCATTTATGGTTCTAGCGTACACACTCAGTTCATCGACGAGGCCGAGACATGGTAGGGCGACAGATGGAACGCGGCAGGACAAATTCTAGAGCAGCAGCGGGATTTCTATTGTCGCGTTAGGGCGTTCAATGTTTTGTACTATGTATGTGGTCTAGATAGGCCATTGACTTTTATATAAATTCTGTGTAATAATTATTAGTAAACACAAGTGTAATTATGTGCTGGACCTTGTGCTTATATCTATGTATATATATACCCTTCATGTTCTATTTAGGTTATCGCCCAAGTTGCTTGAGACGCTAGCATTTGTATATATAAGTTTTCTTGATCACACATGACTCCTAGTTTATAATTGGATAAAGTAAAGGGAAAAATTTTCAAAACGGTCCATATTTTTGAGTAGGTAATAATTGCCAAGCTAAAAGTAAGGGTTTAGGGTTTAGGGAATAAAAGTAACCCCACCAATGCAGATAACAACCCTATAAGCAGTGTTTACGACGATCGCGTAAGCGGCGAGCAAGGGTGTTACAATAGTAGCAGTGGACTACTTCACCAAATAGATAGAAGCGGAGCCACTGTCAACCGTAACATCGGTGTAGTGTAGGAATTCGTATAGAACAACATCCTCACCAGGTTTGGCATCTGTGAGACAATAGTGTCCGATAATGGCACCTAATTCACAGACAAGACCTTCAAGACTTTCCTACAGGGGTTCCGAATCAAGCAAGGCTTTTCTTCCGTGGAGCACCCACATACTAATGGGCAGGCAGAAGCTGCTAACAAAGTCATCTTGAATAGGTTAAAGAAAAGGCTAGAGGAAGCCAAAGGATCATGGGAAAACGAATTAGAAAGTGTCCTGTGGGCCTACAGAACCACTCCACACTCCACCACCACCCATTTCCCATTCTGACTAGCCTATGGTAGCTAGGCAATGATCCCCATGGAAATAGGAGAAAATAACCTTAGGGTTCAAAGATTCTCCTCGAAAATCAATAATCAACCAAGAGCAAAACAAAAATAGATCTCATTGAGCAAGATCGAGAAGAAGCCTGTGTTCAAGAAGAGGCCATTCGCAGGCTATGGATTACAAAAATGAAAAGAATAATTGGTCAAATTAAAAGCTATTGTTAAGATATGATTGATTCGATTAGTATATCATATATTTGATTTGAATATGATTTGATCTTGTTAATATCTTATTGATGGTAATTAAGATTAGATTGATTCCTTTATTTATTATTTAATTTTTAGCCGTTGAGTTTCCAGCTTATAAATAGACTCACCTTTTATTGTAATAGATGTACTGAGAAATACATTTTCTCTTCTTACTAAACTCTCTCTTTTTCCCCTTTCTATATTGTGTTTATGTACTCTTAACACCTACCATTAACTGAACTCAACTAAGAATGAAATTCACTTGTCACTGGACCATATGACAAAAGTAAGCATTTCAATCAAAATTGGAAGAAGAAATAATGAAGAGGCTCTCTTTTCATGTCAAAACAAAACACTCATTTTTTTCCCCATCTATTCATCTCTTTCTCTTAGCCCTGTTATATTTGATGGAGACACCCAAGTGTGCCTTACTTAAAGATCCCGCTAGAACGTGCTTTTGGAAATTAAGGTTCAAAATGTGCCAAAATCAGTATGATACGTTATGTCAAGTTGCCAATTATAATAAAGATAATAATAATAATAATAATAATGGGAAATTGACTTATCTTGTGCTAATTTATGGTTTATATTTTGTGTGGGTGACTAATGGAGAATGCAAATGCCATGTTTTGAGAAGCCATGGGAAACACAAGTATTGAATTAATTAAGGGCCTCTCATTTCATCATAATTCAAGGAGTTGTGTTCCACTTTGGGTGGACATTCCTTTAAGAAAAATGGTCCCCAAAATAGAAAAGATATAAAGAACAATATTGAGCAAAGGCTGTGAAAGAATGAAGAAGAGACGCATGGCAAATGAGCTAGATGATTATTACATATTTGCTATTTAGGTTTCTTTTGTTTCCTATCCCCCCCCCCCCAATTGATGAACTAATGTGCACGTGTGTCATCATGATTATAGGTACGTGGTAGACCAAATTATTCAATCTCACAGCCACGTGCACACGCGGGACAATATTGCCAATTTGCTTAGGAATAAATGTTATGTATAATTATTTTATGTGGAACATTGTCCAATTCATGTCATTGACCTTATTATAGTCTCATCAAATGGTATGTAGATTGTGTATGAATCAGCACAATATCCAACACTAAATAAATTCAAATAACATAACTCTTATTTAGTTGATGGTAGAATATTTTATTTCAGTTTAAATGGTAGGGTTTAGGGCTATGGTGTCCTTTTATTGCTTGGCTTGAATGAAAAGGGAGGGGGAAAATTCCATGTGCATGGTTTTGGTTAATAATAGAGGATAATATACGATTGTTACTTCTTCGAGATTCTGGAGAAGGTTTTCATACTTACAAGTTCACACAACACATGTTTGTACGTCTTTTTGGTTCAGTGATAATATTGGGATCCCAGTTTTATTTCTTGGGGGTATAAATCGTCGCTCCATATTATTTTTCTTTCTTTTTTCATGTTTCATATATAGAGTACTTTAACCGGAAAACCGGGTATTATTAATAAATGGGAATGTTTGGTTTGTAAAATCATTTTACATTTTAAAAAGTGTTTAACTTCTATCTACTGTCTTATATAGTCAACCAATAAAATTTTATTATATTAGCATAAATAGTTGACTTACTTTCTCACTCATTCAAAAGATATACATATCAAGAAATTTGATTTAATGACAATGTAAAAAAAATTTATATTATCAATGAATAAAAATTAAACTCTTTTAAAATTATGACTATGAGAATATAACGATTCTGGTTTAATTTAAGGTTAAAAAAATTACAAGATAATTTGAATTCCTAAACAAAAATTGTCTCATTTTTTATTTTCACATTTCCCATAAAAATATTTTGGAATATGAAAAGATAGAATTGTCCCTAAACCCTATGGAATTATGAGGACACCACCATCCGGCTTTTGACCACCTTTGGCATCTGCCTATCAATGCCATTTGTTTAAGGGTGTTTTTGAAAAACATATTGTACTTTTATAAATGTACTTGAGAATTCAATTTGCAATCTGACACATTCAAAGATCATTCCTCTTAAAAAAGCTATTTTTAGAAATAACATTTCAAGAAAAAAACACTTTCGCAAATATATCTTATGGTCGTGTTAGCTTTTCCCTTATATTGTGCGGTTTTAAGAAATGGAAAAATATGACAAGTATTTTAATGACACTTATTAAGAAATCAATAATAAAAATGGAAAAGTTTTTAATGTATCATATGTATTAAAATATTAATTTATATTTTGGAAAAAGATTCTCTTCACAAATAATTTTTTTATTCATCCTTCACAAATAATTATACATATTGAAACATTTTAACAAAATAAAAAAAATATGACTAATAATAATATAAAATAGTAATGCCCAATTATGATAATTATATAAAAATTATTCTATTGACATAATACGCTATTAATTAATAATTTATAAAAAGAAAAACTAAAAATTATGTATTTTTTAAAAATTGATTTTAAAAGATTAATATATTTATATAATAAAATAAAAAAAATTATCCTCTTATCAAAGGAAATTGCAATAAAAGAATAAAATTAGATTTTTTTTAGTAATCCTAGCAAAAGAAATCTTAAAATATTTAATATGTATTAATATTTTAAAATCAATTGTTAAAAATATACTTAACTTTTTATTTTGAAATTATCATAAATTGTTAATTAATAATGCATCTATATTTTAATATTATTATTAGTCATATTTTTTTTATTTTGTTAAAAAGTTTTAATCTATATATCTATTTGTAAATGATGAATAAAAAATTTTATTTTAAAAGGTATTTTTGTCAAAAATATAAATATAGACTAAATTGTAGTTTATTTTTAAAATGGAGGGGAGGATTATTTATATGTTTTCAAAATGATGGGAGGGTCAAACCTCATTAAATGTAATTTTTTTGAAGTATAAAAAATAATAATGAGAGGGGTGTAATTATAAAAGTATCTCTTAAGAGAGAGATGTATTTTATTCTTAATTTAAAGTATTTACATTTCTGATTTCTCCTGTTTGAGAGCGTAAAGTAGATAAAAGAAAAGAAAATGAAGGATTCACAATACATTTTTACTGTTTTTTTTGTATGCTAAAATTTAGTAAAGCCGGATTTGAACCATTTTTACTGTTTCTTAAAATAACTAATTGTTTTAGTAGTTAATATAGGAAGTACACTAAGTACAGTCAGCTTATTGACGCAAGGCTATAAATATTCGTGTCAACAAGGATGAAATTCAACTTAATTTAAAGGATTCACTTTCTATGCTTCTTTTTTTTTTTTTTTTT
>QANU01097977.1:83306-114083 GCA_003254905.1 Nissolia schottii
TAACAATGTGTCTAGTAGCACAACAAACACAAAAATTATTTATCTAACAACATCAATCTCATTTTTGCGTTGAGCATTCGATACATAACAAACAAACAAAAACAATCTCTTACAAATATATTTTCTCAGTCCACTTTTTGTTATTATTTTTCAAACAAAAACTTATCCAAGATTAATTGTCATTTGATTAAATTAAGAAAACATTCAATGTATATTTTTACACTTATATCCTTATTATCTCTCATACTTCTCATAACACTTAATAACTATAACACTTACTACTCAATGTTAATTTTGTCTATATACTATATTTTCTCTATCTTAGTGTTAATTAAATAATTTTTTAAATTATGTATTTTTGTCAAAAATGACAACAAAAAATAGACAGAGGGAGTACCTTAATCCTCATTAATAATTCACTAACAAAAATAAAAATTTATCTTCGTCAAAACTAGGAATGACCATTAATAGATGCATGTTGTTCAAGTTGACTCACACGCTTAAGATGAACCAAAATAAGAAGAAAATGAGAAAATGGTTAACTACTAACTTGATCCCTAAAAATTGAGTTAACAGCTAACTTGGTTTCTTAAAAAAAAATGTCAACTTAATTTTTGTATTTTTTTTTATTGCCCACGTTAATCCCTCTGTCCATTTACTCCATGGCGGAGGATGACATGACATTTGATTCTAACTTATTCTCTCTTATTTCTCCTAGTCATTCACCCTAAAACACAAAACAACTCCATTTTGAGCACAAAGACCTAATTGAGTAACGTGAATTTTTTCAAGGACCAACTTAGAGTTGCTATTGAGAAAAGGGAGAAGATAGTAGGGTGAACATGGGTTGGATCTGACCCGCCACCCGCCAATCCGACCCAACCCGACCCGCCTTGGGTCGAGTTGAGTCGGGTCGGCGGGTCGGATCCAATGGATCCGCCATGTTATATGGGTCGAGTCTCGGGTCCCTACTTCTCGACCCACCTCGACCCACCGACCTGCCGATATATATTACTTTTAATTTTTAAAATATGGTTATTTTAAATTAAAAAAATAGATTTTTTAATTTAAAAAATAGGTGTAAAAATAATAATTTTTTCTATTAAAAAATGGATTTTTTTGAAAAAAAATGATTTTTTTTTTAAAAAATGAGGGCGGGTCACCTGCCGACCCGCCTAACCCAACCCGACCCGACCCGACCCAGGGCGGGTAGCGGGTCTAGCAGGTACCGGTAATTTTTTTTTATCCGATCCGACCCATGTTCACCCCTAAAAGATAGGAAGAAAGAGCCGGAATGGAGAAGAGGGAAAGGGAAAAGTGAGAAGGGAAAGTTTTTAGTTTTTAAANTTTTTTGAAAAAAATGATTTTTTTTAAAAAAATGAGGGCGGGTCACCTGCCAACCCGCCTAACCCGACCCGACCCGACCCAGGGCGGGTAACGGGTCTGGCAGGTACCGGTAATTTTTTTTTATCCGATCCGACCCATGTTCACCCCTAAAAGATAGGAAGAAAGAGCCGGAATGGAGAAGAGGGAAAGGGAAAAGTGAGAAGGGAAAGTTTTTAGTTTTTAAAGGATAATTTAGTAATTTTCAAAAATTGTTTGGAGGTAAGGCAGATGTACAGAATTTTAAAATTTAAGAGAGGATAAAGGTATAGTTGAATAAAATACAAGGGTATCATTATAAAATAAATATTAATTATGATCTTTAAATTAGTCCACATGACATTATCTAATTTGACCACTTATACAAGACATCCAATACCTAATAAGACTCAAGACCTAAGAAGCATCATCATGGACATGGAACATGACACGACACGCAACACGACAACACGCTAGTTTCAAAATTTTACAGGACTCACACACGGTATATATAGGTATAAATTAAATATTTATAATAAATTGTTACTATTTTCATTGATTGATATCAAATTACTAATTTTTTTAATATTTTTCAAATCATTTCAAAATATATGGAACATCACGATATCATGCGTTAATATTTGCTAATTTTCTAAGAGTTCATATTATTATAATTTATTTAATATTTAAACAATTTTTTTAGACACGATACAGACATGGCTCAAAAACTCACAGATATAGTTCAGACATACTTGAACATAACTAATCTTAAATTTTTTTTAATACTTTTAGACACATGCGACATGTGTATCAGACAAATATCTTCGTGTATGACCCACAAACACGACGACACAATAATCTAACAAAGTGTCCATACTTCTAAACTCAGCATTATATAGCAATCACCTAAAAAATACATCAACATCAAGCTCAATTCAGCCACCCACGTTTAAATTACCCTTAATGGGATGTTGGAGCTAGTCAACCCTTAATCCTTGTCCTTTAATTTTTGTCCATCATATCAAAATTATGCATAAAGTTAAAAAAGAATGCTTTAAAAAAAAAAAGATAAATAATAGTTATAATAAGTAAGTGAATCACCATATCAACTCACAATTCATCAATAGTTAAATAAGATTTTATTAATATGTGAGTTCCATCAAAATTTTATTTAATCAT
The DNA here is from genome assembly GCA_003254905.1 of Nissolia schottii. Taxonomy (NCBI): domain Eukaryota; kingdom Viridiplantae; phylum Streptophyta; class Magnoliopsida; order Fabales; family Fabaceae; genus Nissolia; species Nissolia schottii. Next base: position 85,848 of record QANU01097977.1, read on the forward strand.
ATAAATTTGAATTGACACGGTGTCCAATAATAAATGAGTATATATATCAAAACTTTAAGGGAGCATTTGGTACATTGTCTCCAAGATTACCAGCAATCTAAATTGTTCTTTAAACAAATTACCATTTGTTAAATTGCTGATAATGTTATATTGAGAGGGGCTAAATTAGAGGTTCATATATCTGACACATGAAAAAAATGCTTACGTAAAATGGGTGACGTGATAGTTAACATATCTCTAATCTCCAAGTCAGCAGTCATTGGGAATAAGTTAATCAAAATCTAAATTGAGAAGGACGGGGTTTTATCCTATATGTTAAGCTTATGTGCTAGATTCAAAGGAAAAAAAAAAAAGAGAAAAAAAAAAGGTGAGGCTCTATTTGACAGAGTCTCTCTCTCTCTCCCACACACAAACACGCACGCGCGCACACACAAATCTGGCTCCATTCCTTGCACGACCGGACAAGCATCACAAAGGCGCAACTTCCTTATCATTCCATCAGAATTCGGCGTCCTTTTGGAACACAATTTTGCTGCTTCCAAATTCCTTGCACATTGAAATCTCGTCATAATCAGTAAGGTTTCTGCTTTTCATTCACCCTTAGATCAAAATTGCTTCTTTTCGTTCATTTTCCATTCTCGGCATCCCAATTTCGTGGAAAATTTTCGATTTTTCTGATGGGCATTTAAGTTTATGAAGTTCAATGCCCCCTTTCGTTTTTTATTATTGATTTGTGAGTTTCTTCAAGTTCATAGGTTACAAAGACAAGTGTTTGTCATTATATTTATATTTATATTCTATTTATTTTATCTTTTTTACATTTTCAATCAGAATTTGTTACATTATATTGATTATTTGTGTGATTGTCGATGTAACAGGGTTGCTCTTAGGGATTGATCTCATCTCTGGCACCAGTTACCTGAATCTCCTATGAACCTATGTTTCATGATTAACATTTAGATATTTTCTACGGTTTTTGAAAGCATTCATGGTTCAGGGTTTAGTGTAGAGCTAGGAGGTGTTTGATGAAAGGCATTGCTTGGGGTGCACCCAAAGGTTCTCCCAGAATGTCCTCAAACCCAAGGCCACTTTCTTGGATTGTGCTCTCTGTAGGGGCACTGGCAGTTTTCTTGTTTTATGCTTCCTGGGTTCTTGTACAATACCCAATTGGAGCCACTGTTCAAGGATATTTGTATAGTGTAGATAGTACAGGAAAGTTAGATGTGTCGACCACTCCAAACAATGAAGATTCTATGGATGCTCACTTGAATAGAAGTTCAGATCTTGTTTATAACAAACCATCACCTGATCTACAATCTTCCACGGTTCCGTCTGGCGTTTCTAGTGATAGCGGGGTAGAACAAACCAATACCAACTCAAACTCGCAAGTAAACTTGAGTGAGCCTACATTAGAGAAATCTCCAATTACAAAGGAGGTGAATGGTGCAGAAACTTTTGATGGAGCAGCTTCTAATTCTCGAGAATCCTCGGCTTCGCTTGAAAACAGTGCAGATGCATTCAATAGTAGCTTGCCTGCTCAATCCAATTCACAGATTGATTTGATACATACTGCAACTATGGCTGCTACCAATGCTTCCAAAGTGGAAAGTGATGTTAGAACTGAGGAACCGCCTTCTGTTGTTTTGAACAATCAGTCCAGTGCTGTAATTACAACATCAAATGAGACCTCAATCTCTTCTGGTGATTCGACATCAACAGCAGTTCCAGAATCAGTAGAGAAGCCGGATAGCACCCCATCTGCTGGTCCAGTTAATTCAGGTTGTAGTTGTAATACTTTCACCCACCTAAGTTTGTTAACTGCATAGCATTGTGTTTACCACTCTTAATTTATATAATCAATCATAACACAAAATTGTCCTGTTTTTCCTTTCCTTAACCTTCTTTTGGAAACACATTGGAGCAGTAATGCCATAATTAGTTTCGTTTTATTAATTTTGATTCATATAACTTGCAACGATTATGATCTGGTTTATTTAATACTTCATTATCTTTCTAGTTTACTTTTGACAAGAAAATGAGGGAGAGATAGATTTAGTCTTTAACAAATGTATATATACATCATGCATCACAGACTGAAGTTTTTCTATATACATCATGCATCACAGACTGAAGTTTTTCTATTATGGACTTGGGTACAATAGACTTGGGAAGAGAGGGAGAGAGGGATTAATTTTTGGCCAGAAAAATATTTTTGCAGTGAACAATGAGAGAGCTGTAGTGACTAGTGATGTAGCTGTCCATATATTTCTGTGAGTATTGGAATGAGAGCTTGAAATGAGATTCCTTGCTTCTACCAGTTTAGATTGATTTTAGTATGATTGTCTAATAACCTCTCGTATGATTCAGCCTTTGTTTAAATTATAAGTAGGTTTAATTACGAGATTTGTGAAAATTATTAGATTTCTTTATGCTTAGGATAGGGAGGATGGAAATGAACATGCTGAGCTGGAATGTATGCCATGAACAATTGAATTTACAGGAGCTTTGAATTAATGGATTACTGAGTGCAAATATGAGATACACAATTCAGTTATTTATGAATTTCAGAAGCATACTACAATTCAGTCCCTCCACTGTCTGAATTTTTTTTGGTAAATAAGACAGACTCAAATACGTGCATTTAGTCCTACACCCCCAATTGTGCTTTGAATCAATGATCTTGCTCTCGACTATTGTTTTTTTAGGTGGATGAGCTTTCATTTGTGCTGCTACATGTTTTTGAATGTTCTCAAATTGCTATTAGTAGCTGTATCCTATTACTGAAAAACTGTCATAGTAAATAGGTATAACTGTTTTTGGTTGGAATTACTCTGTATGTTGTTGGAGTTTTTTTAATTAGTGTTTCCCATTTGGTTTGTAGGGTGCGACCTGTACCATGGAACTTGGATACATGATCCGTCGGGACCATTATACACAAACAATTCATGCCCTGTATTGACACAGATGCAGAATTGCCAGGGTAATGGGAGGCCTGACAAGGATTATGAGAATTGGCGTTGGAAGCCCTTTCAGTGTGACCTTCCACAATTTGATCCGAGGAAATTTTTGGAGCTGATGAGAGGGAAGACTTTGGCATTCATTGGAGATTCGGTAGCTAGAAACCAGATGGAGTCAATGTTGTGTATTCTCTGGCAGGTTATTTTCTTTATTCCTCATTGATCTGGTATGAATGGAAAATAAAATGATTCCCAGATGATAGAAAAATTCACTATTTTTCCGACTTGTTATTTTTTATATCTTATCAAGGTTGATGCTGCATATTATCTTTATTATAATTTTTCTGGCAAATAGGCTTGGTTGTTGCTTTGAAGTATACCACTTAATATTTAAGAGATTATCCATAAGGCTGCCCAAGACACACAATTGACCGAACTCTTGTCCAAGGCACTCATAATTGAACTGTAGATTGTTCACTTTGTTAGAGACGCAAAATCCAAAGGGAATTTCTGCTTTAAGGGAAGAAGAACTTCAACGTGACAATTCTTTAAAGAAACAGAAGGGATAGCTGCTGAGCTGATGTTACTATCAGCCTGTGAGCATGGTTCATAGATATTTATTTGATTGGCATCACCTGAAGAAATCAATTATAATGTTGTATTATTACGGGGGCTTAATTTGTTAACATTCTTGCCACAGTTGCATGCAATCCTATCTTAGGCATTAAAATGTTTAAGAAAATCCTCTTGGCACTCGTCAGTTGCTATACATGCTTGCAAATACATCCTGCTGGCATCTTTAAGCAAAGCCTTATTTCTTACTAGTCGGTATATCATATTCGTGGCACTTTTCTTTAATAAGTATGTCGAGGAGGTAAAATCAAGCTTCAATTGAGATGAATTATATTTATCTCCGCATTGGTTTTCTTAAAATTGCCGGAGATGGTCTCCGGTTATTTGAGTCAGCCTAATTTTTGGCTCCTGTGGCCTTTCCCAGTCAAATTATATTAAAATGAAAAAAAAAAAAGAAATTATTTTGGCGCTAGGTCAAGACCTGTCTTCGTGTGGCCTTGGTACTGGCGCTGCAACATGCTAACACATCATCAATTTGTTTGTTTGCCAGTCATTGTTATGAATTTGACGTTGAATGCACGTGCATGCATACGTTATACATACATACATACATATATAGGGTTTCTACATATACTTTCTTGTTTTTTCTGGGTGCATGACTGTGTGTCCCATCTTCAAAGTGACAAGGTTAACTAAAACTGTGACACTTTCAGGTGGAGGCACCGAAGAATCGAGGAAATCGTAATATGCAACGTTATTATTTTAGGTCCACATCGGTAATGATTGTCCGGATATGGTCCTCATGGCTTGTCAAATTAACATCCGAACCATTTGATTATGCTCCAGCTGGCGTGGACAAGCTCCACCTTGATGCCCCTGACGAGAAGTTGATGGAATACATCCCAACATTTGATGTGGTTGTTCTTTCGTCTGGTCATTGGTTCGCCAAGAAGTCTGTGTACATCCTGAACAATGAGATCGTGGGAGGACAGTTGTGGTGGCCGGACCAGTCTCGGAAGATGAAGATCAACAGCGTTGAAGCATATGGCATATCTGTCGAAACGATCCTTACTGCTATTGCTGCACTTCCAAACTACAAGGGGCTCACAATTGTGCGCTCATATTCACCTGATCATTACGAGGGCGGGGCCTGGAACACGGGTGGATCATGCACCGGGAAGGTGAAGCCGCTTGCACTTGGCGAACTGGTGGAAAACGGTCACACAAATGAAATGCATCAGCAACAGGTTGATGGTTTCAACCGCGCCCTAAAGAAAGCGACTAATAGATCGAAGTTGAGGTTAATGGATATCACGGAAGCCTTTCAGTACAGGCATGATGGTCACCCTGGTCCATACAGGAGCCCCGACCCGAACAAGATCACGAAACGCGGCCCGGATGGAAGGCCACCGCCCCAGGACTGCTTGCACTGGTGCATGCCAGGTCCTGTCGATACATGGAATGAACTTGTGTTTGAGATCATTAGGAGAGAATATAAGGGTCAAGTGCATCATGACTTATGAAATGATTTATTTTATTTTATTTTAATCATTTTTTGGCAACTAAGTCTAAGCTGCATTTTGTGCTTAATATACTAAGAGGGTTACTTGAGTAGGGACTTAAGCATAGTTGAGTTGTATCTTTTCATAGGATGATTTGTATTATTGTAGAGGAATTCATTTATTTTTGAGGATTGGGATGATAAGCTGCTAGCTTATTTCTCACCCATAAAAAAGCCATCAGTGTAACTGAAGTGGCTAAATGTGTTCATCAGCAAGTTCTGATTTTAAATACCACATTACATTTTGTGCGCCTCTTTGCCTTATTTTAGCTTCTATTTTAGGTCGTTATGGTTTTGTCACCAATGCATTGTTGATCACACATAGCATGCCACGTAAGTTTATCAGTAGATAGAGGGCTTGCTTATCATCTAATGAATTGAAATTATAAAAGCTTAAGTTTGCACATTTACCACTAGTGTGTTTAGATTATATTTTGCAAGTTCAGTTTCATTTTAGCTCGACTTTTTTTTATTTTTTTAATTTAATTTTGTTGAGAAATGAATGTGTGTAGTAATTTATGTTTGAGATGTTTATCTGAAAAATGATTTTTTTTTTAGTAAAAGTAATGTTTAAATAAAACATTTTTATCTGGTTCTTTAGAATTACTTATACAATTTCCCAAAGTTTGAATAAAGCATTTTGCATAGTGTTCTTGGAACGCTAAAGTGGATTGTACTCTATCCATTGGGAGAATCTATTGCTAACTTTGAAATATTACTGTGATAGTGAATAAAACACAATCCCCTGCTAATGAGCTATAACTCAAGTAGCACATTCTCTGGTCCCTGAGCAACTATATGGTTGAAGAGATTTAAGTCAAGAATTTGTTCCCTATTTGCTCTCATTCTCCATTTCCCTCGCCCCACTAGGGGCTTCAAAGTTAAAAATAAAAAATGAAATTAAAAAATCCACCACATGCTTTAGGAGTATATAATAATAATAATAATAATAATAATAATAATAATAATAATAATAATAATTTCTATTTCTATAAACATACTATTAGTGAGCTAACACTAATAGTTGAAGCTTTTGTCATGAGCTTCCTTAAGTAGCTGGTTAGTAGGGTGATAGTTAAGGTGGTCTGAAACATCTTTTAAACTATCCTTAGTCTCAATGTAAGAATTATAATATGGTCGTCACTCTCTAATTAATTACATTGAAACTACTAAATTAACCCTGCGTAAATTTTTAATTCCCTCACCCTCAACTCTCAAAATCCTCTCGTCGCCCGAGCACAACCCAAATGAGGAATGAACAAACCCTCAGCTCTCTCATCGCTTGAGCACAACCCATCTTAAAGCGCTCACGAAAAAGGTAAGACCAAACACATTGAAACTCATCCTTTTTTCCTTTTTGAACAGACAAATTTTTAGATTCCTTTAATCGAATAGTTAATTCCAAAATGCATGTTCTTTCCCCAGTAGTTAGCTGATTAATGCTCTAAATTTTCACGATATGCTATTAGCCAATTTAAGTGTTCTGGTTTAGTTTGGTTTGGTGCTCTGTTTTTCTTGATGAGTTTGATTTGGTTTAGGGTTTATGGTTTTGGGTTTAGGGTTTAGGGTTTAGGACATTGGTACATGGGGTTGGTGCTTTGATCATTCTCAGTGCATAGGTTTGTTCACACATTGTACGGTTGTTTGTTCATTCTCATTGTGTAGCTTTCTTCATGCATACTACATGGGTTTGTTCATTATAAGAGCATAGGTTTGTTCACACATAGTATATTGGTTTGTTCATTCTCAATTTCTAGCTTTGTGCACACTTAGTACATAGGTTTGTTCATTCTTAGTGTATAGATTTGTTAATAGATTGTATTTGGGTTTGTTCATTCTCATTGCATAGGTTTGTTCACTAATTGTTTTTGGGTTTGTTCATTCTCAGTGTATATGTTTGTTCACACATGATATTTGGGTTTATTCATTCTCGTTGTATAGATTTGTTCACATAATGTAAATTTGTTTATTCATTCTCAGTGCATAGGTTTGTTGAAATTGTGTACATGTATTAAGTGTTTTGATTTAGTGCTCAATTTCTAGTTTGGTGGTCTGTATGTTGGTTTGGTTTGGTTTGGTGGAAGTTTTTTCTCCATGTTCTTGCTTATGTTTTTTGATTTGTGTTTTGAGATTTGTTCAAGTATTTGTGGAAATTTGTTTATTCTATTTGAAAAGAATCGATGTAGTGTTGTAGTGTGCAAATGTTTGTTCATTCTTATTGTATAGGTTTGTTCACTCTGTATATTTGGGTTTGTTCATTATGATTTTATATGTTTGTTCACTATGTGCATATGTGTTTGTTCATTCTAGTTGTATAAGATTGTTCACATTTTGTATCTGGGTTTGTTCATTCTAATTGTATATATTTGTAAACTTAGTGTATATAGGTTTGTTCATTGTCGTGTACAAGTTATTTCAAACATTGTAATTAGGTTTGTCCATTCTAGTTGTATAGGTTTGTTCATTCTAATTGTATAAGTTTGTTCATATGGTGTCTATAGGTTTGTTCATTGTACAGGTTTGTTCACACATTGTACTTGGGTTTTTTTCATTCTCAGAATCTATGATTGTTGTCCCATTATATATGAGTGTGTTTATTCTCATTGCATAGTTTTGTTCATACAGTGGTTCTGTTCATTCTCATTGTACAAGTTTGTTCATTCTAAGTGTATATGTTTGTTCAGGGGTTTGTTTGCATGATTCACAGTGTTTGTTTGTTCATATTATATTGTTTGTTTGTTTGTTTATTAAATAGATGACACCAAAGAAGAATGTCACGACACCAACTAGACAATCACCTCGACAAGTTTGTTGTCAGATAAGCCCAAGGATGCAAAAAAGACCGAAGCATCTAAGAAGCCGAGAGCCCAAAAGAAGACAAAATGACAAACATGTTTCCTTTGTATATTCATTACTAGGATAGGATATATGTAATATATGACTTTATTCCTTCGTACATATTAATTATGACAATATATAATTTGTAACTGATTGTTGGTTTAAATGCATGACCTTGTTCATTCTCTGTTAATGACCTTTTTATACAGTTTGTATGAGTTTGTTCGTATATGTTATTAAAGTTTGTTCATTCTCTGTATAAGGGAATATGGGTTTGTTCATACAGAGTATTAGAGTTTGCTCAATCTCAGTATATAGGTTTGTTCATCATAAATGTATGGGTTTGTTCATGCAGGATATTAATATTTGTTCATTGTCACTATAAGAATTTGTTCATATTGAATACAAGGGTTTGTTCATGCAGTGTATTAGAGTTTGTTCATTGTCAGTATAAGGGTTTGTTCATATAGGGTATTATGGTGTGTTTAGTCTTAATATATGGGTTTGTTCATCATAAATGCATGGGTTGTTCATGTAGGGTATTAATGTATGTTCATTGTCAGTATATAGGTTTGTTCATATTGAATATGAGTGTTTGTTCATGCAAGGTATTAGAGTTTGTTCATTGTCAGTATAAGGGTTTGTTAATATTGAACACGAGGGTTTGTTCATGCAAGGTATTGGAGTTTGTTCAATCTCAATATATGAATTTATTCATAATATATGTATGAGTTTCTTCATGTAGGAACTAGAGTTTGTTCTTAAAAATACAAGAGTTTGTTCATGATAGTTCTAATGCTTTGTTTTATGTTCATATAAATTACAATACTTTCCATAATCAATTCATATATACTTCAGGAGTTTGCGATGCTCAGTCTATAACTCTGTATAGAATATATAAGTTTGTTCATAATCAAACTAATCCAAGTTTATACCCAAAATATCCAATAAAAAAACAAAATAAACTAATTCTAAGAGTGCAAAATAACTAAGACAAATATAACTGAAAAGTCTCACCCATCCATGCAGTTAACCCATGCCTCAAACAACCAAACAAATGTTTGTGTCCTTCGATGAGAGAAATGCAAATCCAAGCAACATCAAATGCCCATGATGATTAACACCCACGAACGAACCAAACATCATATTGTATTTGTTCATTTTATAGGTCATATCAAAGGACACAACGTCACCAAAGTATTTTTAGGCAACTCAACTTTTGGCATCTGTCCAAAATACAATTTTTATGTGATGCTCTTCATCAACCTCAACTTCATAAAAGAAGTTGCGGTTTTGATCCTTTATGCTTGAAAAATATTGCAACAACTCCTTTGCATCCTCCTCCTCACGAATTGTTCGCACTTCCCTATTCATATAATTGTGAACATCTTTCTCAACAAACAACATATTATCATGCCCCCTTCTACATAAACTAAAGCTTGTAACGTCTTTTTGTCCTCACACCAGCCTCATCATTCACCTCAATTGTTCTCTTAGCGTGCATGCTAATCTTCCTATTTGCTTTGAACAAATGCGACTGCGACAGACTAACCTCATGAGAGTGCTCATTAACCACATTCCTTATGGTCCACCCTCCAGTTTGTTCCTTCTTCACAGTTATATGGGTTTTGCAATTAGCAACTGATGTAGGGTTTGTCTTCTGTGTTTTCGGGACCCTTGAAGAATGACTTCCCTCTCTAGTGCATGTTAAAATTTAATAGTTTATTACTTCAAACTCATCCATCTTAGATGTCCTTACCCTTCACGTAAATCCAATCCTATTGGCATAATTGTTATAAAATTGTTTGACATGTTCAAACAAATCAAACAACATTCCAATAGTAGGCACTACATGGTTCGAGTTGATCGAATCACATTGTGTGCTATTTGTCCTTTGTTACACATAAACAGCCCTTTCACGTACATATAAACAAACCTTTCACCCATATATAAACAAACGTTCCATGTACACATAAAAAAAAAACCTTTCAGTTATACATAAACAAATCTTTCAGTTATATATGAATATTTTAATTATATACAAACAAACCTTTCAGTCATATATAAACAAACCTTTCAGTTGCAGATAAACAAAACTTTCAATGATGCATGAACAAACCTTTAGTGGTTAAATTAAACTACTAATGCAATCAAACAATCTTTTCAGTTAAATATAAACAAACATTTCAGTTATATACACACAAACCTTCATGGTCCATATAAGTAACACTTTCAAGTACATATAAACAAACCTATTAGGTACATATAATAAACACTTCAAGTACATATAAACAACCCTTTTAGTTATACATAAACAAACCTTAGTATTTGTTAGAGAAAAAACCAACCCACAAACTCACAAATCGTTCAAGTACAAATCCAGGTTTAAAAGAATACAATCCCACAAATATAACTTATCTCTATGTCAATTTCTACGGAACCAATTGACATTGCAACATATAACCACTCAACCAAAAATGTTGAGTGTAATGGTGGACCACGCAGAGTCCTACGTCGAACAAAAAATATGGGAGTGTGTGAGACAAAGAGGATGAATAAGAGAATCAGTTGCCTCCCCCTAGTTATTTAATGGTGGTGTAAGACGAGTGAGAGTGACAATGAGGCATGAGCAAGAGAAAAGTGAGAGTGGGTTCTAAGGATGAGAGACGATCGAGAGAACAAAGAGAGTGGACTGTGGGAATGAGTAAAAATAGAGGGAAAAGAGAGATCGAGAGAAAAGATAGAGTGGGCTGTGGGAGAGAGGTGAACGTGAGTAGAAAGAGTGAGTGGGCGTGGAATATTTGAATCCATGTACGTATATACCTTGGTTGGCTATATAGTGGACCAATTTTAGTATACACCAAGACTTTTTTGTAATTATAAATTTTACTTTTAACTGAATCAAAATCAACAATTTTTTTATACTTGTCTAATTGAAAATTGGAGAAGAAAATCATCTTTTCCCAAATCAAGTACGTCAAACTCTATGACCATTCAAATCGAAAGTATTTCAAATCTAAAAATACCCAACCGATGGTTGTCCCACAATCATGGTTCAGTCTGAAATCTTGCAAAATCACACAATCATGGTTCACTTTCAGCTTTGAGAATGCCTCAAACCCTTGTAAAATCTCACTCCTTTTGATCACAACATCTGCTTTCCACCGTCCATCGCCAACCATCCCATGCCTACATCATCGATTTCATAACTCCTCCAGCCTTCAAGACATCTTGATTTCAACGAATCAAAGAATAGTGAAAGAAATCAGTTGTTGTTGATCTGAACCATTAATTTGAATTATATTTCTAATCTAATGATAAATTTTAAGTGGCCATTGTTGATCTAAAACATGACAAGAACCAAATTATCCATCACTGGTTAGGTTAGTAGGTACCCTAAGTTAGCCCATTGGCAACCATACATTTATTAATAGGAACACAACCACACACAAATGAAAATCAATTCCTTAAACACAACCAAATAGCCCAATTCATGTTTGTCTTTTTTTTTGTCTTCCAATTCACACTTTTAAGGTTTTCCTTTGAGTCCCCATTTTTTCATACCTGGTGCGCATCCATTGTAAATAATGCCCACTACTGTGCAACCTAAAAGAAGGGGAAAACGTCTCATACTCTCACCCCATCATGAGCATGCCCCACGCTCTCGTCTTCCTCTTGATTCTTCTTCATCACTAGTTCACTTTTTTTCTTTTTCTTTTTTCTATGAGTTCACCATCAAAAAATTCCGTTGTTCATCTGTTTGTTTTGCTACGCAAAGTCATTCTGCGACGAAATCAGGAGGAGGAACAAGGCGGCGGAAGAAGAAGGAAAAGGGGAAAATAGAGTGCCCTATGATTTGGAACAAATGATTTGCAGCAAGTGTAATTCAGGGAGGTCATGTATTATGTTGTTTCCTTGCAGGCACCTCTGTTCCTGCAAAGCATGTGAGGCTTTCCTCCAAGCATGCCCTGTCTACCATATGCCAAAGAAGTCTTGCATCAAGACTCTGCTCTTCTAGCCCCATTTTCCATATTACAAGCAAAAACATAAAAGATATTATGATGAGATACATAATCCATAGTCATTAGCATAGTCCATTACGATGCAAAATTAATTATTTGAAATAAGTCTTTTTTTTTATTCTGACAATAGAATTTGCTTCAATCACTTAAAGGTTAGGTCTGAGTTCACAAAAAGGTTGTGTCTAAGTATAATTAAAGGTTGTGTTTGTTTTATTTAAATTGGTTGTGTCTCAAACAACAAAAATGTAGGTCTTTTACTTTGGTAAGATTGTGTCTGTTTTCACCAAAGAATTTATATATATATATATATNGTTGTTTAATAAGGTTAGGTTTGAGTTCACGAAAGGTTGTGTCTAACTATAATAAAATGTTGTGTCTGTTTATTTAAACTAGTTGTGTCTCAAATAACAAAAAGGTTAGGGCTTTTACTTTGGTAAGGTTGTGTCTGTTTTCACCAAAGGGTTTCTATATATATATATATAATATGTATATATATAAAGAACGGTTAGGTCATGTTGTTTAATAAGGTTAGGTTTGAGTTCATGAAAATGTTGTGTTTAAGTATAATAAAAGGTTGTGCGTATTTATTTAAATTGGTTGTGTCTCACACAACTTTGGTAAGGTTGTGTCCATTTTCACCAAAGGGTTGTGTCTGAATATAATAAAAAGTTATGTCTCATTATTTATCATGGTTATGTCTGTGTTTTTTATATGTTTAGATACAACCACTGTGATTAGTGAAAACAAAAAGAAATGAAAAGATAAAATCTCAAGAGCCAAATTGAGAGAGAATGTGCGAAACAGTTATTTGATTTTTTATTATCTCAGAGATTATTATATTTGAGACGTGTGAGTGGTTATGGTAAAACAATTAAGAGTGTGCTAAGTCAGCAAATTTGAGTTTGTAAAAATAGCCTAGGTGTGCAAGAATAATTACCATTTTCCTTTTGCCAAACATACCCACTCTAAATCAAACTACCAAGTAACAGCTACAAATTATTGTAATGGTTGCCCAAAAATTATTCTAACGAATTAATAGTAGTTAATGTTCATTGTCCTCGTTAGTTATCATTCAAATATAACATATAGAAAATTGAATTTATAAGTGTCAAACAATATAATTAGAGTAAATCTTTAAGTTTGTCTTTAGAATTGTCAGCATTAATTAAGTTTGTTTCTGAATTATAAAAATGATCATATCAATCCTTAAAATTGTCAAAAGTCGATCAAGTTAATGCTTCGACACCAATCAAATTAGTCTCTTCTAAGAATTAACTTGATTTATTTTTGGTAACCTAATAATTTTCATAACCCGACGACGGACTTAATGGACAAATTTAAAGGTTTACTCAATATAAATTCCTCTCAACATCCTATAACAAGTAAAAACTTACTCTCATAAGATCCAAAATTATTTATAAAAAAAAGCTAAATTAAGATGTTCTCATTTTCAAAATAAAAACAAGGGAAGTACATTTACATAATGACAATTAATTTAATATGATCTTCTATTAGTATAACATAAACCCTTTAACAGATGGTGATGAAAATGTAATGAGTTCACTAACAAGTCTTCAACTGGAGTTGTGCTAGTTCAGTTACTCCTCCTCTTCCTCCTCCTTTTTCCTTTTTACTTGTACAATTTGAATTTTGTGCAAGTATTAAGAAAATGATTGAAAAATATGAAAGTAAAAAAAAATTGATAATACTTTACACAATTATTCCTATTTAATATAACGATAATGAAGGTAATTGCAGTTATTAATAATGTATAAATATGAGAGAGAATGTTTATATAATAGGATGAATACCCACATAGGTTCTTGAACTCTTTCGCGTTAGCCACGCAAGTCCTTGAACAAAAAAAAAGGTCTTCAACAGTCTCTAAGCTTTCCATTCGCTACCCCCACTTCATCCACCGTTAGTTTGCAACATAACGATGCGGTTAACGCCGCCTATTCATTGCATGCCTTATTGTGCATTTCGGGGACTAAATTGAATGTATGGTGATAAGTAGACGACATTAATGATGTTGTTACATTGTAAACTGATGGAAGGATGAATTGATATATCAAATAAAAACTTAGGAATGCTAATGACATTTTTTTATTGTTCAAGGACTTATGTAACTAATGCGAAAAAGTTTGAAGAAAAATGTGGATATTTCCCTTTTCATATAAGAGTACAATAAAAAAAAAAATTAAAGTGGTATAAATTTAAAAAATAAACAAGTAAAAAATTAGAAAAGGGAGAGAAGTTAAAAAAAAAAAACCATGATGGAGATCCAATCCAAAAATAGTCCTATTTCTCCTTATCCTCTCTCCTCTGAATTTGAAATTCAAACTCTTTTCTTTTTTCCTTCTTTTTTCATCTCATCGTAAGTCACAGCACATCTTCAAAAATCTCTTTTTCTTAGGATCCGATGCCGCACAGACAAATTCAACGTATTTTTTATTTTTGTTTTTAATTCAGAAAAAGCAGGTGCGACTACTTAGTAAAGACAAAAGCATGAGAGAGCAATAAATAAATCAAAATCAAAATCAAAATCCATACTGGAAGCGCTCTTCAACGGTCGGTCCCCTTCTCCTCTTCAAAACGGCTACATTTTCTCTCTCTCTCTCTCTCTCGCTCGCCAATTTCAAACTTCAAATCCTATTTTCCACGAAAACTCGCTATTCACTAATACTCTCATTTTCTCGGGGAAAAAACCTACGAGAAGGAAAATTCGACCCCGGCACTTCGCTGTTGTTCAGGTCAGTAGCACTGCCGATTACACTTCTCGTTTCACTACCTCGCATTCTGCTCCGTTTTCAGAGGATAGCGGAAACAGCCATAATCCCTAAACTCTGCGAGATCGAAACGTTCGATTTGGTTTTCTATGTGGTTCAGCAAGTTTCTCTTTCCCTCCTCCCGCTGTGAAATCGGTTGTTTGTGAAATGATGTTAGCTAGTTCCAGATTCTTCCCAGCTGAGATCGATACAGCGTTTTTTTCCCCCTTCTTTTCTCAAAATTTGAATTCTTATTGAATTCGGGGCTCGATTAGTTTTCCCCCCTTGATGTGGTTCTGTTATGTTCACTTTTTAATTTGAAACGACGGGATTGAGTAGGTCCATGTTCTAGGAATCCTGCACTAGCTTTGATGTTGATGTTACTAATTCAGGTTTTTTGTTTCCATCATGATGATAAAGGTGTCTTGGTGGGTTTTTAGGGTTCACAAGTATTTGTGTGAGGAGAACAGTTGAGACGGTAAGTGTGGGAATTCGCTGCTTTTAGAGTTGTAACAATGTAATTTGAGCCATAACATTATGGGAATGCTTCGAATGATGGCTGCTTTTTATGCATTAGCTGGCAAGTCTTGCTTTTGGTCCTCAGTCAAAATACAAGATCCTTTTCTATATTTAGATGGAGACGGGGAGGCCTGTTCTATTCTTTTAATAATTGTTTTTCGGTTGCCAGTATTATGTTAGTTTCTACTCTCCATATCTGTGGCTTTGACCCATAAATTTCCAGTCAAATTAGAATGGCAGTGTCTTACTTTTAAGTTTTCATTGGTTTGATCTTTTCTGAAATTTTATAGTGTGTTTTTGGCAGAGACAAGTGCTCTAAAAATGTCTCAACCTCAAAACGATCCCCTCTTGCAAGCTGAAACAACATGTGGATCACTTCTATATGAGCTTCAGGCACGCATTGAAATTTTCTCCAATTATCTTTTATACCATCCTCCCTCCTCCTCTAACTGTTAAGAGATTCTCATTGTTTTCCTCATTTTCTTTGTTGCTATCAGATAATTTGGGATGAAGTTGGGGAGACCGAGACTGACAGAGATAGAATGCTGTTTGAGCTTGAACAAGAGTGCCTAGAAGTGTACAGAAGGAAGGTAGATCAGGCAAATCGTAACAGAGCTCAATTAAGGCAGGCAATTGCTGAGTGTGAGGCCGAACTTGCGGCCATCTGTTCAGCAATGGGGGAGCGTCCAGTACATACTAGACAGGTTAGATATTTTATGAATTGCTAATTTGCTTATTGTTGTTTTGGAGTTTGTCTGTGTATTGCCTGAATGGGGTTGTTAAAGAGAGCTTAAGCTGAATGAAAATGTGTTTAATGTCATAATTTCTGATAATTTGTTATTCAGCTAGACTAATATTATGATTGGTTCTCTCTGTCTTTAGTCTGATCAAAATGCTGGAAGCTTGAAGGAAGAGCACACAAGAATTCTTCCACAGTTGGAGGAGATGAGAAAAAGGAAGTCTGAGCGTAGAAATCAATTTATAGAAATTCAAGAGCAAATTCAAATTATCTCAATTGAGATTCATGGTCCCAGAGAGTATATTCCAGCCGTAGTAGATGAAAATGATTTGTCCTTGAGAAAACTTGAAGATTTGCACAAACAGCTGCATGCACTTCAAATTGAAAAGGTCAATAATTCATCTTTACTTCTTTTTTTTACTGTTCCATAAAGTTACAACATTTTCTTATGATGCTCTTTATTACTAGAAATCTAATGATACTTGTATTTTTCTTTTTCGTGCAGAGTAGTCGCCTCCAGAAGGTCCAGGAGCACCTGTATACTTTAAATTCTCTATGTACAGTGCTTGGTTTGGACTTTATGCAGACAGTCAACGGAATTCATCCCAGTTTGGGGGAATCAGAAGGATCTAAGAGTGTAAGTAATGATACCATCCAGCGGCTGGCTGCTGCTATACAAGAGCTACGGGAAGTTAAATTGCAGAGGATGCAGAAGGTAACGACTGATTTAGACATAAATTCTGTCACTTTGTATTTAGAACTTTGTGTTCTTTCGTCTGGTTGATATTTGTAAGTTGCTTATGGTTTGGCAGCTCCAAGATCTTGCAACAACAATGTTGGAGCTCTGGAACTTGATGGACACACCTGTTGAAGAGCAACAGATGTTTCAGAATGTTACATGTAATATTGCTGCTTCAGAACATGAAGTAACTGAACCAAACACCTTGTCTGTGGACTTCATCAATTGCGTAAGTTATAAGTTACTTGAGTAAAATAATAAGTGCTATATTCATTGACTATGTATGGTTCAGAATTCATGGTGAAGTAATAATGTCATGCAGGTTGAAGCAGAGGTATCTAGATTAGAAAAGTTAAAATCAAGTAAAATGAAAGAGCTTGTATTGAAGAAGAGAACTGAGCTAGAGGAGATTTGCCGGAAGACTCATTTGGTTCCAGAAGTAGATAATGCAGTGGAATATGTTGTTGAAGCTATAGATTCTGGTAACTTTCTACATTTTACTTTCTAGAAAGGAAATTCTGGACATGAATGTAACTATTTTTTCTTTTGCAAACTTAAAATTCTGCCTCTTCCTTTCTGGTGCAGGAGCTGTGGACCCTGCTTGTGTGCTTGAACAAATTGAAATTCAGATTTCCCAAGTCAAAGAGATAGCTTTTAGCAGAAAGGAAATACTTGAAAAGGTTGAGAAATGGTTGGGAGCATGTGATGAAGAGTCTTGGCTTGAAGAATATAATAGGGTTAGTTGTTTGTATCCTCCTGCAAAATCCATTCTGACTCTTTTTAAAAAAATAAATAAATCATACAACTTTGTAATGTAAGTGTTCATTTTGTTTTTCTTTCAGGATGAAAATCGATACAATGCTGGGAGAGGTGCTCATCTTACTCTCAAGCGAGCTGAGAAAGCTCGTGCCTTGGTTAATAAAATTCCAGGTATTTATAGATCTTAATTGTTACACATAGTTTTTCTTAATTTGTAACCTTTACCATAGTATGGCTCAATGATACAAATACAACAAAATTAAGCGTGAAAAAAGAACCTACATGTACTAGATTTAGTGGATTACAATACATTATACAGTGCAGTGTGAGTCTAACTAAATGTTATAATGACCATAAGGTAAGGTGCCAATCATGGAGTAATGAACACTAGTTTAATTTTTTGGTTAATTGATATTTTTCTTCAAGTCTTATTCCACTACATTCACCACTAAACTTCATTTCTTTGGTGAGCCGTTTCATTCTGCTTCCTGCATAAAGTTGTGCCTTTGTTTTTTGTACATCATAGTGTGTATAATTCTAGAATTTCTCTATTTTTGCAAATAGCAATGGTAGATGCATTGGCTTCAAAAACTATAGCGTGGGAAAAGGAAAAAGGCATTGAGTTCACATATGATGGTGTAAGTTCTCTTCCTACTGAGTTTTTAGATGTCATGTAGTGTTTTTAAACTTGGTTGCTCAAGTAAATCTGCTGCAAAATTATTCCTGCTGTGTGTGTGTGTGGCTTTCTAGATCCGTCTGCTCTCAATGCTTGAAGAGTACAACATATTACGGCAAGAGAAAGAGGAAGAACGTCGTAGGCAGCGGGTATTGGCCTTTTACTGCTTTTAAATAGTAATCCCTGATAATTTTTCTCATCATAAAACCCCTTGGTATTGTATCTTAGTTTTGAGATCCTCGTCACATTTTATTGATCTATATCATTCAATAAGTAGATGCTTTGTGTTATTCCTCCAAAACATGTTTACACATTATTTTTTTCTGTTTCAGGACCTGAAGAAACTTCAGGGACAGATGATAGCAGAACAGGAGGCACTATATGGGTCAAAACCAAGCCCTTCAAAGCCGCAGAGTGTAAAAAAGGCACCTAGGATGTCAACTGGAGGCGTAGCTAGTAGAAGAGTCTCCCTTGGAGGAGCAATGATTCAAACTCCAAAACCTGATTCCAAAGCTAATAATTCACGTGCCATGAGAAAGACTGGTAAAGGGCAAAATTACATGGATGATGGCATTTCGGGCTTATCACCAGGTAGTTTTCATTTAAACTATTTTCCCCCTTTCTATTTTGATTAAAATTAAAGGCTTCCTGATATCTTAGTAATATGAGTTTAATAACTGTGTTGCTTCCTTTTTGGCTGAAAAAGATATCCCTCAGTTTCTGGTTGTTTTGTTGGTATAACCATATTTTCTTTGTTTGAGGAAGCAGCTGATTCCAGTATCAGTGTTTTTTCTACCTGAAAATTTTGTTCTCAGAATGGGTGACACATGAGAAGAAGCCTTGATCAATGTAATTTTTTATGGGGTTAACGTGTCCAACTTGCTACATAAACCAGCCTCAAAGATTGTTGGATACCTGTTTAAAATTTTCTTTTGTTTTTGTTCTCTTCTTGATGATGACTCTTTGGTAAGTCAGCTTATGTAGAACCAAGGAACAGCTCATGCAGTATTATTATTTGATATTGAAGGGAAGTCAAAGCCACATCTCATGATAAATTTCCCCCGTTTTTTTTGCTGGTTATATATAAGCAATACCCTTTCTTTTGATGTTTATGGTCGCATAAGTTGAACAAATATGACGACCTTTAGAGCTATTATGAATTTATGAGTATCTTTATTGTTTTCCTGTGTTTATGCAGCTAGAAGAGGGCTAGATATTGCTGGTGTTCCTGTAAAGAAGTACTCATTTGGTGCTGGGAGTGCTCGTGACGTAGAACCTCCTCTATCTCGACAGCCTTTTTCTCCCATCTCATCTAGTGTATCATCAAAAGCAAATGTGGCAAATGCCAAAGATGAGCTGAATATGCAGAGTGAGAAGTTGCAGAAAACAATATCACTTAACAACACGCCATTCTCTACTCCCTCCAAGACATCTACTGTGGTAGATGAAGAGAACAGAACTCCAATGGCAATGCATATCCCTGTCCCTGCTACGCCTTCCACCGTGTCGGTTCCCATGCATATGGTCATGACTCCAGCTCCTCCTTCATCAGTAGTTCCTTTTGGAGGTGACTTGGTTCAAGAGATTGAGTATTCCTTTGAAGAAAAAAGGCTCCGTTTTCTGTTAGCATGATATTTTTTGTTTGGTTTTTCATTATTTGTTCTTTTTTACCTGTGGTGGAAATCACAAGTCAATTGTAATTGGCTTCCTGATTGTGTATATGAGATGTGGACGCAGACTAGGACATGGAACAGACTAGTGTGAGAGATTTTACAGCCTCATGCGATTTAATTTTCTTCATTATGCGCTGATTGTTTCATTTGGAATGTCTTGGATTTTGCAATCTCCACTTATTTTCAGGGAGAGACTATATATGGATCTTATAGAACAGTATTATTATTAAGAAATCTAAATCATGCAGGGTTTGGAGTAGGTTTTCAAAGGTCAAACATAAATAACAACTTGAAGCAAGTATAGCTTTACACATAAGAGGTCATAGATTTTTAGCATCTAATCTAATAGGTATTCCAAATAGGTATCACAGCATCAAGGCTCAGCTATATTTTCTGATAAACATGATTAAGTTGTCCTTTCTTTTTTTCTTATGATGATAAATACATAGGAAAAAGTCCTTTTGGTCAACATAAGCAGTGAATGAGGAGAAGAAAAGGAGAAAGGATGAAACAGTTGGATGAAGAAAATAAGGGGGAAAAGCAAAAGATGGGAGAGCATGCGTAAACAGTGGCAATCACAGTAGATTCACCAAACCAAGAGGGGTATTTCTTTGGGGCCTTGTAAATTCATGTATTTGAGTTTCTTGGTCAACTTTAATTTAACTGAAAAGACAAAGAACTTGTCAGTAGTTGAGGAAATGCAGTGGCTCCAACCCTAACTTTACAGCTTTGAATTTTTTCTTTAAGGAAAACCTTTAATTAAATAAATGCCAGTTTCACATAAAAAAGGCATTTTCTTTCCTTTTCAAAAAAATATTACATATTTTTTTAATGCATTCAAATTAAGCATCCGCATTCACAGTCATTTATTAAATCAACCTTTATTAAATTTCCAAGGCGGACGTGAACCAATTTCTTAACCAAAATCTATACTTTGAATTTAACAATTAAAAATATTAATTAATAATTAAATTCCCAATATTTAATTACTTTATTTTAATATTTATTTAAATTTTCCAAATTTTTTTCGCCATTCTACTTTATTTATTTACTCCACCTTTTCCTGCAAAACCCTAAAATTAGTATAATCAACTCTGGAGAATTTGTGCACAGAGTCTGTATTTTTCTCTGTAATTGTAGAATTTTTTTTCTCAAAATTCTGTGTTAATTTCGAAGCTCTCCGTGTTCTCTGCAATGGTGCAGATTTGAGCTCGCAGCACCGCGATTTTCTCGGACCCCAAGCTCAAACTGCTCCAATTTCACTTCTGGGTCTTCATCTTTTCTCAAAAAGATTCCGTTTTGAATTTCCCCGTGAGATTGTAAATTTTCCCTGCATTCAAATCTATGACCCTTCACCATAGTTGACATTTTTTTCTATTTAAAAAATACCATTTTTTTTCTGATTTTATTTTTGTGTGGGTATCATTGGGTGTTCAAAGTTTGAATCTTCAATGGTGAGGGTTTAAGAAAGTTTTTTTTTGAGGTTTTGGGGTGTCTTAGTTTTTCTTATTTTCTCTTGATTCACATAAAAATGGAGGACAAGGAGAATTTTGGTGCTGGGCATGGCGTGGTGAGTGGTGGTGATGCCCCACAGAGCTTCCACGTGTCTCCCAGAATTGAGACTTTGGACTTTTCCGGCGGGGCAGCAACGCCGGCGCCGGCACCGGCGACTGAGGGGAAGAAGAAGAGGGGCAGGCCTAGGAAGTATGGGCCCGACGGAAAGCCGACTGCAGCTGCGGTGGGACCGCTGTCGCCGATGCCCATATCATCGTCGATTCCGTTGACCGGAGAGTTCTCAGCTTGGAAGAGGGGTAGAGGGAGGCCCGTTGAGTCTATCAAGAAGTCATCATATAAGTATGAATTTGAACCAAGTCCAGGTGCAGGACCAGGTAAATTATATAGTAGCTCTTTGATCCTTTAAATTTTGACCTTTGAATTGAAGACTTTTCCTTTTATGTTTTAAGATTAGTTACTGGTTATGTTTTTTAGTTTTGTTTGTTAGGTTTTTTTTAATGTTACATCTGTTGCTGGGATCTTGTTGTTTTTTCAGTTTTACGGTTACGTTTGCAGTGTTTGAGAATTTAGAGCAGGAGGGTAGTAAAAATAGTGATTCTTTCTAAGGTAGTAGCTCCTGTCTTTTACCTCTTTTTCGGAGGAATATCATAAATGATTTCTTTGTTTTACCCTTTGGGTTCTAATTGATTTGGAAGTAATCGTTAGAACAGTTAGTTATTTTCTACGATCTTAATGTTTAGTGTGTAGTTAATTTTTTTAGATTTGATTTATGGTTTTGTAATAGAGTTTATCTGGGGTGGGGGTGGGGGTAGGAGTGGACCCTTGGAGATTCCTTTTTTTCACATCTAGGAATACAAGTTGTGAGATGGATGAGGATATTTTGTGGTTGAAAGTGAGACTGGTTTTTGTTTCAGATAGCACACACACGCTCTTTATTTTCCTTTATTATAGGAGGAAAGGATGGCATAATCTGACCATGTAAACAATTAGACTAAATGAAGGCTCTTGCTTATTCAACTGATTGAGTCCAGTAGTTAGCGTATGTGACCACTCTTGAACTGGTCCAAGCTCCAAAGTCCAAACTAATATTTATTTTTAACAGCTAACTAACTGCCTTGTAGGATATTGGGCAATTTGGTGTTGCCAAATAAGGACCTTAAATTGAATAATCTGATCAGGGGTGATTGTTCAATATGCATGATTTGAAAAATGGGTTGCGTTATTGGCATTTTGGTTGGGAAAATTTTCAATTGGTTGAGTTTATCTATGCAGGATGTTGTAGTGTTCTCTTTTATATATCATTCAAATGTAGTGAAGTATTTTATTAAATTCATGGAGGAGCTTTTGGATGGAGGATAAGGTAAAGGTTTTACGTGAAGCATCCTACACATGGGGGATTTTAATTAAATACTCTCCGGTATTTTTGTTTGGAACATTTTAAGGTTCCTCAAATTCTGGAGTACTTTAAAAAGTGAAACAAAGGGAAGAAAAACCACAACTTGATCCCTCATTTCCTCCTTCTTCCTTTGCTTTTTTTCCCTTTTCTTTCTATCCCGGCCATCCAAATATACCTCTACGTGCAGGATATATTTCCACATCATGATGTTGTTGGACATGGTGGACACTCTTATGCTACTTTTAGGTTGTCTGTGCACATGTTTTTTTTTTACTATATCTGAAGTTAATAGCTAACCCTGGTTCATTAATTATTTTTATCAGGTTTTTCTCTGTCTTTGACTCTTGGTAGGTTATGAAGGAGGTTTCGTATTCAGTTAAATATAGAAAAGTAATTTGTTTATGAAATTGATTGGTGAAAGGGGAGTGGATCTAGGGTATCTTGTGGACAGTTATGATCCCTACCATCTTATTGCAAAGCATAGTTTGAGAATGTTGCTAATCGCATATAGAAAAACAGATGCTTTATTCACTTGATCCTGGTCAGTGATGCATCTGAAATTAGGGTTATAATAGGATACGAGGCGGACTTTTAACATCTGAATCCTTGGATGCAACTTCCTGTTTAATTCTCTCTCTCTCTCTCTCTCTCTCTCTCTCTCTCTTTAAGTAAATTAGGTAGAAAGTTTCTTTTATTCTTTTATCTCTCTCTCTCTCTCTCTCTATCTATCTATCTATTCATATTCTCATATATGTATTTTATAGGTGAGGGAATCGCATACTCAGTTGGTGCCAATTTCACACCACATGTGCTAACAGTGAATGCTGGAGAGGTATTCTGTTCAATTCCTTTGGGGTCTATATCCTGAAGTGTTGTTGCTAGTTAGATTATAGTTTTATTACTCAAACTAATTTTTGCATGAATGCCATGTACAGAAGAAAGTCAAAGGCCATCCATTTTACTTCTACTTGAAGTGCCAAACAGTTAAAAAACATTTTTTTAATAAGAAAGTTATCTTACCTGTGAAATGTTAATAACTTCTAGAAAATTTCTTCAAAAAACTTTTTAAAACATAATATTTTGCTTTCTCGAAGTTTAAGCTCGGGGACATGTTCGTTCGTTAATTGTATGGTTATTGGTGTTTATGTCTTGTCTTTAGCATGGGTTACCCTGTGGTACTCCTTTCGATTAAATTACTTTTAGATAAATTTATTTCATTACGCAGATTATATAGACGATAGTTACTGGAGTGGTTGAACTGTTGAAAGAATACCAGGCTGTTCAAAGAAAACAATTCCCAAAACTGAGATCATTAATACCGGGCTGTTCCAGGAAGTTGTAGAAAAATAAGTGAATCAAATTATGATTTTTTTTAAAAAATTATTTTATTTTATTTTATCTTATTTTATTTATTGTTTAATTTTTTAATGTTTGTAAATGCAGAAGTACAATTAACTATCCATAAATGTTAAATAGAAACAGTAATTTTATAATTATGGTGAATTTTTTTATTTTTTTTGCAATATAAGGAAGTGGCGATACTTAGCATAAGTTGTAGTTTACTATTGCATCCAACATATCTTGTGGTTGTGATGGGTATCCGTATGATTGAAGTAAACTATCATCCGGCATTGTTTTTGTTAATTAATTTATTTCATTTACAGTTACTGGTGTGTAGTGTGCATAAGTTTTTTTGTGATTTTCCTATGGCTATCTCAGGATGTTACTATGAAGATTATGTCCTTTTCTCAACAAGGATCACGTGGTATCTGCATTCTCTCTGCAAATGGCACAATTTCAAATGTTACGCTTCGCCAACCGACTTCTTCTGGGGGTACATTAACATATGAGGTGAGTGTAATCCTATAGCATCAGCATTTAAAGAAAATGAGTTCAGTCTCGTGTTTCTCAGTGAGATAATGTTTGTATAACATCAAATCAATTGTGTAAAAGGTAACGTTGACGCGCTCGGTTAATATGTAGCCCTAAATATCTAGAATTGCATGTGTTACGTGTTTGATGTCAAATGCCAATTTTTCAAAATGCTTTTCTATACAAAGAGGGCATAGTTAGATGCTGTTAAGCAAATATTTATGCATCAACTATAGACTGTTGGAATTTTACCAAACTAAATTTTGCATTGAGGCTTTTCTGGATGAGACTAATGTTAGATTTGATTTTGGTCAGTGAATGTTGAAAACCTTTTGTTATGAGATTTGGCTTCTCTTGCAATATTCTTTGTAGTGGCAGTTGTTATCTGTAACAGTAACTTAGGTCATCAGCCAATTGGTTGCTGTAATAATCTTTATATCAGAGAATGTTAAGTGACAGAAATAGTAGGATTATGGGAACTGTTCTAGCTTCTTATCCACGAAGTCTAGATTTGATTTGCGTTTTCTTTTCATGAATTCATAATTTCCATCTGAGCTGCTATGTTGAGACGCATGAAGAGATTGTCATCTTTCCCTTGCTTTTGGAATTTGAGATTCAATGCATTGCTAATTGGCTACTCTGCCATCATCCTTTTTACCACAATTAAGTCGATAGCTTCACACTAAATTGATGTTACTAAGTGAATAGAGTAAATAGGCTCACGCTCATTTGATGCTTTTGAAGGGACGGTTCGAGATTCTTTCCTTGTCCGGTTCCTTTATGCCAAATGACAATGGAATTGCAAAGAGTAGATCTGGTGGGATGAGTGTCTCTTTGGCTGGTCCAGATGGTCGGGTAATGGGAGGAGGACTTGCTGGTTTACTGATAGCTGCTGGTCCTGTTCAGGTAAATCTCATGCTATGAAAAGTATGTACTACAAAATATTCAAGAAACTTATGAACTTGCTAATATATGTTTCATAACCTTTGTTAGGAAATAAAATAATATCATGCAAATGCTGGTTTTTCAATTTATTCCCATCGTCTTAAAGCAATTGCTTTAGTTTGTTAGATTTGTGGGTTAGATGACCCGTCAATGCTCTTGGATAGGAATCATAATGAACTAATAAAAGGGTAGCCCAGTGCACGGGCTCCCACTTGGTAGGGTCAAGAGAGATGTATGCAGCCTTACCCCCGCAAGCAGAGAGGTTGTTTCCATGATTTGAACCATCGACTTCCAAGTCACAAGGAAACAATCTTACATCGTTGTGCCGAGTCTCACTCTCTAGGAATCATAATGAACTATATTCATGCTTTGTCAACTAGAACTAAAAAATCATATTTGTGAAGAGCACTTCAGTTAGCTCTTGTCTCACTATCTCCTGCTTCAGGTTGTTGTGGCCAGTTTTCTTCCTGGTCACCAGTTGGAGCATAAAGCCAAGAAACCGAGGGTGGAGAATATATCAACTATTACACACGCTAACCCCACCATCTCTAGTGAGGAAATAAGAGTCAGTTTCGGTGGAGTGAAGCCTATTATGACACCTGCCGCTTTCCACGAAGAGAACATTGTTTCTTTCAACAATGCTCAAGACTCCAGGAACTCGTCTGCCGACGATAAAGAACCATTGCCGGAAAAGGAGTCTAACCCAAGCCAATCAAATACTGAAGTAGCATGCTAAACATGTTCGCCGCGAATTGTTTGGCGTTCCACGGAGTCAACCCTCATTTTAGGCTCACTCATGCTTGACTGATGCTGACGATAATTATAACTTACCAAGACAGAACTCTGAGAAAGTCGGAAACGGATGAGTGTCACAGTGGTTTTGACTCAAAAAGTTGTACTCTCTGTTGCTTAGGTGTTTAGTAGTTAGGAAACACTATTTGTTAGGCTATTTTTTTTTTCTTTTTTTTTTCCCCCTTCACGCCGTCTGTTTTCTCCTCCTGATGATGTATCTCTAGTTGTTGTTCACTTTGCTCATTGTTGTAGCAATTAGGTGTAGGATATAACATGCTGTGGCCTGTGGCATTTTCCTTATATTTACCTTGTTCTATAATGGATGTTTTATAAATGTGGTTGGATTGTGTGTGTTTCTGATCTGAACTTAAAACAATATTATTTGTGAAAGAAGAAATTGCATCAGAGTCTTTTTAGTCTTTCCTTCTCCTAGATGATGTTTGTTGTTTGTTTATTGAGATAAAATAGAAATATTGAGACACGTGAATGCCAGGGTAAAAAATTTATGTATTTTTTTGTACTTTTGTTTTGTTAAAACATGGGAACACAATTTTTCATATTAAGATAATATGTGTTTTTTATTAAATTAATACAATAGGGGTATTTTAATTCATTTAGAGTGTAATTTTTATTTTATCTTTATTACACCAAATAAAATATAGATACAAATAAGTGTATTTTGTGCATTGTCACTAAATGAAATATAAGATTGACTTGTCTTCTTATATAGTATGTCTCTGTATTTTTGTCATCTCTTGGCATCTAAATGCAGCCTTAATGACCAATTTAGCTGAATATCAATGATGCCATGTCAGAAATGTGATGTTTACTTTCTAGACAATTTTCACCGGCAGTCAAATTATGTTATAATTGACTCTGGTCATGAACTCCAACATGCTCATCTAATCCACCTAGTTTTCTCTTATTAAAGATGATTGCACCATCTATCCAACAAGAAATTATTGATGTGGGATTAACATGTGTGAGTGTAAACGAGGGTAAGAGCTGGTAGATATTAATATTTCTTATTGATTTGAAACTTCATTGGAAATTTGTACCCAAAGAAACAATATGAATGATTGTGGTAAAGTGAAAGCACAAGGGGCAGATCATAATTTTGATGATGAAAAAAATGCAAAAGGGATTGATGCAGACATTGCACGTATTCACTAACCTACCAATCAACACTTGGATATTGTCACCACACCAACCATTTATACCATGATTTGATGTGCTCAACGTTAACATTCCAACTGAAAGATGCATAAATCCTGAAATTGTTCAATTTTTTTTTTCTTCCAATTATCCAATCAGCTATATTTTTGTTCATAAAGGTTTATAAATCCAAATCAATATATTGTAATTATAGTCTAATTAAGTGTGGAATCAATAGTTTTCCTTCACCTATAGTGTAGATATAGTCTTAGCTAACATTGGGTTCACCAAATACATAATTAAACTACACACTTATATGAACTAGGATTATCTCATGTTAATTTAGGTGTCTATATTCTGTATACAAATTATATTTTTATTTTAACCATGCAACGAGTGAGGGGTAGATTCCACGTTGTGTCCAGTATACAATTGCATTAGCATCGGTATTCAAAGAATTATTTGTCTCACTCTATTTTTTGGGCCTTAGCTAAGATTAATATTACAATTTAGAATACAACTTAAAAGAGAATACCTTTTAGTTAATTACAATGTTAAAATCACATTTCCACAACCTCTTAAACAGGACTAGTTAATTCATAATCATCATCTTTCTCCAACCATATAAACCTGAATTGGTTTTAAAGTGTCATTGTCTAAAATCTCGGTTTAAACTACTTCATAGCATTTTAATATCCAGAAATTATCTCCCTTAATTTAACACAAAAAAAAAAAAG